>JAVDPK010001311.1:120840-138671 GCA_034780415.1 Cichlasoma orientale | reverse complement strand
CTGGCATGTGGTTCCCACACTCACTGAAATGGCAGCTCAGGTGCCTTTATAATCGTAAGACCCCCTCAACCCCTCTTTTGATCTCTGTATTAATCCCAGCTGCTTCAGTTTAATCTCACCTAGCTCAGAATAAATGGGTTCTAATTTGTTTATTGATAGAAAGGTTTCTTATATTGTGGGTGCTTATGCTTTGCACCTGCAAGCACGTACTGTACCTCCATTTATACAGTGTTTTTCTAGTCTTACAGACTAAAGAGCTTATAACTACAAGTCACACTTAACTACACATGTATACAGCACTTTATTTAATACACTTCATCTACCACACATTCATTACCACTTAATCTGACATGCATGTCTTTAGACTGTGGGAGGAAGCTGGAGTAACCAGAGGATGCCCACTATACACAAAACATCCTAGCCAGGATTTGAACCAGGAAGCTTCTTTCTGTGAGATGGCAGTGCTAATCACTGCAGCACCATGCTGCCCTATTTCAGATCTTGTATCCGTGTCAAGGCATCTGACCACTGTATGACCTCTGTTCCTTATGTGCACCATATATGACCATTCCTATGCTATTTTACTATTACACTGTTTGGAGATTCCCCCATGATCCTTCAAATACCAGCAGGTGTCCGTTTCTGTAGGAACCTGGGAACAGTATCGGGTTGTCTCAATGCCCCCTGGACTGTAATCATGTTTCATAGTTTTAAGATTGCCTAAAAACTATTTTCCTTGATTTGGCCAACACTAGTGGATTTAAACTTTATTTGAATGTGATCTGGGCCTCAGTGCCTCAGTGTCCAAATATTTGTAGCACCTGTACACAATTTTAACATATTTTCATTTTGTGTATTTTCAGTCATTTTAGGAAAATGAAAATAAAATAACATTTCAAACTAAAAGAGTGACGTTTAGGGTACTACTTACTAATGTCAAATCGGGTCAAATTTGGCCCGAACAGTATGTTAGGGTTAAGCTTCAAATTATACATCAGCACCATCCTGTGGCTAATTAATTTAACTGCAGTAACATTTCCTCCATCTCTCAGCTTCCGTGTTGAATGAAACCAAAACGCGACAGCTCATCTTGTGACTAAAAGTTTGGTCGAAGCAAATATTACGTGCTGCTGCAATCATTAAAACACAGGGGAAATTAAGTGTTCTGAACACTGTCTGTGTGACAGGTTCAAGCGAGCCAACCACAAGTTTTTTAGACAAGTTTTTTTTTTTTTTTTGTTATGTATTATTAAGTTTATTTAAATAAGTGGACCAAACATCTTATTGCATTTAGGATTACGCGTCACAATGGTGACCTCTGAACTCTAATTAGACTTTAAACACGGTGCTTTTGCCCAACAGCTGGCAAGTCACATGGCTTCAGTTTCTGTTCTTAAGTGTAGACAGTTAAACGCTGCATCGTTACACATTACGACAACTTTACCCCGAAATATCCTTAGCCAGCTAATGCGAGTGATAGTTACAAGAAAAAGAAAATAAATAAGACATGCTTCTCTCAATCTTTTCTCTCGGCTAACACAGGTTAGTCAGTTAGTAGCTGGCTATATTTAACGGTCAGCTCAACCAGGAAGCAGAATTCTTACCGGGTGGTTGTGGTCTGGGACAGCAGGACATAGAGCCAGAACAGCAGCCATACACACGAACATTTCACCGACAATGCTGCCATATGAAGAGGAAAACTAGCCTGTCAAACTCCCGAGTCCTCCTGTTGGATCCCAGCTAGTACAAAATACACGAAGAAGAAAAAAATAATCGAAGTAAAAGCGGAAAAAACGCACTTCCTGTTAAATTAAAAAGTAATGGTTGCTATTGGGGACGTCAGATTAGAAATAATAGGCTACAACATAATCAGCGGTATAGATATGCAAGTTATGTCAGGTGTATTTTGCAGTATGCACCTAAATAATTAAAAAACAAATGGTAGTTACGCTTATTTTTGCATCAATTATCCGTGGAAAATATTATTATACATTATTGACTCTTATTTTGGCGGCACGGTTGTCTAATTTCCGTCATTGTTACGGCTAACTACGATGAACTTGACCTAAGGGTTTGTGTGATTTAATCCTAATTTTAAAAAATCTAAACAGTTTCTTACTATTTCATATTTCAAGTTTATCATGGCAATATATGTCTAACAACGCATCGACAGCTATTGTATTAAAAAATAAATAAGTCCGCTGGCGTAAGCTAGTCGGGGAATGTTTTGACGTAACACAAGGTCGGGGTGCACGCTGAAGGGGAACATGGCAGTTGGTGTCAGTGCTAAACATGGATTATTAAGCAGCAAACGCCAGCTGGTTTATGGTCTTCAGAGGAAAATATCACCATGCAGTGCAGCTGAAATACAGAGTGTGAGAGCATCAACCAGTGCGAGAGGAGACTCTCAGCACAGTGAAAAGTACTGTCTAGATCTGGTCAGGTGGGTCTGAATGCTAACAACACAAACTAGGTGGGCGTTAGTTTCTGTGTTTATGTAAAGCATGTTTTAATCACTGGGCACTGGCGAAACACTTCGTCCTGTCATTTGAACAGATTCAGTAGCAGTCCTATAAAAAGAGCATAAAATTTTAAATGTTTTGTAGGAAGACGCTGCCACGCAAGACTCCATTCAAATATAGATACACAATGCTAGTGTCTAACACAGTGGAAATGTTTTTTGAATTCTAATATTCTTTCTAAATATATTTTGTTCTTTGTTTATATCGGCGCATTCCAACTTAACATTGACATTTATTTCAGTGTGAATGGCGCTTTTAATTTTGCGTCATTCATTTGAATCACAAATTCAAACAGTGGACAATTTTCACTCTCAGATCAGTAGGAAAATCTGCCTAAAAGATTCTGCTGTCAAGTAATTGAAAAGATGTGCAAAGTGTACATGTTTATGTGAAACTCGCCTGTAATCAATAAATCTTAAGAAAATTGGCTAGGAGGAGAGCAGCGGTGTACAAGGAAAACATGGTTCAAAGAAATTTAATTTCTCTCCCTTTGTTTGAGGTACACTATACTGCCGAAAGTATTCACTCGTCTGACTTCACACCCATATGAACTTGAGTGACATCCCTTTCTTAATCCATAGAGTTTAATATGTTGTCTGCCCACCCATTGCAGTTGTAACAACTCTTCTGAAGAGGATTTCCACAAGGTTTAGGAGTGTGTTTATGGGATGTTTTGACCATTTTTCCAGAAATGCATTTATCAGGTCAGACACTGATGTTAGATGAGAAGGCCTGGCTCACAGTCTACACTCTAATTCATCCCAAAGGTGTTCTGTCCGGTTAAAGTCAGGATTCTGTGGAGGCCAGTCAAGTTCTTCCACACCAAACTCACTCATCCATGTCCTTATGGACCACAAAAATGTGGCCTACTACTTTGTGGCTGAGTTGCTGTCTTTCCCAGTTGCTTCCACTTTGTTATAATACCACTAACAGTTGACTGTGGAATATTTAGTAAGGAAATTTCACAACTGGACTTGTTGCACAGGTGGCATCCTATCATGGTACCATGTTGGAATCCACTGAGCTCCTAAGTGCGACCCATTCTTTCACAAATGTTTTTAGAAGCAGTCTGCATGCCTGTGTGCAGGGATAAAGGAAAATCCTCAAAATGATGGTGTCTATCCAGATTACCTTTTCTTTAAATCAGTTGGCCTTGGCACAGGGTGTCCTTTCAGTGCACCTCTGGTGGTTTGTGGCACACTTTATGCCAGTGAATTTTAAAATGGGATTCGGGGACCCCCCAGGAGTCATAGTTAGGGGCGCCCCCAAAAGAATTTACTGTACATTATGGAACTGTTCTCAAATATTAAAATAGCCTTTTCTGCAGGAGGGGATAATCTGCACCAAGAAAACAAGTATATGGTGCCGTTTTCGTCCACCCACATTAACATTGGCCGAGTGGAGCTCTGATATGAGAGATGTCCTCACAAATCAAATGTTTTAGAGTAGTAGTAGGAAGATGAGGGGTTTACTGGAAAATTTACTTTCCTGTAAGGGGTCACTGGGCCTGCAAAAAAGTGTGACACTTCCTAATGTTGTGGGATCTCAGGCAGTTCCCTGGCTTCCCTATTTGCATGCTGCTTGTCTGATTCAGTTTTGTTTCATTTTTGCAAAACTAAACTGACAGAAACTCGGTGGAGGTAATAAGTACTTTGGGTGCTGTTTGATGTGGCCTTTTTTGTTTGAACACATGTAAAATAATTGGTTTGTTTAATCCCTTGTTTTTAAAAGTTTTTGTTTCAGAATGTGTCTTTTGAAGTTACCTTGTGGAGCTCATGCTAGATTAAAATGCTGTCAACAAACACCGTACAGAAGCAGCGAGTTAATGGGACATTTTTGTTACGGAGTTATGAAAATGTTTTTGAAAGTAACTGTAACTGTATCTCCCGCTTCTCTTCACTTTGACCCCCATTACCTCATTCCGCTCCATCCTCCTCAGGTCCAGAGATTATGAAGGATTCCTGTCCTCTCTCCTTCTCCCAGAGACGGCACGGCGCTCTTCCCTGGCTCTGAGGGCCTTTAATGTGGAGCTGGCACAGGCAGGTATTCCTACAATCAGGCTGAATGAGGAATGATTACTGATTTCTGTTATACCACCACTATTCCTGATATTACTGCTGCATCATCATCATCATCATCATCATCATCATAATGTCCTTGTCAAAGAAGTTCATCAACCATTTGTTTTGCTTGTTTGTTCTCCACAAGGTGAAGGACTCAGTTTCCCAGAAGACCATCGGTTTGATGCGAATGCAGTTTTGGAAGACAGCCATAGAAGAAATCTACAGAGATGAGCCTCCAAACCAACCAGTTAGCACCGAGCTGTGGAGGGTAAAAACTAGCCAGCAGAGTGTTTTAACAGGTGTTTTTTCTTCATGTCAGCAATCCTGGAACACGGTCATGTGTGTTGGATGTCTTATTTGAGTTTAAAACGTGCCGTGCAGTCGGTGGATTTCTGTGTTTCTATCCCTCAGCTTTAGTTGGCTGAGGGGCATCATAAGTGTTGCACGTCACCTAATTAACAGTCTGTGTGATGTTTTTCAGGCAGTGAGGACACATTACCTGACAAAGAGGTGGCTGCTGAGGATCATAACAGACAGAGTAAGACAAAATGCCTCCAATTAAGATGATCAGTATCTTCATTAAATTCAAACTGCCGCAAGTTGAATTTGCAGCTTAATTTATATTTATATCAAATAATAAATTAAGCTGCTGATAAATGATTTGAAAATGATTGTGACTAAAAGCTTAAATGTGACAATATAAACTTGTCTTTGCATGCATATATTTTCTAATTTTGCTGTGTTTTTTTTAAATTTTGTGAGTTGCCTACATGCATATATGCATCCTGTAATGATCACAATTCAACAGTTTTGAGGTCAAAAATGCCTTATTTTAATGGATTAAAAAACTAAACTTGGCAGTAACTATTTAGTGTAATTAAAAAGGTAAAAAAAAAAAAAGACATAATTATTAAAACTTTGTTTTACCAGGAAAAGGATCTAGAGGACAGAGCCTACAGGAGCCTTCAGGAGCTGGAGACGTATTCAGAGAACACACAGTCGTCCTTAATCTACCTCCTTCTGGAGTGTTTAGGTAAGAAAAGGTGCTGATAGCTAAAAGACAAAACATAATTATTATTATTAAACGAAGACAGTTCTGAGTCCCTTGTGTCAGGGCAGATCCATGCATATTTAAATGAGTCAGTATTGGCTAAAACAAATCAAATCAAAATCCAGTTGTTTCTTTTATGAGCTCTGTTGTGTGTTGTTACTTCATCTTGCCAGTGTGGTTGTAGCTTTCCTTAATCACGACCCGATTCTGCACAGCAGCATTTCCCTGGATATGAGAGTGAGAATTAACAGGGTGTAAAGGGAAAAATCATCAGGTCACACTGGTGATTGTCTCTACTTTGACAGCCGCATTGGCCTGAGCCAACTCTTGGTACGCTGAAGCATTAAGAGTTCCTTTTACTGGAACTAAGGGGCCGAGCCCAGCTCCTGAAAAGCAACCCCACACCGTAATCCCCCCTCCACCAAACTTTACACTTGGCACAGTGCAGTCAGATTTGTACCGTTTTCCTGGCAACCGCCAAACTGAGACTTATCCATCAGATTGCCAGATGGAGAAGCGTTTCACTCCAGAGAACACGTCTCCACTGCTCTAGAGTCCAGTGGTGGCGTGCTTTACACCACTGCATCTGGCACTGCATTGTGCTTGGTGATGTAAGGCTTGGATGCAGCTGCTCTGCCATGGAAACCCATTCCATGAAGCTCTCCATGTACTGTTCTTGAGCTAATCTGAAGGCCACGTGAAGTTTGGAGGTCTGTAGCAATTGACTCTGCAGAAAGTTGGCAACCCTGTGCACTATGCACGCCAGCATCTGCGGATCCCGCTCTATGGTTTTTAGGTGGCCTGCCACTTCATGGCTGAGTCGGTGTCATTCCCAATCACTTCCACTTTGTTATAATACCACTGACAGCTGACTGTGGAATATTTAGTAACAATGAAATTTCACAACTGGACTTGTTGCACAGGTGGCATCCTATCACGGTACCACGCTGGAATTCACTGAGCATCTGAGAGCGACCCATTCTTTCTATTTTTTTTTTATTTTTTAAATTAACCTATGGCCATGGAAGTGATTGGAACACCTGAATTCAGTGATTTGGATGGCAATATAGAGCATTTCCAAAACAAAAACATGATTTTTCCCTTAAGGGATAATTATGCTTCACCTGTGAAAATGAATTAAAGTCGGTCATGCCAGACTGCGTGGTTCTTCTTCTTTGCAGGTGTGAAAAACGTCCATGCAGACCACGCAGCGAGTCACATTGGTAAAGCTCAGGGAATCGTAACATGTCTGAGAGCAACTCCTTATCACAGCAGCCGACGAAAAGTCTACCTGCCCATGGACATCTGCATGTTGGTGAGTTGAGCTTTCTCCATGATTTTAGCTGTTATGTCTGAAACTTTATATCTCTCAAGGAGCAATTTTACCAAAAATGTCCTGACGCGTGAGCCTCAGCTTTTGAGAATTTGATGAAACTCGGGAAGATGTTACATCTGACAGACAGTGGTTTTATTGATGCAAATTAAACCAGGGAAATTATGAAATTTAGAAGCTTGAGCCAGATTGTCCCTTGGCATCATCTCATGAATTTAGATGAGCTCAGAAAAAGTTTTCAGTTTCAGCAGATTCATTTGAACTAAGTTAATTCTGCACATGTGCAAGCAAGATTTGTTACATCACAGCTGGTTTAGGAGCCAACGGTGGTCCAGTTTATGCTAGAGTGGCATGAAAAGATTAAGCTTGAATTGCATATAAACTAAGAAGTAATTGCACAGTCACTGAATCTGGATTTTGCAGTGCAGGAGGAGGCACAGATGTGCTTTAAGCATTTCAAGCTTGTAACAGAATGCTTCACAGGAAAACTCAGATGATTCAAGGCACAGTATTTTCTGTGAGGGATCTTTTAAGCGCTACTTCACACCCAGCTGAATATACGTCACAAAAATAACGTCGAATAACAACGTCAGCAAACATTTGACCGACTCATGGCACGACATTCTTGTTGGAACAGTAATAAAATCTTTGTCCAGCACAAACCAGGGAGGGATTTTTACACAGCAACCATATGGCAAAACACTCCTGGTTTACATGCATGCAGAGCAGAAAAACAAGTGATGCCTCAAAAAAATTGCATCCATGCTCTGCGCCATCTGTGGCACACAGAGAGCAACAGCCAGGTGATGCTGAGGGAGCCGCTTTGCGATCGGGGTGTTCTTACTGTGCAGATGTATTTGAACTGAGTGAATCATGCAAGTCCTGCCCTTAAAATCTTCAGCTGGAGAGGTGCCTCTTCTGACCCAAGGCCTTGTGGCAGAACTCACCTCATATTATCTCCTCTTATCTGCTGCCTGAAGGGGGCGCTGGTGGTGTGCTGAAATGCCCTGCACTCGTACACATGCACACTTCAGCACATGCACATCACTAATGAACTAACAAAATATTATAATGTAATGTTTCCTTAATTAACAAACAAGAGTTGAATTTCTAGGGCACAGCAGGCAAGCAAGATGGAATAAATTGTCCCGATACTCAACTGATCACTCATGTTAGAAAAGCACAAGGGGACCAAGTAGAGGAGGGAAATGGAGCTGAGGAGTAGACTGAAGAGCCACTCTTGTTAAAACAGTTAATCGAATCACTGCAAAAATTTTGCATAGTGTGTCTAATTATTATTTTTTGATGCAGCATTCATCCCTTGAATTATCCTCAAATCTTTTTTTCCCTTTTAGTAAAATTTTCCTAATTGAATTTCATTAAATTTCACTTTATATGTCAATTTCATGATTTAATTATCTGTACTTAAACTTAATTGCTAACCTTCACTTTTGTTTTTGCTAAAGAGGAAAATAACTTATGTTTTACCAAAGCTGGATTTATAGTACTGTTACAATAACACACCACAGCCTGCTGTGACACACATTGCAGTTACAGACTTCAGCAACTCTGATTGGTCTTCATGGTGGTAATATGGCACGTAAACACAGTATATTGATTAACACGGGGATAATCAAGCTCTAGTCTCTGTTCAACAAGATGTAATGGGCTGTAATTGTGTTTAATTTGTTCACATTGCCGTTGAGATGTGTAGTATTCTTCTAGTGATGACGTGTTATTTTCTTGTTTTTAAAGCTCTGAGAATGCACGTACGGGCTCCAGTGAATCTGAGAGGTCTTTTGTCTTTTGCTGTGTTTTAGTGAAATTAAATATTTTATATTTATTCAATATTTATTTGCTTGTTAAATTAGTAGATCAAACGATGAGTTAAACCTGGTTCCAGGTCCAATCACCTATTGCACTGGATGAGCTGATGGGCTCCCTTCGTCCTGGAGTGACTCTTGGGCCACATTAGATTTCAGGGTGGACATAAACCTTAGGATCACAACTTTTCCATAGCGAGTAATCCAAATCATGCAGCAGCATATTAATAACGTTCTTTGTATTATGGATGGCTTTATCTCAGGTGTTCTGTTTTCTTCTTGCCATATGATTGTATTTGTCTCTGCCCACTGAGGGTCCTTAACGTATATATTTATTGAGAAAATTTTAACCCTCATCCAAGAGCTTCACTGCGCTAACGTACTAAAAAAAGCTCTGTAGCAATACACGAGATGGCACATTGTTATATCAGCCCAACTTCAGTGACTCTTCAAATGTCATTGGTAATTAGTTTTTAGTCTTTAATATATCTGAAGTTATAAAAGTTTTTCCCAGGACTCTGCAGTTCTGTGAAAAACTAAATATAGCCCATGGCACAGTAGCTCGCAAAGCCACGTTTAGTAACAATATCTTGAAGTAATCATTTTCTCTATAATTTTTTTCAGCCTCTCATATCATTGTTGAGGAATTTGTGTCCACTCTTCTTTACAACATTTTTTCAGCTCATTGAGGTTTGCGCAGTTTCATCTGTATGCAGCTCTCTTAAGGTCCTGGCACAGCATTTCAGTTGGGTTGAGGTCCTGTGGCTGCAAAACAAGCAAAAATCATAACCCCTCCATCACTGTATTGGAAGGTTGGTGGTTTCCTCCAGTCGGCATGTCTCAACGCCTGCAACAAGATTCTTAATCGCCCCAAAAATTAAAATCTGATGGGTGTTATCTTAATGTCATAGTGAAAGCACTCTAGTCAAATACATAAGAAAAATACTGTGTGTGTGTGTGGGGGGGGGGGGGGGATGTGCATCGAACTGTAAAAGGCTGAATTGTTTGAGCCTATAAAAGAACAATTTAACTGCAGGATTATTAGACTAAATATGCAGTGTGAACAGTGAATGTCTTCTCTGACATCCGGCACTTTATTTCATTGTAAGCTCCATTCAGTTCTGTCACACACTGACAGGAAGTGATGCACATCAGAATCTTTCGTTTTTCATTAAAACCCACTCACTTGTTGCATGATATTACAGGGTATTTAGTTTCATTCAAATGAATTAAACATATTCTTTTGTTGCTGTATGCACTAACATCAGCTGTATTTTCTGCACCTGTTAAAGTAGATTTTGTCGCAGCTTTTGTGGAATTTCAATCAGCACCATCACTCATTGCAGTAAACACTCACTACTGTTGGTACAGTGCATAGAAAGCCTATTGTTCATAAAGGGCAGCAAAAACTTAAGTTAATGGATGCACTAATCATTAATGTTTTTTTAATTTAAAAAAATCAATTTTAATGTGACTTATGTGTGGATGTGTTGTTAAATTAAATACAGAATTATAGTTTTGCACTAATGGAATGGGAAGTAATTTACAAATGGGGAGAGGGTTGTAACAGTTGGTAAACTGATGCACTGAATAATGCTTAATTGCAAATGTATATAGAGGCCTTCCTCAACTCACTGCAGAGGACTGTAGTCATTGTGGCTACACTGAACAGTCCACTAAAAATACCACAAAAGTCTGACATTATACTGCTAACACTGCTTCTGATTAAGGCTATGATTCTATCAGGATAAGTCAGGATTTTCAGAAAGGCAGCAGCTTTAACACAATGGACTGTCCCATCCTATTGTTAAGTGAAGCACATGAAATATTGATTCAGATTATGCTGGCAGTGGCGATACTATCACCTTTGTGTTCTTATTCCATTTGGCGCCATAAACAACCCTTGAACTACAAGCTGCAGCTCAGCTTTTGTTGGTTGCTGACAGTCATTCATCGCTCTGTTCAATATTTCTCTATCTCTGTTTTAACGTTGCATTCATAAATATTATGTTGTGAGTGCAAAGTAACAAATCCAAACGTGGTAACAAATTGGTTTTGTCTGGATTTTATCGGCTAACTGACTTTTCTCATTCACACAGTGTAACAGCTGGGCAGTGTGGGTACACAATTTGTGTAACCTTTGTGTTTCATCAGTGTTTTGAACTTTGAAAATGGCTTAGGAAAAAGTAGAAATTAATACCTGATAATAGGCAGATACTGCAGGTAGTCTGGTTAGAGGTAATTGGATGGTCAGGAAACCCTCATCTTCTTTCCTGGAAAAAATAGCTCATATTCAACGTCAATTTCATTATTGCCTTGCTCTTTTTTTCTTTTTTTCCCCCCCATTTATTTTCCAGCAAGAGCTGAACCTCCACCACCCACCTCCCCCCTCGACTGGCCTGTTATTTTTGTCCCTTATTAAAGAAAGATAAGGTCAGACCTTTACCCGAGAGTCTCAGTTTAGTCACCATTTTCTGCTGGTCTGCCTTGTAAAGAGAATATATGAGATGCATCAGTGCTGAGATCCATTTGCTGAAATTATGATTCCTGCTGCTCAAATATTTTAAAGTAATCCTGGAAAAATCATATATATGACTAATAATACTTACTAAAAATATTCTTCCATCCTTCCTTCTTTCCTTCCTTCCTTTCTTCCTTCCTTCCTTCCTTCCTTCCTTCCTTCTGTCCTCCACTTATCTGGGGCAAAAAAAGCATTCAAGATGGGAATGAAGAGATGACTGAATTTTACTTTAACAGGTTTCTCATGTACTCACTGGCCACATTATTAGGTACTGTTCAGCAGCTTGATAATGCAAATTTCTGTTCAGCTAATCACATGGCAGCAACGCAATACATTTAGGCATGTAGACATGTCCAACACAACCTGGCAGAGTTCAAACTGAGCATCAGAATGGAGAGGAAAGATGATTTCATTTACTTTGAGCATTGTATGGTTGTTAGTGCCAGGCGGTCTGGTCTGAGTATTTCTGATTTACTGGGATTTTCCCATACAGCCATATCTAGGGTTTGCAGAGAATGCCCTAAAAAAATACAAAAGTGATCGGCAGTTTTGGCAGATTGTAAAAACATTGCCTGATCTAATGAGCCTTGATTTCTGCTGTGACATTCAGATTGTAGCGTCAGAATTTGGCGTAAACAACATGAAAGTATGGCTCCATCCTGCCTTCTATTAACAGTTCAGGCTACTGCTGGTGGTGTAATGGCATGGCAGATATTTTCTTGGCATATCTTGTGCCAATTTGAGCATCATTTAGCCACAGTCTAAGTATTGTTGATTACCATGTCCACCCTTTTATAACCACAGTTGTCCCATCTTCCTTCTAGCAGAATACTCATGTGCCATGTGACAAAGCTCAAATCATCTCAAACTGTTTCTTGAACATGACAATGAGCTAACTGTAGCCAAATGGCCTCTATAGTTACCAGTTCACAAGCCTATAAAAACACCTTTTTATAGGCTTGAACTTGCACATGTTCATAGAGAACATGTGCAGTACACTACACTTAGGTTACATCTTAATTGTATTATTTGAGGCGGTGTGTACAAAAGGTCAACAATTTGGACCTGACTCAGCAAAATTGTATATTGTGTGAGAAGCTGAAAATGTCACAATACCAAAGGTGACATGTGGTCTGAAGGCGGTCGCCTGGTAAATCTGAAAAATCTTCCAGTTTTAGAAGCTTTTCATGCACTGAATACATTTTTATCCAGCCCTTTCTTCTTGTTGTTTTGGATTATTGTGACATGTTTCGATGTCATTTTGGTACACAGCAGAACTTTCAGTTTGTTTTGTTCTCCACAAAGTCCCAGTAGGTATCGGACTTCTCGAACAGTTGCCTATTATGCTTACAGAGACATTGACTGTTGTTTTCTGTTTCTCCCAGAAGCTCCTTCAGCGCTTTCTCAAGTTTTCTTCAAGTTTAGTTTTTGAATTCAAAAACCCTTGAACCCCGAGGAAATATTGTCAAGTAGAAAAGGGTTTATTGTTATCAACCAAACATTAATCATGAGATATTCTATAAATAATCACAGAGCAACAATGTAAAGATGTTACAGATAAAGAGGATTAATCTTTGTTAATGAAACCCTGTTTGGAGGTAACCGTTTTTCTAAACTATATTTTACAGTTTATCAGGTTTGTTCCTTTTAAATATAACATACCTGTGAATAGTCTTGCAGCCTGCACGTGTAAGATTTTATATATTCTTTTGTTCTGCTGGAGGAAAACTGCTCATGGCGCAGAAGAATCAATGCTTCCAGTTGATGTGAAATAAATAGAACAGTCTTTGCTGCTTTAATGATCCGTGTAAACTGCAGGATGTCAATAATAGACACCAGCCATTGATTTCTCGCTTCTTGTTAGTGGCCTGGATTTGTGATCACACCATTATGCGGCCACATATTCAGACACACAAGTGGGGAGTTGTATTAATATGTCGCATCATCCGCCCAGTTGAAATAACTTATTAAAAAGTGACGTTTGCAGGTCTGGAAAAGCACAAAATTTGGTCCCTTAAATAGGCGTTAAATTCTTGAATACATTTTCAGGAATTCAGTAATATAAAAAAAATATTAACTAACTCCCTTTTGTTAGTTTATCTGGATCCAGGTTGTGTTAATTGATCTTATGAAAAAAAAATAAGGGAATTAAGCTGGAGATTGAATTGATTTTATTTTTTCACTAGCTGCCTGTTGCAGAACGGGGTATTAAATTGTGTGTGACATTAAAAAAATCTTTAAATCTAATTTAATGCAGTCAACACCACAAAACACTGGAATGGAAGTGTTTACCACTTTCAGATACACGATACAGGATTTGCTGCTTACATTTTGATACGGTAAATTATTATTATTTTGGTTATTGAACTGTAGGTAATTCAGTTCAGTTCAATTCAGTTTAGTCTAAGTGCGTAATCTTGCAAGTTTAAGACTACAATATTTGAAAGAATTCCCTTTTTATTGGGGGGGCCCCACTATTGTTTCATGCAAAGCTTGTTCCACAAAAATAAATAAATAAATGTTGCCAACATCTAAATCTACAATGTCAAACCTCACAGCCTGTAAAGGACTTGTTTTCTGGTTTAAAACACTGGTGAGAAAAAGAATCAAATGTCATAAGTTGCATTACTGTGATTAATAACTGTTATTAAAAAAAGTGGCACTACTTTGGTTTTTGACGGGGTAACAACTTATTTGTAATCTGTTACATTAAAAAAAAGCCTGTCACTAGCCCGCCCGCGTGTCTTCCCCCCGTATCCCGTTTCCCGTCTCCCTCTACTGCCAATAAAGCCACTGTGGCCAAAAAAAACTAACCTTAACAGTAGTAATTTAATTTTATTATAAACCATTTTTAGCCTTCTTTGTAAATCACATTACGTGTATGACATTACATATGTCAGCTTTTTGTTCTTGTTAGCTAAAATTGTTGCTAAATATTTAGAGAACTTTGGAAGGATTTAACAAACTGTAACCCAAAACGACTCCATGGGCATGAACATGTATCTTCATCTTTACTAACCAAATTAAATTGAGGATTATTGGTTTGTTAAAGATGACCGGAGGCAAAAACTGAAGCCCTACCCTGAGTTCTGCTGCAGTGTGGGGGTGGTGTCCCCTCACAGCACAATGTCACACTTCATTGCCGGTGCTCCAGGAGCCAACTTGGTGCTTTCAGACTGTTTTTTGAAACAGAATAAAAAGGAGGCTCGGCTCATGTGGGAAGTGGAGCTAAAATGGATACAGCTGAGCTGCAGAGATAGTTTTTGTTGTTAAATTAAAGCAACAGCTGTGAACCCAATGCAAAAACGTTGCTATTGTGTCTCTCCAGCATGGAGCTTCTCAGGAGGATTTCATCCGCGGCAGCCGGGAGCAGAATATTCGGGATGTGGTGTATGACATCGCCAGCCAGGCTCACGTACACCTGCAACACGTATGTACTGCACTTACACAATAAGAGCCTCAGTGAGTGCACATGCAAATGGGTCATGCCTTTGTGGTATTTGGACATTATAAGAACAGGTTCTTTAAATTGCTGCTTTTATATATGATTCACCAGTTCATGAAACTTGTGAATTGTAAATCCCAGAAAGCCATCAACGTGGGCTCAGTTGGCACAGACTTTTGTCCAAAGTAAGGCACAATACATCAAAGAAAAGCTTTGAGAATAATTAGCGCAACACTCAGCACCATATCCCATGTGAAACAAGTGCCACACGGCTGAAGGTGCCTGAAACAACAAAGTGTATAGCAAATTACCTTTTTTCATTTTCTCTTGAGAGGCAAGGATTGAGAGCAAGAGAGCACGTTAGATGAGTAAGCACCCTTGTGTGGTTTTTGAAGTTTGAGTGGGAGTTTGAGGGCTAGTTGTGGCTCATTTAAGGATAGCGTGCCGTACAGGAAGACTTCTAAACCTGAACAAGAGAATGTGAATATTACTAATCATCCAGCCACTCTTGTTTTTGCTGTTCTTATCTTCAAGCTCATTGGCCTTTATTGTAAACGTCAAAAACTGCTTACAAATATCCACCATTTCATTTTTCTAACAAATACAAAAGGCCAAATTTCCTAAAGCCTTAGTTACATAGGCCTAGAAAGTGGTTCGTGACCCTCTGGTAACCTCTGGCCACTAGAAAAAAATGTGTATTTCCTGACTGTGACTGATTTTAAATGGCAACTTCCAGCAAATACTCTCCAACCAAAAAGGGTTCTGCACCAAAAACATCCTTGGGATTGCTTTGCCAGATTGCCCATACATGTAGTTTGCATGAAGACTCCGACTTGTCTGCAAACACTCACCAACTGCTGACCGAGCAGTATTAAAACTTGAAAAAGTGCAATGCAAGCTGGAACTGGAGAACAGCCAGCTTCAAAGTGAACGCTGCATGTTTTGAAATTGAACGGTTGCAGTGGTTTGAAGGCGAACAGTCTCCACTTTTCACAGTTTCAGTACCACTCAGTGAGTAGTTGTCAGTTGTTGGCACACAATTTGGCATCTTCCATGCAGACTACGGGCAACCACAGCAATCTGCTATGACTCAAACAAACGCGAGGAGACTTGGAGTGCAGCACCATATACCCCCTTTGCATGAAAATACTCTTCAGTTTAGTGCAGGATAAAAAGGTGAATTTGTCATACTGTGGTGAATTGACAGTAAAGCTCTGTGCTGGGCTGGTGCACTGTGTTCATGGTCAGTTGGGTTGCATCAAGTGTAGCAGAGACAAATTTGAATTTAAGGTGATGATGCTGAGATTCATTCACTTAAGTCAACCTTTATAACAACAGGATACTGTGTAATATAAAGACAGAATAGTCAGTATACTGTCAGTATAGGGGATGGAAGTCAGAAGAGAGAGCTTGTGAAATATTGGGTTACATCTTGATGCAAAAGCAGTAAACCTCAGAGCCGCAGCAGCACAGGTCAGCTGATCACTACGACTGGATCTACTGGAGCTCACAATAGAAAGTTGTGATTCTTTTTCCCCATGTTGAGCCTCTAGAACTGATCTTAGGGTCCTCCTCCTGCAGAATCTCACTTTAACCCCTGAGTATACTCAGTTTTGTGTAGGCAGAGTCGCCCTCTACAATGTAGGCAACATAAAATAGTGTTGTTTTTTATTTTGTTGTTGTTTTAGATTCCCTTTCACTGCTTTTGTCCCATACAACAGTTTCAAACCGAGTACATGCATTAGAATTTAGATTGGAGTAATGTTTGTATTCTCATGTAATATTATTTGATTATTTGTCTTGCAGTGAGATATTTACAATATAGAACATAACCAGGTTGATCTTTTAACACTCAGAATGCTGGAAGAATGCAGCAGCATCACAATGAGGCTCTCCAAGCTCACAACATATATTTTTGCCTAATGCCTCTGCAGCACCTGCCGACTGAAATTATGACTCGTTTCAGAGACGAGAAGAAGCAGAACTCTCCTCCGCATTAGTGTGTTTTGTAACACCCTTGAACACCTCTTAGTCCACTCAAAACAGCATGAGCAAAAAGCCGTGCCATTTTGAAAATGTAAATGAACACCAGTGACGGGATAATTCTTTGACTTGCTGCGATCTACGTCTCGCAAATGTTTGCATCTAGAGTATGCTGGGTAATTGAAAATGTCCTGGAAATGTCTTTTAGTTTTTGTATTGTCTTCCTAATGTAGCTCTAATGAGTTGGGAGCTAATTTGTTTGGAGATTTATTAGCCTCCACTTACATGCCTCATTGATTTTTGTACTTTAGGAGGCTTTTTTCATTAAGCTGCTTCCCAAACATTCATCAGTATTTACTATTGATTTGAGCCACATTTCTACCAATTAGGATCGTGGTCAGTGGCTGAAACACGCGTGATAATACAGCGTAAACAATAATATAAATGATTTCATTGCCATGAATAGATTTAATGTATTTACTTTCCTCCTCTGGCTACACTAATTAACCAAAGAGCAGTTTTACACAACTTATACCACTAATGAGTGCATCATGTTAAAAAAAAAAATGCATATTTAAAATGATAAAAACTGGGAAATTAAATTGCTCCAAGAGACAAAAAACAGTAAATGTTAATGGTTATAATTCAGTGTTTCATCCAAACTGTGCTTAAAGTCAAGGTCACGTTTGTCATTTTTAAGGGCACTTTTCCAGTTCCACAGGAATCTGTTCTCCTCCTGGATTTCTCCTTGATATGTCTGTTTTCAAGCATCCTAAACTTCTCAGTAGGTTCTAATTCTCAAGAAAACGTCTTGTGAGCCAGATGAGCAACTATGTGGCTTTAAAACCTTTTTAATGCCGCTTTAAATTAAATTTAAGACCAAACTTGTATCAGAAGTACAGGTCAAAAGTAAACTATTGTCTTTACGAGTCGACATTTTGATGTCATTTTTTTAAACACCCACATGGTAGTGATTGTGTGTTCAGGACTAAACTGAGGGATCCGTGCCACACTGCACATTAGTGTTCTAGGGTGTATATATACACACACACACACACACACACACACACACACACACACACACACACAC
>JAVDPK010001311.1:106467-120740 GCA_034780415.1 Cichlasoma orientale | reverse complement strand
GTGTATATATACACACACACACACACACACACACACACACACACACACACACACACACACACACACACACACACACATACATACGTACTCTGGTTACAAACTTAAATGTGTTTTATTCTATTGAGTGGCATGAGTAAAGAATAATGGGCCCCATTCACAAATCTGTGCATAGAAAAGAAATTGGATTCATCAAATCTGGGTCAGTGAAATGCATCTCAGGTCCTGTCAGGTCTGTTTTTCTTCTTTCTTAAAGACATAACTTTCAGATACGGTTTAGCTGCTGGTTTTTAGGCTCACTGCTTCTTTTTTCCAATTTCCCAAGTGTGAACGATTCATAGGTCAGTGGCTTAAACAAAAACATTCCTCTGAAAATGGTCGTGTAGAAGGACTGGACTGAAAATGAGTGAAAAAGCAGCCGGTGTCCAAAGAAAAACGTGAAAGTCTGGAGGACTATCGCTCAAGACCACGTTAAAAATTACAATAAAATCTGGGTGAAAGCGAGAAGCCAGATCATAAACTAGTGATTTTATTGATGTCTCAGTTTATGAGCTGCCAGCGTATCAATATGTTACATTTGATCCTTTTGTATAACAATAAAAACACATATATGTAGGTTATGTCCATGACAGAACAAAAAAGACGAAACAGAGGACGTACCTGCTGGAACTCTTCACTTTCTCCAGCCTGTCGCTCCCACAGCTCAGTTGAGCCATTTGCTGTGTGATGACAAACATGAGATGTGACTGTTTCCTGTTGTTTCTGTGTGGGTGAAAGATCTCTATAAAAGCAACCCTAAAAGGCCGGTGTGGGTGCGTTTATAAAATATTTAGTGTGGGTGAGCGTAGATAATTTTTTTTCTCTCTCTCCGTTTAATTTCTGTTTATTGTTCTCTCTCCTTCAGGCACGATCCTTTAGCCACAGTGTTCCAGCAGCTGCTGCTCCAGCATTCCTTCCCACTGTAAGTCCAATAATGTGGTCATGGCTCGCTCTTTGACAATTTGATGGTGACATTTCTTTGTGCGCCTTCTGAAATGCTTGATATGAAATCACTATTTATTTTGGGAAAATTGATTTGAATGTCAAATATGCCAAAATGTCTTAAAGTGACTCAGCTTTAATTAACCTCCCATGAAAAGCTTTTAAGAACTGAGAACCTCAATTTATTCTAGTGGATTCCTCTTTTTGTTTAGAAAGATCAGAGAAAAAAAGAAATCCAGACTTCCTCTGAGACCAAGGCTGAGCAATTTTTCAGCCTTCTCTTGCACCCAAACACATTATCCTCATCACTTCTTATCAAGAGTTAAATTGACTTTTCAAACATGCCCGTAGGCTCGAAAATTACCCCCCTCTCTCTTGGAATGATTTTTGGGGCTAAAGTAAGATAACAAAGTTAGAAATCCACATCATCTCTCTTGGATATTAATAAGGTAGGCAGAAAATTACCAACACTGTTCAGTGCAGTCCACCTCCAGCACCTCCAGCACCTCCAGCACCACGACCTCAATTATAAACAAAGTTTCTCTCTCACTCTCACACCGCAGAGCGATGTCACGTGCTCGGCGGTACTCTTGTTCTCTCTTCAGGACAGATCACATATGGAGGTTTAAAGATGTTGGAATTCTTACCTAATAACTAAAAATTAATGCAAGTCATGTTTTTTAAGAATCAATAGGAATTTAAGGCTTCTGACAAACAAGGATCCGCTGAGAGGAGACGGCTCACAGAACTGATTATTCTGTGCAGCAATGACGTAAAGTTGAGGGAAATCATTAAAAGACACTGATGTTGTTCTGCTTAAAGGTGAAAACCTTTAAAATCAGGGCACGTATGTGCATATCTGTAGTTTTATAGCTGCCACGTATGAAAGCACAGAAAGCACAACTTTTTATTTTGGCCAGAAGTCTGAATCTTTTCCCTTTTTATTTGGGATACTTTATATTAAGAATCTTGGAGATTAAGAAAACATGTCATTCCATGTCAGGAGAAACCACACAAGAGTAAAGAGAACGTGCAGCTTCCATACAGAAAGGCCTGGCCTGGGTTCGAACCACTGAGCCGATGAGCTGATGTTTGAGAAAACTTGATTTTACGTGTAGCAGCCGATCATTCTCCTCTAGAAACCTCACCTGATTTAAATTCTGGCAGGGTTAAATCACAGGGTTGCATTCTGACCACCTGCACATGTTTATTTGCAGCTCAGTCTCCCACATTTTGTTAAAACAGCAACTCTTCAAATTGGTTTTCCTTTTGGGGAAAGCAAGATATGGTAAAATCGGGCCACCAGGGCTGGTAGTGAGCACTGATTGCTTGCGGGCAAAACACTAATTTCAGGTCATTTCAGCTGAATGTCCTTCCTCGGATGCCTCAGGATGTTACTCATCATTGACAGCTCGATCCCGGGAGCAAAAAATTGATGGCACAAAATGCTGGGCAAAAAAATAAATAAAAAAAGTAGATGAGCATGCTCGTAGTTGCACTGCTGACCTGATTTGCTGCCTTTGGGGTTGGACGCTGTGGACCCTTCATCCAAAAACTACTGTCTGGTCAGTGAGTTGTAGCTGCACAGGCAGCTCTCATCACCAGCTCTCATCCTCAGCGTGAATGTTGGGTCAGTTTGACATTGAAATTTTGAGGTCCATGTTTGAATCACAAATATGCATCATATGAATTTCTTTTTCTTTTTTTTAATGATCCAAGCCCCAGAACTTTTTATGACACATGGCTTTCATAGAAATTCACTTTAACAACAAAACAGTATGCAAGGATGTCGTAGTGTGCATGTGGCTCACGATGCAGACAGAAGTTGTAATCACAGTTTAGTATCCACAAGAGAAATGTGATAAAGGCTCAAGTTGAGAAATAAGGTTATTTAAAAAAAAAGTGTTTCATCTTCGTGCGTTGATGCTTTTGCAGGTTTGCAGAGAGGAAAATGTTTTTGATCCTTGAACCTAGTAGTACATCTCAAAAAATTCTGAATATCATGAAAAAAGTTATTTAATTCAGATTCTATATTCATTACACATAAAGTGAAATATTTTAAGCCTTTTTTAAAATTATTTTTGATGTTTATGATTCACAGCATAAATAACCAGTATCTCAAGTTATCAGAACATTTCATTTCATGATTGAATTAATTACTGTTTAAACAGTATAAATACTGTGTAACCTCAGTCATGGGGAAGAGTGCTTACTTGACAGTTGTCTAGATGATTGACGCCCTCCACAAAGAGGGTAAGTCACAGAAGCTGCTTTCTGAAAAGGCTGGCTGTTCAGAGTGCAATATCAAAGCATATTAATGGAAAACTGGCTGGAAGGTAAAGCTGTGGCAGGAAAAGCTGCACAAGCAGCGGGGATCACTGTCTCCTTGGGAGGATTGTAAAGAAAAGTCGATTCAAGCTTTATAAGAAATGGATCGAGGCTGGTGTCAGTGCATCGAGAGCTGCATTGACACCAGCCAGGAAAAGAGCTACAACTGTCACATTCCTGATATCAAGCCGCTCCTGAATGTGAGATGACAGAAACGTCTTACGTGGGCTGAGGAGAAAAAGAACTGCACTGTCCAGTGGTCCAAAGTCCTCTTTACAGATGAAAGTAAATGTTTGGAAGTCAAGGTCCTAGATTCTGGAGATAGAGTGGAGATAATCCAGGGTGTGTGACGTTCAGTGTGATGTTTCTGCAGTCTGTGATGATTTAACCCTGTCACCTGCTGGTGTTGGTTGGTCCCCTGTGTTTTTATCAAGTCTGAAGTCAGTGCAGCCATCTGCCAGGAGATTCTAGAGCACTTCATGCTTCCATCTGCTGATGAGCTTTACGGAGATGCAAAGTGTTTTTCTAGCAGGACATATACTGTAGCACCTACCAATGGTGTCAAAACTACTACTAAATGTTTGCTAAGCATGTGATTACTGCACTTCATTGTTCCAGCAAACTCTCCTGACATTAATCCTGTAGTGAATCTAAGGTTATGGTATCGAGGAAGACGAGAAACCGATCCTATCAAAGCTTAAAGTACTTAAAGAACTTAAAGTAATGAGTGTTCAGCACCTTGAGAGTGGGACACAGTACAATCAATCAAAACAATTTGCTTTGTTATCTTTATTAGCAAACACGTTAAAGTGTAGACAATAAAAATCAACACGTTTTTACTTACTGTTATCATTAAGTTGCAGCTACATGCTCGTTGTCTCAATGTACAAACGAATATCTACCAGCTCAGATATCTCGTGTTTCCAGAGTAGAAGACAAAAATATTGAAACCAAAATACAAAGAGGTTGTTTCAAACCAGTCAACAGACACTAAATGCTGTGTAACCAAATTTCAGCAGAAGGCATGACAGGTAGTACTGAGAGTACTGTGACTTTGATAAGTACATTTACAGTCTTATCCAAAAAGTAATTAGTTTTCAGTTAAAACAAGACACTAAAAGAAAATTATTTTTAGTATACATGAAATTAAATCATTATCCGTCTGAAGTTGAATAAATAAATGGATTTTTCTAAAATTTTATTAATAGCATTATTAAAGTGTGGGTGTGCACAAATTTTTACTCTACAGCACTGAAGTGATAAACTTTGTAATTCACAAAGGAATTAGCAGTAAATGCTTCCCAGCAACTAAAAATAAAACCCCGCTTTCATCTCTAAGAAGATGACTTCGCCTTATGATTTTATACCTGCGCACAGAAGCTGTTTTCTGATGCTGCAGAAACCGATTTCAGTTGATAATCACGATGCTGCAGCACAGAGCCGAGACGCTCTGCAACTCTCCTCCAGTCTGCACACAGTAAAAAGCGCTCTGCTGTCCTGAGTGTAGATTATGATGTTCACACTGCAGTGGACTTATTTGTGCGTATGCGCGCACTCGGTGCTTTTCCAGCTTTGTGCTCTTGCCCGCGCGAGAAAGCCGACACGGACGCCCGAGCAACATGAAACACGCAAACTTGTCTTTTATTTTAACACATGAATAGTTTATTTAAACCTTACTGATGAGATGGCATCTCGAGGGCTGAGAGCAAATGTCACAGCTTCAAGGAAATCATTATATGAATTCACAGTTCTTTATGGCCTTGATCACAAAATAAAATACTGGAATTGAATACAGCCCTCCAGATTCCTCTGGTGACACTTCCTGTCTTCCTGCTGCAGTCAAACTGAAAATATGTCCCCTGTACCCAAATATAAAAACCATTTAAAAATAACATTTGTAAAAACTCAACAGTGTACATTTGTGGCCCCAGTCAAGCATTGCCTGGTTTCAAGCTTCTGACTCACCTCCATTTTGCTCAGTGAGTCACAGTAGCTGGAGAAGAAGAGACTGCCAGTGTTGTATGCAGTCAAAGCTTATTTCTGCTGCCCCGAAGTGTTAGTAAAGCAAATGCCGTTTTAAATGTCTTCAGTTGCCTTAAACTGTTACCAACAACTACCCCATGTTGTGAAGCCTGAATCATATGCGTATGAAAGATGCCCGTAGGGGGATAAGCCAGTGGTTACTCTGGAGCTTGTGAGGTCAAACCTGTTGCACCCTAAACCAAACTCTCCTGTGATGCTGTGTGCTTCAGGTGGTGTTGGAGGACTATCTTCACAGAGTGAGGAGGGCACATTTTAATGTTTTCCACAAGAGTCTGCAGAACAGAAACCCCCTTCTCCCAATCCAGCTGTACATCCGCTCCTGGAAGAAGACTTACTGACTCCAGCTCTCCTCCTCCAGCCTCTTTAAGGACTGCTGCAGAAATGAAGCCCAGAGTTTCTCACCACTGCCACCAAAAACCACACCCGACCAAGTCTGTGGCTCCCACTACAGCTTTTGTCTTTCAAGTATTTGTTTTATCCACAAGTTCACTGGAGGTGTTCTGCTGTGCTTATCACAGTGTTTAATGTTTTATTCATAATGTGTGAAAAAATTGGACCAGATGTCTTCTAGCTTAATCCTGATTAATGCAACTTGGGTCTTTTTTTTTTTTTTTCTTTTCACGTGTTTTAATCTGTAATAAACTCAAACTTGCAAGTTGAGCTTCATTTATAATCTAGGCGTTAACATGAGACCTGTGGGATGTCAGAAGTCACCTCTGCCAAGTCTTGTCTGTGATGAGGCAGCACTTTCCTACAGTAAATTCTGTTTCTATTTTTTCACTTGCAGAATGACGAGCTGCACTCAAATATTTTTACATTTACATGGCTCTTAGTATTATTTCAGGGTGTCTAACGGATACAGAGCTGCTAACGTGAAGTGCTGAAGTATGACTCAAGCTTGAGCTACTGAGATGTGTGAAAACGGTGGATGCCCTCACTGAAAAGCTGGAGAGTGAAGACAGTGGAGCAGTCAGATGGGCTGGAAATAAGCTTCTAGTAAAAACACAAACTGTCTACAGGTACCCTTTCAAACATTAAAGACCAATGTCATGCCACGAACCCAATACATGTAGCAGACACATGGGATTAATTGTGAGCTGTGCTGCAATTACATTTTCTAGTGTATGTACACTTGACAGGAGCCTGAGGGACAGACTCCGGTTTGTTACATTAAAACTTGAAGCCAAAGTCTGGAATACTTTGTCCTTGTCTCTCTCTGTGCTTTTCTTCTTCTCTCCTGTTTCCCTTTAACCAGTCCCATCTTTTTCTGTTATAAGAGTTCTTCCTCTCTGCCATCGTCGAGTACTTGCTCATATGGGATTGGAATATTGGGGTCTTCACCTTGCAGTAATAAAGCTTGAGGCAACTCTTGTTGTGAATCTGTGCTGTAAGTAATACCTGCATGAAAAGTCAATGTCATGCAATGGCAATGGCAAGGTGAAGAGAGTTTTTTTGTCAACATTTCTTAGCTAACGCTGCTCTCATATTAAACAACCTATAATTTGAAGAGCACTGAGTGAATCCCACAGAAGGTATAAAATGTAGCTTTTGGGTTGAAAAAATTAAGGTAAAAATGGAGAATTATCTGTGCTATGAAACCACATGCTCATTGGCTAACGAACTGTCACAGTTCAAGCCATTTAGAAATGACTAAAACTGAGAAGCATTTTCATCCAAAAGACTAAGACTAAGACTAAAACTAAAACGGTTGCCAAAAACAACAACGAGTAGCTTCATGTCTTTGGACTGTGGGAGGAAACCAGAGTACCCGGAGAAAACCCACGCAAACACGGGGAGAACATTTCAAAGAAATAATTAAAAGCCCATGACCATGATGAGTGTATGTAAACATCTGACCTCAGTACATTACCTAAAATATATTCACTCTCCTGCACTGTCTGTATCACATCAGCATGCTGCAAAGGGACTCGACACACACTAAACTCTTATATATATAGTACATTAGCTTGTTTTAGCTCTAAGATGCATGTTTTAATGCTGTTTGTCAGCTTTGATGCCAACGCATCAGAGTTTCACATGGGCAGAGTGAGTATTCCGGTTATACATAGTTCAATTATAAAAGCCCAAGCAGCTGTTAGCCAAACACACTGGACTGCAGTAGATGAGGTTGTACCAGGAAAACTGTATTAAGCCAACTTCACACAACAGTAGACATCCTTTCACTCTTCTTCTATCATATATATTTTTTTTCATTTGGTCATTTTGAAGAATGATGAAAGTTTACTGCCTACAAGTCCTCTTGCTTTCACTGAGAAAAACCAAACAGACAAGAAGTCTTTTCATATCATGCTTCATGTCACTGACTTTTAGGTGTTTCTGTCCATAATTTGGATAAACTATTGGTCTGTTCACAACTCATGTTGTCTCACCGTCTTCAGTGGAAAAAACTACAAAAATACAACTGTAATCTGGGGAAGACTTGGAATTGTGAGAATCCTGGTAGAAATTTTGTGCAGTTTTCTTGACATAATCTGAATCTTAATACTTATGAAATCATAAAAATAAAGCTTTGTTATTTTGAGCTTGTCATTACCAGTAATTTTGATGAGTTTTCCATGTATTTGATATAAGAGTTTTTAAGTTTTTTTTCTCCTTTTGAATGCAGAATTATTGAGGCAGCAGAGGAAAATGTGACTCAAAGCTTTGATTTCGTTCTGTTCCCAGCTTCAGGAGGCCAATGGAGACTCTCAAAGAATGGCGCCACAATGAACTGAAAGTACAGAATCTCAAAAGATAATGAGACTGAAGATGTATACGTAGGAAGCAGGTAGTTCAAATAAGAAACATTTTATCTGCACAGACTTGATGCAGCCCTGCGGGGAGCAGTCTGAAGTTTCCTACTGCACAATACATCAGTGTACTCAGACTGGCTCCTCTGTCTGTGTGTGTGTTACAGTCACTGTATCAGCAGGTGTCTCACCTAAAATAAATCTAATGTTCTGCGGCTGTTATCAAACCAAACAGCCCTGAAGAGAAAAGAAAGACCTGCTGCACGTCAGCTCGGTTTCACACTGAGGCTGGAAAATATCTAGGAAACTGCAACCAATCACGTTTCATGCCTGTTGTGTCTGTAGGATAGCATAACACTAGCAGCTTCAAATATAATGAGTTTCAGCTATTTCTTACTGAGTTGACCTGTCTGTTACTCTTGCAGCAGTTCTGAGATCTGTGGAATAGGTTTAGTGGAAAAAAAAAACATTATTTCACTCAAAAATAAACGAAGGGAACAGTTTACCCTGCCTGGGATAGGATTACCGGGGCCCCACCCTGGAGCCAGGCCTGGGGAGGGAGCTTGAGGGAGAGCATCTGGTGGCCGGTCTTTAGCCCGTGATGCCTGGCCACGTGCAACCTGAAGAGGAGACATGGGCCTGCCCTCCTGTAGGCCCACAACCCACAGAAGACGTTGTAGGGGTCGATGCAAGGTGTGTAGGGCGGCAGCCTAGGGCAGAGACCCTGGTGGATCAATCCCCGGCTTCTGAGGCTGGCTATTGGGACATGGAATATCACCTCTCTGGTGGGGAAGGAGCCTGAGCTAGTGTGTGAGGTTGAGAGATACCGGCTAGATATAGTTGGGCTCACCTCAACGCATGGCCTGGGCTTTGAAATGGCCTGGCCTCCTGGACAGGGGCTGGACTCTGTTCCAGTCTGGGTTTGTACTTGTGAGAGGCGGTGAGTTGGGGTGAATATTTTTGTATCCCCTCAGCTTACTGCCTGTACACTGGAGTTTTCACCAGTGGATGAGAGGGTTGCTTCCCTGCACCGTTGGGCTGGGGTCCTGACTGCTGTTTGTACTTGTGCACCAAATGACAGTTCAGAGTACCCACCCTTCTTGGAGCCGCTAGGCGGGGTGCTCGAAGGTGCTCCAGCCGGTGACTCCATCGTCCTACTGGGAGACTGCTCATGTGAATGCTCAGTGCTCATTTCCCCCTCATTTCCTGTCCCCTCTATGCTGCCGTTAAAAGCCTCTATGGTCAAAAATGCAAAAAAAAAAGGAAAAAAAAAAAAAAAGAAGAGGGGCCGGAGGGTGCGCTCCAACTATCGGGGGAATTCCTCTATGCCAGGGTAGTGGAACCTCAAATTTAAGAGGAACAAAGTGGTTTTCATCCTGGTCATGGAACGCTGGACAATCTCTTTATCCTCTCGAGGATATTTGAGTGTGGGTAGGAGTTTGCCCATCCAGTCCAAATATGCTTTGGTGTCAGTCAATCAATCAATCAATCAATCAATCACATACAACCAGGGACAGCGAATCACCTAATAGAATTCAAAAAGTTAATGGTGGTAGGAATGAATAAGAATTTAAGTCTGGTTGCTCTGCAATGCGGCAAAGGCAGTAACTGATACTCTGAGGACAGGGGGCGAGGGCTATCACCCTGAATCCTCTCTGCCTTTTGGGTAGCTGTAACTCTGTACAGAAGGCCAAGATCATTAAGCCTTATACCTGCCACTTTGCTACACAATTTCACAATGTTCTCTAACCTCCTGTTCTTGAGGCTCAGAGATCCAAACCAATGGATTAAAGAAAAAGTTAAAACAGACTCAATAAAACAACAATAAAACATTTTCATAAAAATATTATCCACATTAAAACCCCTAAGTTTCCGATACAAATACATATGCTCATAAGCCTTTGCACAAATAGCATCTGTATTTGCATTAAATTACAGTTTGTTGTACAATATAGTTCCAAAATATTTGTATTTCTTCACTACCTCAATTTCCTGGCCATGAATATGAACAGAAGGTAAGGATGAAGTTTTCCAACGAATATCATTTCCTTTGTTTTCGATGCATTTATGTCCAGAAAGAAATGCCCACACCGTGCTACAAAGTCGTCTACAACTGGCCCATGAGAGATGATCACTGAGTCATCTGCATTCTGAATTATATATCTGTTCTGATAGAGTCTTGACCTGTTTGAATGTTACAGGATCTGATTTCTGTCTTCTCATTGGTGGCATTGTAAATGTAGTGGCTTTTGCTGACAAAGGGGAGTGGCATTTAGAGGTTTTTACCTATAAACAATGTTCTGGGCGAGTCTCAGTGTGGGGATTTAGCAGAGTATCAAATACTACTCACTGAGAGCTTTCACTTGATTTTGTTCTCTCATTTTTGCTAGTTGGATTTAGAGGCTTTTATTTCTGAACACCTCAAATATTGGTTAAAAAAAAATGCAGCAAACTGCAGGATTTGTGAGCTATTTGTTAATTAGCACCAAACTTGACTGGCCTGCACAGAGTCCTGATCTTAACCCAATAGAACACCTTTGGGATGGATTTAAGCGGAGACTGTGTGCCAGGACTTCTTGTCCAACATGCTTCTGAAGGAATGGTCAAAAGTCCCCATAAACACTCCTAAAGCTTGTGGAAAGTCTTCTCAAAAGAGCTGAAGCAGTTATAGGTACAAAGAGTGGGTTGACATCTCAAACACTATGGATTAAGAATGAGTTGTCCCTTAAGTTCATATGTGTGTGAAGGCAGGCGAGCGATTACTTTTGGCAATATATATAAAGAGTTTACTAGGTTTTTGACTTCTAAATCATCAAAATGACTTGAAGGAACAGCAACAAAGCACCCAAAAAATGTAAGCGTTTAAATTTTGGTGGGTTTTTTCCCTTTTTTTTTTTAAATTTACAAATGCTTCAGTTATATTTTTACATACAACTAGTTCAGGAAAAAAGCTACAGCTTTGGATGGTGCATTAAACAAAACAAAAATCCCATAAGTCTGTTGTGATGAGTGACTCAGAGCAGAAGAGTCCAAACTGTCTACATGTTGATGTATACATCGTGTATGTAGAGTGAAAGCTTATTTCAAGCTCACTTTCAAGGCTGGTCAACCAGTCAGCTTGTGTCTGCGTTCGATTTATCTAAAAACAAACAATTCTCTCCAGCTAACTGAGTCTGACAGTAAGAACTAGCAATTCCTTTGCAGTCTCTTGTTGTATCTCACATTTTTTCATTTACTGTGCTTGACGGAACCTCGTCTGTTAAATCTTGCCTGAAAAAAATCCAATTTGGACTATAATGGTATCTGCATTCTAGGGACAAGTGGCACTTAAAATAATACTTTTTTTTTTTTTTTTTTTTACAGTGTTTTACTTGATGAAAGATTTTGAACCACTACACAAAAAGCAGCATCATTTTTTGAAGGAACTTCACCAGTTTGGGCAGTCAGGATTTCCTGGTAAAATAAAGGAGGAAAACTGCACACTGGATAGTACATTAAGTGGCAGCACATGGGAATAAAAATGCAAACATTTAAATACTGAAATCTTCTTGCACAAACCCCACAGTGCTGCTGTCTTTGTGGCTGTGTGTGACATTGCATATTTCATGAGATGTGTGTTTCTGAAAAAGAAATCACATGTGAAATGCACCTCTGGGCAGTCATCTGATTGGAATACTATTAGCATCTTAATTGGGTCCACCTATGACTGAGTGTACTTTAGACACTTGGCCTTTAGTGCAAACATGACACAAAATCTACAGATACAGCAGCTAAGGTTGATTTAAATCTTTTTTTAGAGTACTACTTAAAAATCTGATCTGATAAAGGCGTGGCTATAAATTGTTAAAATTGATCTCACTTTAAAAGAAGGATTTCTTCAATTTCCATGTACGAATTTGTAAGCATCAATAGACTATTGTTACGACCTGGCTCAAAAGCCGCAACACAAGGTGAAGACTGACACGAGAGTCTTAAGAAAATGGGTTTATTTTAAATTACTTGATTAAACAGTTGCAGCCTAGAGAGCAGAAGAGCAAGAAGTGGTCAGTCTGCAAAGCTGACCTCAGGCATGCCTTAATCCACACCTCATCAGGTGCAGTCAATTAGCAAAGGCAGCACCTGAAACACTCTTGCTGCCACTACAAAAAGAGTAGGGGTTGCAGAGGGGCGTAACACTATGCAATGTAGCTTTTTAGATTTTCCAGTAATGAGTTATTAAATACCTTTTTGTTGTTATATCTGAGGTTAATGACAGCCCAACAAAGGCTGTGGTGTAGATTTATTTTAGGCAACAAAAGGAGGTCAAGGAAGTAGAAGATTGTGATTTAAGGTTCTGTATTTAACAATATGATGAGGGCTGATGAGAGAAGGGAGCAAAGCTTGGAGAGGTGGCGCTGTGCGCTGGAGAAAAGAGGAATGAAAGTCAGTAGAAGCAAGACAGAATACATGTGTGGGAATCAGGAGGAGGAAAGTGGAAAGGTGAAGATGCAAGGTTGTGCACTGGCCCTTTGCAGAGCCTGTGTACAGCATCACCATGTGCTTGCTCGTAGAGGATCATCTCTCTCTAATATTGTAACGTCTTTATCGCAATACATTAAGTGCCTTGTCGTGAACTGGTGCTACATAAACAAAATTTAATTTAAAGAATAACATAACAGTGCAGAATAGTATAATTTGCCTCATTACATCTCAGTTAAATTTCTGTCAAAATATTGGCATGTCATCAATCAAAGTGCAACATTTTCATGAGTTTTGATCAGTAAACATTTAGCACAAACTGCACCACAACCTGGAGATTTTTTTTTAATGTAAATTAGCCTGTTCATGCCTGAGGAGCTGGGTGCAGAGAAGATGGAACTTGTGTGTAGTATGTGAATGAATGCTTGATTACTGCCAGCTGTCCTATAAGCAGGGGCAGGCAGGTCATATACATAAAGAGGCTATTCAGATGCCATTAAAATACATTTCATGCAAAATTTGCTTGTACGCTAATCATGAGAATGATGCATTTTATGGCATGTAAGCAGACCCTTTGTGCACTTAATGAACACAATGCATTTCACAATACCTAACTATTGTCTATTTCCCTGAAGGCAATTCAATAGATCTTGAAATTAGACATTTCTGCACGGACATTCATGCCAAATATAAACACTTACATCCACTGGATTTTATTTCAAGAGCAAAAGTATACAAGTAGATTCCAAAGACCCGTGCCTGGGTCTAGATCACATTAGGCAACAGCTCAAAGTGATTCCGCATTGTCTGTGTTTTTTAATAATTTCTGATGAGTCCTTCTGAAGAGAATGCCCAACCTTTTATGACATAAAATCAAACTAGAGCTGCACGATTAACTGAAATTTAATCTTGAGCATAATTTTGGCTTCCCACAATTGAACACAAAGCAAAAGCAAATCAAGCGCTCCCTAAATCACCTACCTTACCATGTGTGTCTACATGTGCCATCACAGCTGTTCCCTGCACCGCAGCTTAAAGTTTCCTGGACTAGTCTGGACAAGCAACATAATGTTCAAAGAGAGATATACAACAAAATCCAAATGTCTGGCACAGCACAAGGTGAAGCGCTTGTCCCTCAAAGTAAATCATCCTCCATTGTTTGAAAATAATTTGGATTTAGCTCAAGAGATGTTAACCAAGAAGAAATCATATGCAAAGAGTGCTGTAGAGTTGTGTGTGTGCACTTTTTTAACCACCTGAAAACACTCCACTTACTGCAGTATAATTGATGCAAGGCCATCAAAAACAATGCAGTGGTTGCTAATGTGAATCATCCAACACCGACTTTGATGTTCACAAATGTGCGTCTGTGTATCCATACAACTCACAAAAAACACCAACGCAGCCTCAGGCTTCAGTAAAGGCTCCAAGAAAATGATCAACATACTGGACAAAAGTGTTGTTACCCCCTCACGCAGTTATTTTTCCAAACTGGCAAAACCTGTGTTGAATGCAAAACATTGCAGAGGAGATGTAGAAAGATCTCACACTACCTTACTTTAAATTTTATTCATGTCATGCAATTACAATGAATTTAAATTTTGTTTTTTAGGAAATGCACTTAGGTCAGATGAAAAGGACTAGGGATGGCACGATACCACTTTTTCATGTCCGATACCGATACCGATATATTACATTTGGGTATCTGCCGATACC
>JAVDPK010001311.1:91437-106305 GCA_034780415.1 Cichlasoma orientale | reverse complement strand
TTCCGATATCCGATCCAGTAATTTAGGCCAGAATCGGACCGATACCGATACTGAATATCGGATCGGCGCATCCCTAAAAAGGACCGATGAGCTCATGCCAGGGCGAGACATCCATTGTCTGTCAATTCTTGAGATCTGCTACTTCTCATTCAGTACTGGTCAGAATTTTAATCCAACTTACACACAAAGAGCGCCTGTGGTGGAGTGGTTAACACATCTGTCTTAACATGTGAAAGATTCCTGGTTTGAGACTGGGAGTAGACACCAACCTAACTTCAATGGTCACAAGCCAGTGCACTCACAGTGCCAGTCCCAAGCCCAGATAAATAGGAGGGCTGTGTAAGGAAAGGCATCTGACATAAAATGTACATGTCAAATCAACACGTAGATCCATTTGCTGTGATGGATGGTAAATAACGGAGGTCTGCTTTCACTCCTCTGTCTGCTTTCCTGGTGGCTGCTAGTTTATTCCTAACATCACCTCTGCTTTTCCATGCTGTCAAACTCAGAGCTGACATCATTGCTCTATAGTCCAATCATCTTTCTGCCCGCGTACTTCAAGCCCATCAGACTCCACTTTGCGTACTTTAAATTTCACTGCTTACCTGTGATTCTTCCTTGCAGACTCATTCATGCAACCCACCTCTTCCAAGCCTCCATCTTTATCTTCACCACAACATCTAGACTCCAGGGGGTCCTGCCCTAAATCCTATCATTGCTGGGATTCTGTTCTGATTCGATGGGCCATCAGAGTCTAACCGCCAAATATATTAATTGAATTTGCGTATCAATAAATGTCCAACTTTTCCAAATGATCTCTCCTTATTGAAATAAGGTTGGTTAGCAACCTGCACCCATGAAGTGTACACATCCATCCATCCATCTATCCATCCAATTCATGGTCGCAAGGGGGCTGGAGCCTATCCCAGCTGCCATAGGGTAAGAGGAGGGGTACAGCATGGACAGGCTTCCAGCCTGTCACACCTACAGAATCACCAATTAACCTAACACTACTAACTGCACATCTTTAGTCTGTGGGAGGAAGCCACACAGGGAGAACATGCAAAGAAAAGCTGGTGTATTTGAACCCAAGACCTTCTTGGTGGGAGGCAAAAGTGCTGCTAACTACTAATAACTACTGCTAATTAGGTCTAAGTAAGAGACTAAATCACTAAAAATTTCACTCAACCAAACTGAAGCACAAACACCTTGGGTGGTCTGCGCCAGACAGCAGGTCATAATATCCGTCAGATAATCTGTTAAAAATGCTCCAAAAGGCTCCGGCTGCACAGAGCTGTTATGAAGGGAAAAACTATCCATAGAGGCCAAAGCTCTCTGCAATGCAATTTGATTTAAACCTTTATTTTATCAGGAATCTCCCATTGAGATTTAAAATCTCTTTTACAAGGGAGTCCTGGCCAAGACTGGGAGCAATAATGTGGTAAAGATTTTCATGTTAACATGGGAGTCAATAGGGATCAACTCACTTTCAGAGCCAGCTTCAAGTGGCTATTATACAGGGTTTGGCACTTCTACCTTGGCTTCATTTCTCAACTCTAAGGGTTCCCCCTTTGTGTAAAATTCAGCCCCCAAAAGGTGAAGAAAGCAAAGAAACAAATTTTTTTTTACAAGTATGTAAAGGAGGAGGATGAAGAGGTTTTTACTGAAAGCTAAAGCGCATAAACACATGACCTGTAAGTGTGCCTTTGAAGTAGATCCCACAGGAGTGACAAATCTAAATGTTCTCATGCTGGATAATTATTTTTAAGGATTCGATGAGCAGAGCTGTTCATCCCACTCTTTAACTTGACATGGCAGGTGTCTCATTAGTCCTTAATCAAGCCTCATCCCTTCTGCCTTAAGCTGTCACTGTCAGCACAACGACCTGTAACTGCCAGCTATGACCAAGGGAAGCTCGGAGTTTGGCAGATGCACCTACTGTACTGTGAAGAGAACAGAAAGCATTAATTAGTTCATATCTGCCCCATCATTCCCAATTACAGTCGGTGTAATTGTGAACCTTTTTAGAGTCACTGAATCTTTAAATTTAAAGGTATATTTACACGTGTTTTCCTTTAGGAAGACCTCTGATGACCTCCACGACAAGCTGAACAAGAAAGCCCTGACAGTGTTAATTTCATCGAAGCAAACTCTAAAGAAAAATATTGTGTCATGACAAAAATAAAGAAAAAACAATATTTAGAGACACGAATTATGATGAATAAATCTTTAGTTTTTTTCTTCAACAAGTAAAACCTTGGAGACGGATAGATGGACTTCTTTCGGCTGTTCTCTTTAGGGGTCATCCTATAGTGATCATCAGCCTCCGTCTCACCCGGTCCCTACCATCCTCCTCTGTCACACCAACCATCTGCATGTCCTCCTTCACTACGTCCATGAATCTTCTGTGGTCTTTCTCTTCACCTCCTGCCTCTCAGCACAATCTTCAACATCCTTTGTCCACTATCTCCACTATCCCTCCTCTCCTCTCCTTTCTTGGTATGAAGCCATACTGCTACTCACCTTTTCTTAACCTGACTTCAACAACTCTTTCCCACATCTTTATGGTGTGGCTCATCAGCGTTATCCCTCTGTACTTGCCCGGTGAAGACAGATAAATGGACAATTGAAATAATATGCAGTGCCCTCCAAAATGTGAAGTGTGGAATTTCAGCTTTAATTCAAGGAGCTTTACAACAATTCAGCTTGAACTGCTCAAATATTACTGCCATTTTTATGCCATTTTCAGAGGTTCAACATTAATGGGACAACCTAACATAAATTTAAATATATAGACTATTTTTACTTCTTGGATGAAAAAAAAAAAACGTAGCCAGTGTCAGCTCGAAGTTCCAAAAGCCATGGACATCACCAAATGTTGTTTCTCCCCTTGAGATGCTTTGTCAAGCATTAACTGCATTCACTTTCAGCTGCTGATTGTTTGTGGTTCTTCCTGCAATCAGTTCTGTATTTAATAATAAAAAAAAAGCATGCTCTGTTGGGTTGAGATCAGGTGACTGACCTGTCAATTGAAGAACATCCCATTTTCTCACCTTGAGAACCTCTCGGGTTGCTTTTGCAGCATGTTTTGAGTCATTATCCATTTGCACCGTGAAGCTCAGTGTGATCAATTTTGCAGCATTTGGCAGAATCTGAGCAGAGTATAGCCCTGTACACTTCACAGTTCACCCTGCTGTTTCCATCAGCACTCACATCATCAATAAACACTATGGAGCATGGAGCTTCAGTCAGCCACGAGGAGCTCAACTGGCTCGTGATCCATCACAATTTACAGGTTAATTGTATTGTGTGAAGTACAGAAAGAAAGTCTTAGGTTTTCTTGTCACCTGGCACCCGTGCTGTATGGACATTTGGAGAACTATCTGCCAGACCCTCATCAGAACCATAAATGGCCATAACAGTGTTGAGTTTGCTAGTTTTTCTGCATCAAAGGAAATAAATTCATTACTGAAATTAAAACTAGTTATCCAAACAAATCTTTTTTCAAGACGGATTTACAGCTGTCACTGGTGATGACTTCAAAAATACAATTTAAAAAAATGATGCACAGCAATGATGGTAGATTTGCTGATATATTTTTTATATTCTGCTGACAGGACTACCAATGCCTCTGACTGAACCCTACACGCACAGTCCAAATGCAGTTCTGCATTTGGACTGGGTACATTCAGTTTTTTGTTTTTTTTACTGATGTAATTCAATGCATTGTCAGCTGTAATACAACTCACAGATTTTCTTTTTATGCCAAAGACTTATTTCTTGAATGTACTGGCCCACACTCCCTGCAGTATAACTTTTCCAACACTCTTTTGTTTTGAATCACCTGAAATCCAGTGGAATGTTCCTGTTCAGCGTGCAGTGTTGTTGCTAGAGAAGTCCAACCATCTGTTAGAGCCCGTAAAAGAGTGAAGGTTTGTGATGACTGGATTTCTGAAATTAGACCATGAAATCATGCCAGACACTGAGACATGCCTTCATGTTGGGATTATGACATCTAATGCAATGTAATGGGTTTCACTGACATTCACTCATTTTAAGTAGACTAAAAGAAGCGGAAATCAGACTGTTAGACCAAACTCTGAAATTCCCTGAAATAACAAACTCTTGCATTACCACCAGAACAGTGTATCAATACAGATCGGTGTGTTCAGCTGAAGCTTAACTCAACCTGTGACATTTGTTTTCTTTCTGGCTTGAGGCAATGTTTGTGGAACTGAATTTACAATCCACAGACACAGAAGGGAGGGTTCTGTTCACATTTATCCATGTGGTCTTTGTAGTTCCAGTGCTGCCTCGAGAAAGTCAGTTTCACAAAACAGAACAGTTCTTAAAGAGTTTCATTCAAATGTTGGAGTTTAGTGTTGAGCAGAACAACAATTTGGCCATTTAGAGGAGATGACAGATATATCAAAATTTAATGTCCCTGCATGCGCTGAGGTTGATCACAGAAAGCTTTCTGCTAATAATAAAAGTGAATGCCAGCTGTAATTGACTGATGGGGATTAACAAACACACACAAGTTGATAAATTAATTTATGCTAAGTTCAAAAGAAAACACATTTTAAACCTGTGTGTTGCAGCATGCATTTGATTATTTAATTTTTCAATTCGATTTTAGCACCAAATCACAAAACAGTTGCCTCAAGGCGCTTTATATTGTAAGGTAAAGACCCTACAATAATACAGAGAAAACTCCAGCAAACGACCCCCTACGAGCAAGCGCTTGGTGATGAATCCTGAAACCTGACTGAAAGTCGTCAAATAAATCATTCCTCTGCAGATGATCAGTTAGCTCGTTTACAGCTGCTATTCAAAGAATTTTTGAGAGAAAAGGAAGGTTGGAGATTGGCCTATAATTAGCTAAGACAGCTGGGGCAAGTGATGGCTTTTTAAGTAATGGTTTAATTAATGCCACCTTAAAGGCCTGTGGTATGTAGCCCATTAAGAGATAGGCTGATCATATTTAAGATTGAAGCATTAAATAATGGTATTAATTAATGGTATTTGTGAAGAAATTCATGAAGTCATTACCAGTTAAAGTTAAGGGAATACTCAGCTCAACAGAGCTCTGACTCTTTGTCAGCCTGGCTGCAGCGCTGAAAAACAAACCTGGGGTTGATCAAATTTTCTTCAATCAGTGATGAATAGTAAGATGTCCTAGCTTTAACAGCCGCAGTATCTAGGATCACATGCAGTGAGGATGTAACACTATTAATGAGATTGGGAGTAGAGTTTAGGGAGCTGTTCTGCATTGTGTTGGCACATGGCACTGAAGAAAATTAGAAACTTTATTTCAGCACTTTCAGAAAGACTTCGACTGTAATGAAATAGAGCATTTGAAAATTTATTTTTTTGGCCACAGCGGCTTTATTAACAGTGGAGAGTGACAGGAAATTGGGAGGAGAGATACAAGGGAAGACACACGAGAACTAGCAACAGGCTGGCATGCGTATATGGTTGCCTGCTCAACCTCTGCCCCCCCATCCCCCCCCCCCCGAGCAGCTGAAAATTTCACTGTGTAGGAGACTCAATCAAAAAGTGGAAGAGTGCCTTATCTTTCTATAGCAAAGAGGGCTGCCACAAGAATCGGGATGTAGACTGTAACACATGGCTTCTGACAGAGGAGGAATTGCTGCAGGGCCATTTTGATAATGAATTAAAGATCAAAGCTGAATATGTGTAAAGGTGCATGAATGGCCCTCAGTAACGGTTGAATATGTCAAAAGCCTGCAAGCTTATTCACTGTCTTTATAAGTGCTGCAATGCAGTGGAAGAATGTATCGAGGAGCTTGATAGGACAACAAGTATGTAAGCTGTAATCCAGAAACTCCCTTAAACCTTGATTTTACTCTATTTTAGACATGGACCTGATCGGATCTGGTATTGGTCTTGGCCAGTATTACAGAACAAAAAAGGTCCCTGGACAGTCCTGGAGTAATGTTTCACCTGTTTTTTTCCATAGGACTGTTGTTCCTTTATTTTTTAATGTGAGATTATTTATAGCATTATTATGATGAACACTGGTTGGAGGAGCCCCTTGTGAATTTTTTGCCTAGGTTCCTGACAGACTCTAGAATTGCCACTGCAAGTTAAAGGAAAATGAAGAAGAAAACCTGGCGAGTCCTGTATTGTTCGTTTTATTGAAAGCCAAGTTAGAATGCCGTCTTTGGAGTTTTACATGACATTATCCATGAAAGAGCATACCATAAAAGTAAGAGAAAAAAAAATTCAGCCAAGTTTGTCTGACAAAGGTAAAGTGCATGGGCAAATGAGCAGACTGTGCATGAATTGAGGCCTAAGAAAGAAAAGAAAGAAAAGGACAAAGAGAAAAATTAAATATGTTTTTGCATGGAATCTATTTTAGTGGAGAAAGTTGTTGTCTGACCTTAAAAGACTTTCAGACTTCAAGGTCAGTCGATGCTTTAAACCAAAGAGGGGCTCTGCTGCATTACTCCTCTGATCCCCATCAGGGTGCAAGCGGCACAGTTAGCTACATCAGGACATATAATGGAAGGAGCGTTTATGTTGCCTCTGTGCTTGATAATACAGAAGTGGCACCCCGCATGGAGCCTGTAACTGCAGTGGCTGAGTTCTTAGGATGCTTCAAGCTGTGCTGCAACTCAAATTGGAATAAGTCCTTATTTTGGCCACAACCTCAGTCCTTAAAACACATCGGAAATGAGGGCAAAAGATTTGGAGTGTTTGTCCCCAAAAGAAAATCTGCCATTAATGTGCCTGTCCACCAAACTGTACTTTTTCAACAGATTGTAATAGGAGCAATGTGTTACACAATAGTAAAATTGGAAGCAGCATGATTAGCCGCTGGGCATCTTTTCAGTGTCGAGTGCTCAGCGTTTCTTTTTTTCCCCAGTCAGACAGAGATATGAAATTTTTAACTTTGACTAAAATGCAAAGTGCAGCTTTGCAGAGCTGAAAAAAAAAAAAGCCAATGTGACAAAACTGGCAAAAACTTCAGTTCCTCTACCGGCCAACTGAACATGGCTCCAAAAGGCAGTTAATAACCACAGACTCCCATTTTAATACATCTAACTATTTACAGCTGGATTAAAAAAAAAAGGTTTTGGCTAGATGGATCGTTTCCCCTCTCATAACGGCTCTGAGTGGGGTCTTTTTTTTTAATACCTCATCCATCTGGTAGCCGGTAACTTGGCTTCTTCCTGGTTTGGTGGTGGGCAAAATGCTAATGATGAAGCTTCCAAAATGTGAAGGCCAAAACCGACAGCCGATGTCACGTCCATCTTTTATACTGCCTGTGGTAAAATAATGGACATGTCACTGTCACAGACGGCTACAGTCTGCAAGTAATTTGTTGCTCGTACCTGACTGACACTGCACCTCCAAACTGCTCTCAAGCTCTTATAAAGAACTTATAGAGCTAACTCAGAGGATAACTGGTGTGTCTATGTTTAGAGCTGTGGCCGAGGAGCATCTCTGCATTCACTGAAGTAACAAGAGACGAGGACTTAATTTCCCACTTTACAGCTTATGCCGGTAAGAGGGCACTGAGTCACTGTTAATGTTGTTCTCTTTAGTCCTCCAATTAAGGATTGCAGTCACTTTTTGCTATATGTGGATAATATCAACCCAGCAGGTAAGACAGCATTAAGTTATAGCATTTGTCTCATTCTTTATTCCTTTTATTTATACTTCTATATAGTTTGGAGCTGTTCTTATAGGTGTAAAAGGGCTCACAGGAAAATTAGTCTAATAACATACATTAACTTAACGGTTGTACCTTTTGTATTAAATAAAACTCTCTGAACTGGTGTTTAGGCCTTGCCGGAGGTCAACTTAAGTGCGACACACTGGCTGAATGCCACAGGTAAGAGATGATGAACATGTCTGCTTTTATATGCCGCTTATAGACCGATGTTGTTGCCGCGTTTATGCTTGTACAGCTGCACTGGGTGAGTTAATTACCTGTCTGTCGTGTCCCGGTGTTTTACATGTGGTGCTGGCCAACAGAATGCTGGGACTTTTTCCCCTCCTGGGTCCTGCTCTGTGCTGTGGTCATTTTTTTTTAAGGTAATTTGGAAGTTGACCAGAACTCTATTGGAGTTGTGTCATAAAAGAGAGTATTTGTTGGAAACTTCTATCACTTTTTCCCTACCCTGACTGCTTTAGGTGACGTTTAGTCTTCAGCCGCATCTTAACCGAGCAGAAAGCCATTATTCGCTTCAGTCAGCAGAAAAAGGTTCCTAAGTGAAATGAGAGCACTGACATCTGACAGGTTAAAAAAAGGAAAGGGAAAAAAATTAATCCCATTCTGTAGGATGTGTTAATCAGAGTTGGGATAAGGCAGCACTAAACATCCTGTTATTATCTCCAGAGAACAGCATGTGCTCTATTTGAACCTGACACATATCCATAATCAGCTAGGTCATGCATAAAGAAATCACTTCCTCTCAAGACTGTGCAGAAACTGCAGGAGCTGTGCAGCATGAGAAATAAAAATAAGATGAAACATATTAAACTGTGGAGTCCGCAGATGCCAAAGATGAAACTTAGTTAAGCAGAAAATGGCAGATTTTCCAGAGGAGAAAATTTCTCCTGAACAACTATCCTATTCAGCGTTGATGTGGAGACATCGGGGCACAATGCTGTGCCATTATCTTTACATGCATGGAAAACTGGGCAGTCCCTTTGCACATGAGCTACTGACTGTCGAGCACAGAGCCACTGCAGGTTGGGTGTGGGCCACTAGAGAAAAGATAGCCTATGTATTAAAACTTACAAACTTTTTAAAATGACTGTCTCATACCTAATATTCCAGTGACTTATGCTGGGTTCAGCCTTTTGGTTATGGCACTGGTTTGGGAATGAAAATGGCCCTGAACAGGATAAGCGGAAGAGAATGGATGGGTGGATGGATGCATGGATGGATGGATGGATGCATGGATGCATGGATGGATGGATGGATGGATGGATGGATGGATGGATGGATGGATGGATGGATGGATAGACTTGTGTATTCAAGAAAGCATCACCTTAATATTGAGGAAGTTGAGACAGAAAGTGAGGCAATAAATGGAATAATATCAGAATTAGAGTAGGTATAATGAGAACAATGAGTGCAAGGAAAAATCTGAAAAGCTACACCACACTCAGTAGTCATAATAACAATATACACCCACCAGCCACTTTGTTAGGTACACCTATTTAGCTGCTTGTTAACGCAAATATCTAATCAGCCAATCAAATGACACCAACTCAGTGCATTTAGGGATGTGGACATGGTCAAGACGACCTGCTGAAGTTCAAACTGAGCATCAGAATGGTGAAGAAAGGTGATTTAAGTGACTCTGAGTGGCATGGCTGGTCTGAGTATTTCAGAAATTGCTGATCTGCTGGGATTTTCCCCACAATCATCTCCAGGGTTTACAGAGAATGGTCTGAAAAAGAGAAAATATCCAGTGAGTGGCAGCTCTCTGGTTAAAAATACCTTCTGACGGCTGCCTCCAGCAGGATAATGTGACAAATGTGTCAAATCATTTCAAACTGGTTTCTTGAACATGACAATGAGTTCACTGTACTCAAACAGCCTCAACAGTCACCAGATCTCAATCCACTTTTGTGGAACCGGAGATTGGCATCATATTTGTGCAGGCAACAAATCTGCAGCAGCTGTGTGATGTTATCATGTCAGTATGGAAAGTGTTCAACACCTTGTTGAATTTATTCATTTCTGAAGGCCAAATGTGGTCCAACTCAGGAGTACCAAGGTGTACTACTTTTAATAAAGTGTTCAGTGAGTTTTCTCTCTGGCATCATACTTTTCAGTTACACCCATAAAATGAATCATGAACTTTCAAGTCTGTTTAATGAATGTAAATATTTCAAATCATCTAGATGCATTGCTTTTGGGGACGGTACTGAAATTCATGCCTTCTGTAGCTACTCTTTACTCCTGAATGCATGCATTTAAAAAAGAGCTGCATTTTTCTTGAGCTGATAAATATTACTGTGTTTTTCAGGGTATTACAGGATACTAGTGATACTACAGATCACATTACTGTGTTACTCAGCTTCTATAAGCAATAAATGTACATTTTTAAATACATCCAGGAAAACAAATTGTCATGGTCCTGGGTCTGAAGCCTAGTGTTTCTGAGTTTGATGGACTTTTAAGGCTTAGCTGTTTTACATTTGTGATCCCTGGCTTTGGTTTCTTGTCCTTTGTTTCCTTTTAAGTATGCTTAATCGTGTTCTCAGTTTTGATGCTTCGTTCTGTTCTTCCTCAGTGTGTCTATACTCTGTGTTGTGTGAAGTGTGCGTTCCGGTCTCTGTCCAGTTGTTTCCTGTGTTACTTCGTCAGTAATTGTCTCTTGTGCTCTGTGTTTAGTTTACCAAAGTGTTGGACATGTAAGGGTGAAACTATGAACATATCCATGTTTGCTTACTTTTGTTTGCACATATTTAATTTTTGTCTTCAGAGAGCTCCAAAAAAAAAAGTCGTCAGCAATGATTGTAGCTTGAATTTTAATGTGAACAGCCACCAGTCTTTAATCTATTTATTTGTGTCCAGAGACCCAAAGTTGCCCCCTCAAAAATACAGGTACATGAACAACAGCTGCAGCACCGTCTAAGAGCAGTTTGTGAAATGCAGAATTTCACATTTCGTGAACTGGTCGTGACTCTGTATCCATGTTCAATCTGAACAATATGTCTCTTTTTTTCCTCCTGAGTGCCGAACCTCCATCTGGGTGCGCACTCACTGAGGCACACAGGGAGAGAGCTCTGCCTCACTTTTTATAAATGGCTAAAAGAGTATAAAACTACTACTATAAGAAAAAAAAAGAGAGAGAGAGAGAGAGAGAGAGAGAGAGAGAGAGAGAGAGAGAGAGAGAGAGAGAGAGAGAGAGAGAGAGAGAGACCCTGAAAAGCAAAGTGAAAAAATACGTGGCAGGCTAGTCCATTTTGCCAAAATTTCATTGCAGCAACTCAAAATGGTGCTAAGTAGTTTGTATGGCCCCCACATGCTTGTATACATGCCTGACAGCATCAGGGCACGCTCCTAATGAGATAACTGATGGTGTCCTGGGGAATCTCCTCCCAGATCTGGACCAGGGCATCACTGAGCTCCTGGACAGTCTGAGGTGCGACCTGGCATTGGATGGAACAAAATATAATGTCCCAGGGGTGTTCTACTGGATTTAGGTCAGGTGAGCAACGGCCAATCAATGGTCTCAATTCCTTCATCCAAGGTAGCTAATGTCTGCATACTCACACCACATGACGCCCAGCATTGTCGTGCGCCAGGAGGAACCCAGGACCCACTGCACCAGTGTAGGGTCTGACAGTGTGTCCAAGGATTTCATCCTGATAACCTGTAGAGGTCTGTGCATCCCTCCATGGACATACCTTCCCAAACCATCACTGACCCACCACCAAAGCAGTCATGCTGAGCAATATTAAAAAATTATGTGGGTGGCAGCGGTGCAGTGGGTAGGTGCTCAACCTGCAACCGGAGGGTCGCTGGTTCAAGTCCCCATCTGAGCGCATGCTGTCCTGGGCAGGACATCTAACCCACATTGCCCACGTGTGAATGTGGTTGGTGGTCAGAGGTGCCGTAGGCACGAATTGGCAGCCAAGCTTCCATCAGACTGCCCCAGGGCAGCTGTGGCTACATTAGTAGCTTACCACCACCAAGTATAATTGCGGTGTGAATGAATAGAAATTGTAAAGTGTCTTTAAGTACCTTGAAAAGCGCTATATAAGATTAATGCATTATAATATTACAGGCAGCCACACTCTAAGACTCCAAGGTAGCTAAGGGCAGTTTACTATCATCATCATGCATAAGTCCCCTGTACAATGCTTTATTGGATGAAGGTTATCATTGTTAAGTATTAAAATGTGATGTGTGCACGTTTGAGATGGATCTCTTGTTGCAAAACTACTGCTGCAAATCGTCGGTCTGGACATTCGGCTGAGCCTCCCAGTGGTTTGCGTGCCTCCATTTTCTGACTGCTGGGTTTTAAAAATGGCGCGGTTGATTCTGGTGAAGAAACTCCCTGGCCAATCAGTGGCAAGCTGTTCTTTGACGTCACATTTTCGGATCGCCTCGAACCCCGGCTGAGTGGGTACTAAAAAAGTACCTGGTACATGGTACCAGGATCTAATGGATATGCCTACAAACCGTGCCAAAACGAGTCGAGCCGCGCTGAGTAGGTACTAGTGAAAACGCAGATTAGACACTTGAACCAGACAGACCAAACCAGACAGATCAGCAGGGAGTCAGGCACACAGCAGGAACACAAGGAGACTGGACCTAAATACAAAAACACACAGAACAGAACTCAGATAACTAAACTAAGAATCAAAACAGAAGCTGAATGTTCAAAAATAAAAAAAAATAGACTGGGTCCTAGACCCAGGACCATGATACTTTTGGTTTTAGAGCTGAAGAAGCCACTTGGATAAGAGGTGAAATGCTTTTTTCAAGCTCTTGCGAATAGCAGGAAAGAACATTTTGCCCAGCAACAGTGAGCAGCAGGTGGTAGCCATCAGGGATCAGAAAGTATCCAATTTCACCAAAATGACACTGTACATATGCATATGGTCAATATGACCATGACCACGACCATCTTTGGTTGATTATTAACATTACAGATCCATGAAATCTTTGATTTTTATTAATTATAAACAATTTTGATATATATTTTATTATTTATGTACCCACAGTTGTGGGTCTGTTTGTGCAGGTTTGGAGAGCCGGCAGCGACTGATCTGATTTTTCATGATGTACACAAGTCTATGGAAATGCTTAAGAACAGATGGGCAACTTTTACTTTACTTTTTGATGTTCTGCGCTATTATTTGGCATCATGCTTTTCTTGTTTAGCTCATATCAGTGACCAGGCTGATGTGTCACATCCATGCAGGCAACAGAAATGGCTGAATTGTGGACACCTATTCAAGGTCACTCTTTTACCTCCACCTGATGAGTCACCACCTTCAGCCTCCCATATTACCTCTCTGCAGAGCCATACTGATGTTGTTGTTGACAATGAGAGAATGCATTAGTAAACATTAAAGGCACTGTGGTCACTAATGACTGGCACAGCAGCACAAAGAAGCAAAATGTACCAGGATAGCAGAATGACTGAAGCTTTTATAGCAGCGGTTATGTGTCTGTGGGCAGAACATAAAGTCTGAAAGGAGAAAAATCTGAAGATTGTCTGATACTTTCTCAGTTTGTTCAGTGGCTGCCATCTAAGTGCATTGTCTTCAGTGTCTTCCTGGCAACTTATTAACAACAGAACTGGTAAGCCACAATGTATGTGGACCATTTTAAAAATAGTGCTATATGGAAGGCTATGAAAGAGCGCCAGTAGTATGCTGTGAAACTCTTCATGTAATAATTTTGCATGAGAGAATAACTATTTGTATAACAAATAAAATAAATAACTCCCTGCTTAGACTGCTGCCTCTGTGATCCAGACCTAATTAGGCAGGAGAACATGGATGGATGGATGGATGAACAGATGGATGGCTGCAAGACGCGCTACATGAAAACCATACTGCTGGCCAACCAAAAGTGGTCCTTGGAAGAGAGATGAGTTAGTTATGGAAGCTTGTTACTGCCACTAATAAATAAATAAATTAATTAATTAATTAATTAAAATCAAATAAAATATAAAAGCCAGGCAGAGCTAAGTTCAAAGACTGTCCAGACTGTTTATCCCATCTTGTAGTGAAACACGCTGCTGCTCACAGTCTTCAATCAAAGGCCTAAAATTTGTTAGTTGTCCTCATCGAAGATTAAAGACTCGGTAAAGACTCTAAAAACATTTTAACATTTTTTATCCATGCTTTTTGCTGGGACTTTTTATTGATTGGAACTGTCCTTTAAACTACCTGTTTACATTATTCTGTTACTGTGTTTTATTATGCAGCACTTTGTGACTGCCTGTCTGTGAAAAGCCCTTTATGAACTTTGCTTACTCACTAATTCATTCCGTAAAATTATAGCGACTAAAGTGAGTGTGCCTAGGTTGTAGGAAATGTCCTATATCTTTCAAATAGATATTAGTTTTGTTTTAACTTTTCAAATTTTGAGACCCTGGATTCATTTGTTTATCTTTAGCTAGCTGATTGAATCTGTTCGTGCAAAGTAAGAGTGAAATGTATAAAATAATCAACGATAGCAAAATAGTTTCATTAGTAAGTAAGTTTTTGTGGTCTAATCTCCTTACAGCCCTCTGTAGTAAACACTTAATCAAGCCTTACTTTAACACGGTTTCTTTTATTTAATACAAACAGTCTTGAACTTATTTCCTGATAAATGCAATTCCAGGAATACTGGAAAAAAATCTGACTGCCCATTTCAAAACATTTTCTTTCTTCTGTCCTGCCTCTCCTTACTGCACTGACTTAAACTTATTATCCATAATTGTGACACATTAAATACACTTTATGGCTTAATTTTTTCTAGGTATATCATGTTCCTGTTAAGTAGCTTACCAAGTACAGTGATTTTAATTGGAATTTTTGAAACCATCACAAGATAGCCAGGCAAGGATTGCTGTGGGTTTAGCAAAGCGACTTTGACACACAAATCAAAATAATTGGCTAGATAAGGTGCTGCTTTCTGCGTGTCTTTGATTCTTCAGCATCTCTGACACACAATTATTTTCACATTCTTTGTATTTATTCATAACATTTTCACATAAAAACCATGGAACTTCAACAAGTGTTCATTATACATAAAGTTGAATGGCAGTTTACAATAACAGAAGCAACAGTAGTGCAAATACACACACACACACACACACACACACACACACACACACACACACACACACACACACACACACACACACA
>JAVDPK010001311.1:65251-87758 GCA_034780415.1 Cichlasoma orientale | reverse complement strand
CCCTATGTCTGCTGGGATAGGCTCCAGCCCCCCCCCGCGACCCTAAACAGGATAAGCGGAAGCAAATGGATGGATGGCATCTTCAAGCTACCAAAACGTGCTAATAAAGTGACATTTGAAGCAAAAAAAAAAAATTTAAAAATCCATCCAAAATATTGTATGTTAAGAGTTTGGCTTTGATGCTTACTTGAAGAAACACACCTTATATAAATTTTTAATCTGGAAACAGAGATTTTTGCTCATAATCTGATTCGATATAAAAATGGAGTCACATGTTCAAAAGGAACAAAAATACACAGCAGACTGTGAGGAGGCGATGACAGAAACTCCACCGACAAATTGGGTCTGATCTGTTGCCACGGAGACCCATGTCTCCTTTTATGTTGTCACTTTGACATCTCGACTCATTTGTTTCCATTTATTTACCTGATGCATATAAAACCTCCAGAGAGGCTCGTAAATTAGGCTTCAACTAACACCTGCAGCGAGACTTCTTAATAAATAGAAAAAAAAAACCCCAAAACAAATTAAATCAAGCACAATGGAAGCTCGGAAATGTCACATCCTGAAACTCGTTCACTCTGTGAACGTCTCACGTATCTATTTAGTTTTGATTCTCAGCTGTATCTAACTTGGGAAACTGAATGACTGCATCTGCTGGTTTTCATTATGGTGCCTTTAGGGTGCCTCTGGATGTGACAGAAACAAAACAGCTTGACTCAAGGAGATGGGGGTGAGACAGAACATAATGTACCCACCGCATTTTCAAACTAGAAGCCCAAATCTCGATGTGCAAATGATTGGACTAATGTCCGATTCTAAACAACAGAAAGACTTGAAACTGAGTCAGTGATGTCTGTGACACTGCTGCCACTGTCTTGAAGGCAGTCCTGGCATATTCTTGCTGACAGCTGGCTGACATGGGAGTGATGTCAGCTAATGTAGCTCAACTGGGCTTTCCATCCACCTAATATCAACCCTCTTTGGTGTTTGTGTTTTGGTTGTTGATTTATTTTTAGGAAAACAACTTTTTCGTTACTTACCAGTTGTGAAAAATTAGGTATCCTCTGAGGTTTGTATCACTAGATAAGAGAAGGTGCAAGAGATTCCAGGTCCAAATCCCAGGATGTGACTGAAAAACTAAGGGACAATGCATGCTCATATAACAGCATTTGCTTATAAAATTGCCTCTATACAATCACAAGGTAGAACTGGTCAGAACCAAAGCTGTTCTTATGGCTGACATGTTGACAAGTTGGTCATTGCTCACCTGCAGGACTCACTCCTGAATTACAGGTGTTGCAACTCAGAAGAAAAAAGCTTCATCAGCTCAGGTAAAAAGGAAATGCAGGCCATGCCATTTATGCCAGGTTATAAAAATTGATGCACGACCACACAAAAGTGCGCTGCTGTTCTAAAGGTCGAAGATGGTGAGCACGAACCAACTCTAATGGAGACCATACAAGAAAATCAACATCACGTTGTGCTCAATAAGACTTGAAACTAGCAACTGAGACCAGAAATTCATCAGGAAAGTTTCACTGAGGTCACAAAAGAAGTGAGAAGCGAGACTGTTTTCTCATAAATGCCTTTGCAATCACAGGAGGTGTCCCCTGCTGGTCACTAGAAAGAATGCAGGAATTTATGAAAAAAGAAAAAAAAATTAATTTATTTTAATCTAATCAAAATCTTTATAGAAATAAGCCCTTTGGATGTGATATAGTTAGTGACAGATATTCTGTGTGGTCCTTGGAATTATTTCAGAAGCAAATATAAATAGATGTCCATAAAGTCACTCAAAAATGAGAGGGGAAAAAGCCCCTCCATTTTTATTTTTCTTCAATAAGACAATAAAACAGTTATAACTGAAACTAAAACACTAAAAAAGTAATACTGCACACTTCTGATTTGCCTCAAAAGAGTGCATTCCTGCAACTGACATCACAACAACCTATTAATCAGCTTCATTTTGTTTCTCTGGTCTTACTGGTTCATAATTGGGCTTCATATTAGTTTTAACATGCTTCCATAATATTGGCGGAAAATAATTTTCTCCACACTTCTCAAAATTTTATGCTGAGCTGTAGGACCTCATGAATAACATGACTGGGCTGGCAGAGGACTGAGTTCGTTGGAAATTGGGAAGTAATTTTGTGTATAATTGCTACTGGAGAGGGTGTGAAATCACTCCATGAGCACCAGTCTGAATGAAAATCTCAGACTGAGAGGCACTCTTAAAATTACCACATTTCATTTTAGGAAATTTATTTTTTACCAGAACCGCTTAAAAAAAGAACACTGACATGTTGCCATTGCATTAAGCTCTTGTGATAAATTGTGTTGTCAGTGGTGTTTGCATCCTGAACGTCCAGTAGATAATAAAATCCAGTAGATACTTTATGTTGATTACTGCATTAGTGAAAAGGACACATCCCCCAGGCAAACAAGAAAATTGAGATTTGAAATATTTGAAATTGATCTTTTCCTCAAACTATCCAAGTAGTTTTGATGCTTAAACCTCACCCACTACTTTTGGTTTCTAAACTCCGTTTAAGTTTCTGAGTAATTGGAAACACAAATGACCTTGTTAAAGAAAAAATAAATGTGAATGAAAACTAAAGTATGAAAATACTAATATTAAATACGTTTCAAAAGCAGTGGTGATAATGATAAAGCAGAGACAGTGGCTACACTGGACAGTCTTCATTGTTTTTAAGACTTTCATTTTGCACTCAAGACCAAAGTATGATTCTTATTCTCCACCAGGAAAACTCCAGATAATTAATTCACAGTGCAGCCTCCTAATAAAGTGCACCTGTTCCTTCTGGCACTGACTTTGTGTTTGCATATTTTCCAGACCAGGTCAAGGTTTCTATAAAAGAAAAGGAGTGAAAATTAGGACAGTGAATAATTAGGTCAACACCTGAAACAGAAGTGAGTTTGAAAATTCATCAAGATCCAGCCTGGTGGGTTTGACGAGCTGCTGGAATCAAACCAAGAGGACAAAGATTTTCCGAACATTATGAAGCAGAAGTCATTCTGCTACTAAGATCACACTCTTTCCAGACATCTCTGGGTCTTAACTGATAATGATTGCACTTTCCAGCAGAGTCTTTCACAGGCTGCTCACACTCAGCCCTCACCGAATCAATGCTGTGTCTCAGACAAGGATCACTGTTGCAATGATTTTTTTTTTCTTTAGTGTTTCTAAGGCTGCAACACCAGAGGCTGCGGGCCTGTGACTGGAGAGAGAAAAGCACAGAACCTTTAGCCTCATAATGAACCCGGCTGAAACAATTTAACTGGTTAAACAGTTTTCAAATGGAGGGAACACACAATGCCAAATGTCATTACCAAATTTTACTTTAAACTTTAGTTGCAGATGAGCTTACGTTAACTCTATAACACTTGGAGCTTTGGCACTTAAAACTGAGTGCTAGAGAAAACAGCAATTTTAGTTGTTTAAAAATATTAAAATGGCACAAATTTTGGGGGCATATGCAATTGTGTGAGAGTGTAGTCATCTGAAACGGTCCATATCTCCCTGCTTAAAAGCGCGTGAATGATTTCTAGGAGCCTAGCCTAGACCTCTCATGCAGGTGATCCAGGCAAACATTCAGAGCACAGCCCAGCTGAGAGTATTTGTCTGTGGTGAAGCCAATTGAAGAAGGTTAATTTTTGATGAGAGGATGAAGGGGTTAAAAAAAGTGAACTGCTGATACCACAAACTGTCCGCTCAACTTCAAGCTTGATATCAGAGAGTAACAGCAGTGTTATCTTGATGATGCATCTCTTTCTATTCTCTGTCTTGCAAATATAACTGTGCAGACCCTCTGGTTATGTTTGCAGCCACTTACATATCTGTGTTGTTCTGATGTTCTTTGATAAACTCTTTATAAATGCAATGACAATGTGTTCACATGCACATGAACAAAATAAAGACTTTGATGCTTTCCCTTTGGTGTCAGCCTCCAACATTGTCCCTTTTTCTGCTCCCTGTCTGAGTGAGCATGTCTGTGGTTAGCCTTTCCTGTGTTTGTGAGGCCCCTTCGTAGGCCTACCTGCTCACATTTCACCATCTAATCACTCACCTTTAATATTTACAGACCAGCTTATTCACCCCATCCTCTGCCAGATCTGAACAGCAGTCAGTGGTTGCACAGCCAGGTCCATCTCAAGCTTAGAAGTGTTTTACTGTGCTTGACCGTGGTTCTCTTTGTGCTCTTCCTATTGTGTCAGTTAGCAGTCTACCAGCCACATCTCTGGTTCTGTTTTCCGAGGAGAAAAAAAAACTTTACTGTTCCTCATTACCCCAGTGACAGAGCAATTCTGGCTCAGCCTTCTGTAAACATCTTTGAATATTAAATATTGACCCTTGGTAATAAAACTCCTGATCTCAGCCTTGGTGTCAACATTCATTCTTTGAGTCTATCAGTTTCAGGTTGAAAATAATAAATGCACTTCCTCATGGGTCTCTGTCATAGTACAAGATACAAATGCAGACAAAAACAGCAAGAGGAGAGCTCTTTATTTGACTAGTATAGAAAGAGAGAAAAACTATTACACTCCAACATAAAACCAGAATCTAAAAAACAGATTTAAGAAAAAATTTGTTTTAAAAACTGAACACAATGGAGCGCAACAAATGGACCGGCAGGGAGAGAAACATTATGTATACAAAGAGTGCTAATTAGGGAACAGGTGAGAGCAGAACACAGGAAGAAACAAATAACAGCAGGTGAATAAAAGATGGAAATCAATGGAGGGAAAAGACAGGAAGTAAAAGCACAAGAGGCACACAAAGAAAATGCAATTACTGCAAGGATACAAGGAAGGCACACACACTAAGACAAGGTAGAGCGAAGCACAGATACTGAATCACTGGGAAAACTAAAATGATACATTCAAAACCATACAATATCATAAAAATGAAAACCATCACTAGAACAGAAAAAAAAATCAAAACAGCAACCAAAAACCAAACATTAAGAATCCAATACTCAAATAGATAACCAAACCCTGGGATCAGCACATGATCTCTGTGGATGACAATCAAGACAACTGTGGAAAAGATTGCACTCCTTTATGGTGCACATAACAGAGGTATTTAGTCAGGGCAAGCAAGGCAAGCAATACTTGCCCAGTGAAAATTTTAAAACAGACATCAGCTAAAACATACCAAAGTGGAATTGATTTTTCTCCTTACATCTCAAAAAACAGCGTTCTGTCCCATTAAAGAGCTCATACTACCTGTTTTGTATGCATCCTATAATTTACTGCCACCTTGTGGCTGCAGTTGGCTGTTGCCTCTACAGCCAGTTAAACTACAAGTTTCAGTCATTTTCATGGGTCTCATTAACAAAGGCTGCTGCTGGACTAAAGTGGATGATGGCAGAATTCCATTCCTAGTTAAGAAAACCTCTTCACAATATCTAGCCAGGCCAAAAACATGTAGGTAGGGTATTGACAAAGTCTACAATCAAGAGGTGCCTTCATGAATGTAAATATAAAATGTAAACCATCAGTTACACTCAAAAACAAGAAGGCAGATTAGAATTTGGGAAAAGTATAAAGAAAGAAAGGAACAGCTCATGATCCAAAGCACCACATCATCTATCAAACATGTTGGAGACAGTACTGTGGCATGGGCTGTATGGCTGACAATTGAACCGGGTCACTGGTGTTGTTGATGATGTGACTTCTGATAGATGTATCTGGATGAATTCTGAAGTATAAAGGCTATACTCACAGCTCAGATTCAGCCAAATGCTGTAAAATTGATCGGACAGCGCTTCACATGGCAAACCAATAACTCAAAACATGCCACAAAAACAAAATGCTATTTTATATTTTTTGTTGATATTCACTTATAATTCAATAGCAAATACTGTATTTCATTAAATAGTTATTTTTTATATTCTTTTTTCTGTACTGCATGGGCCTACTTAGACTGACAGACAACGCAAACTGTTTTTAAAGGAGGGACTATTGTGGTGGATGAATAGGGGTGTAGCAGTAATAAGTGGCTCATAGGTCAGGTCATACTTAGAAATAACTCTGACCTGATTATCATCCCTCCCAACTGATAACTGCACTTGTATAGCAAAATGCTAGATGTGTTGTTTCCTTGCAGATGGTTGCTTACTGCTCCTTTTGCTTTCTGTTTTCAGTGAGCTTCAGTCTGAAACCTTTAATCTAATGGTATGTTTTTTCCCCTTCTTGCTACACTGTAATACAACCATTAAGACCACCCTTCATAGCCTCTCAGCTTCTATGCAAATGTTATGAAGCTAAAACTCCAAAGTGCAGTTGGAGACTTCTGGTGTAAACAAGATTTATATATAAAAGACTTTATGCAAGAGTGACTCATATAGACAGATTTGTCCTTGAGGGGCACAACTGGATGATTTAAAATAATTCTTCTGATTCTCTTTTCTCAGATTTCTTGCAATGTTGCAAAGAAAAATCATTAGTGGTGCAAGCAGCCTTCAGCTGTCCTCACCTTACGGAGTGTATATTAACTTTCTGATTTAGTTCACCACCACTGCTGTTATTGCATTCTGCTGTGTTATGGCTCAGCACTGGTACATCTGCATTTCTAACCCATTTTCATTAATACACCTGTCAACTCTTGGTCCCGTTTTCAGTTTTGCTTCATTGGTAAACTAAAGGCATAAGACAGGGTTTTCCTCTTCACTGCAGAAATATGCATTACTGTTAAAACATTTTGACTACAATAAAATGCCTATCAAATGCTAAAAACATGGTGGTTGCCCAGGTAATAAAATTTTGTATCCACTGTATCTACTTATGTTCTTATTACTTATTGTTCATCATATCATGTCTGATATTTGTTCAGAACAAAGTTAGAAACATTATGCATCACTACAGTTGCAGATCCTCTCTGTTTTCCTCCCAATCCTTGTTCCCTTTTATAACTGTATGCCTGCCTGGTTGTATGGAGCTCTGGAGGTTTGGTGCTGCTTCATTTCCCACCAGATCTTGGCAGGCAAACTTGACACTCATCAACTAATTAACCCCTGTATTATTTCTGCATTTCTCATCCATTCAGTCGCTGTCTTATTGTTCTATCAGCAACAGCAGTAGAAAAATTTAGGATATGAATTTAGATCTTTGTTTGCTCATCCTGTTTTCTATGTACACCATAAATCCACATATGCCAAACTGCAACTCTTTGTTCATTCCTTGTTCAGCTCCTCACTGACATCTCACTGCCCGTTCTCCACCAGCACCTCCACATTCTAGTCCTCATTTGGACTAAAATCTACTGAAGTCTGCTGTACTGCACTGAGTATTTCTTTTCATTCACCTCTTTTCACTCTGTTTATCCACCACAACGCATTTAATCATTAGTTATTATTAATCTCTGTCTCTCTTCCACAGCATGTCTTTTTGTCCTGTCTCTCTCCCCTCAGCACCAAAGGGTTGCGGCAGATGGCTGCCCCTCCATGAGGCTGGTGCTGCCGGCGGTTTCTTCCTGTTAAAAGAGGTTTTCCTTCCCACTGTCGCCAAGTGCTTGCTCACAGGGGGTCGTTTTGAGTGTTGGGTTTTCTCTGTAATTCATCAGGTTCAAATGAAATTAATTAGTGAATGAATGACCACTTTAGGCAGTTAAGAGAATTTAGTGAATCCAAGTGTATACATCAGTTATTTTTTCTTTTTAATTGCTCTACATTTTCAGGATTTGATTTTAGCTTTGTCAGACTAGCTGAAAATTAGGCTTACATTGGTTTAAGGCAAACCCTTTCACAAACAGCCTGGCTTTTGAGTTAACACATGACTGACTTTTTTTTTTTTTTTTAAACAAGTTTTTGTGATATTGCTTAAAACAGAACATTTGGGTTGGATTGGATATGTGCTTAAGCCAAAAAAGGGGATTGGTATTTGCTGAACCTCGAACTTAAAGCTCGATGAAGGCTGTGTTAGAGGCAGGTTGGAGCAGCTAAATCTGGTTCTTGCTGTTGGCTGTGAACGGGGAGAGAGGCGTCTGTGCAGCTTCAGCGCTGTGACACTAAATCCATATCGACACAAGCTGCTCTAATGCTCCTCAACAGAGCTCCCTGCTGCACTGATTACTCTGCTGCTGGGAGAGCTGACACACACACACACAAATGAACAAAACGTCAAATATGTCTTAAAGTCAAAATGCTTTTTGCCAAATCAGAAACTTTCAAAAATCCTTTATTTTACAAATTCTAATTAGGATCGCAGCTGACAGTACAGTACAAAATATGTGCTTAAAAATCACAACAGAGGGGCCATAGAAGCTTATATCCAAAATTATTCTGCACAATCATATACAGTACCAGTTTAACAGCCTGCTATTTCAGGCACTCAACCATGACATTTAACATTAACACGCTAGTAATCTGAATTCTGAATGATAGCAGTCACATTAAAGAATTGGCATGGAGAATATTATAGCAGAACCTTTTTAGTGATGGTAAGCATGCAAACTAAATTTGCTGAGACAAGCACTTTGATCCCCAGAATGAAAGAATGAGAGTCCACATAAAAGGATTGACACTTACAGTGGGGAAAATAATTTTTTGATCCCCTGTTGAATTTTAAAAGGTTTGCTCACCAAGCAAAACATATTCTTGCTAGAGAAACCCCAAGTGACAAGCACAACTTTAAAGACATTTCTCGTCACATCTCAGGAAAGATTCTGGCCCACTCCTCTTTACAGAAACTCTCTAAATCCTTTGAGTTTCTTGGCTGCTGCTACTCAAAGCTTCAGCTCGCGCCACAGATTTTCTATAGGATTGAATTTTGGAGACTGGCTAGGCCACTCTTTGACCTTAATGTGTTTCTTCTCCATTCCTTTGTTGCCTTGGTGGAATGTTTTGGGTCATTGTCATCCTGGAAGACCCATCCACGACCCATCTTCAGGGTTCTGGCAGAGGGAAGGAAGTTCTTGCCCAAGATTTTATGATACATGGCCCCATCCACTGGCCCTTCAATGCAGTGAAGTTGTCCTATAAGTTTAGCAGAAAAAGAGCCCCAAAGAATAATGTTTCCACCTCCGTGCTTGACTGTGGGGATGGTGTTCTTTGGGTCATACTGAGCATTTCTTTTCCTCCAAACACAGTGGGCCGAGTTGATGCCAAAGAGTTCAATTTTGGTTTAATCTGAGCACAGCACTTTCTTCCAAGCCTTTCTTTATGGGGAGCTGTATATGTGCCTTCTTGAGCAGGGGGACCTTGCAGGTGCTGCAAGAGTTCGGTCTATTACAGCGTGGTGTGTTGGTGACTGCGGTCCCAACTGCCTTCAGAACATTAATAAACTCCTTCCGTGTAGTTTTGGGCTGACCCACCACCTTTCTCAAGTTCATCCTCACCCCATGAGGCAAAATCTCGCATGCAGCTCCAAACCGATGAATGACCATTTTACTGTACATTTCTTCCATTTGCAAATAATTGCTCCAACAGTTGCCACCTTCTCACTAAGCTTCTTGCTGATGGTTTTGTAATGCATTCCAGCCTTGTGTAGGTCTACAGTCTTGATGAATGAGGTTAAACACACACACTCACAAAGATTCTCTTCAAAAATACTACTGATGTACTTAAGTTTCTTCGATTAATTACCAACTTTTTTTAGTTGAAATTCTGAGATTAAACTTGACCCCACTGCCACAGCTGCTGTTGGCTTGAGAGGCACTTAGGTCTCAATTAGAGTGACTAATTAAATTGATTGATTGTCTGATTAATGAACAGCCTGGCTCATTCCCTCCAGAGGCCTAAAGCTTATCAGACAGACAGCGAGTAGAGTTTTTTGATGGTGATCATCTTAATTTCATATTTAATGTCAGGCATATACTCCAGTGAATAAGCCAACTCAAATATATATATTTTTTCCTACATTGTAAATTAATAGTGAAGTCATCCAGACTATGAAGGAACACATAAGGAATCGTGTAGTAAATTTAAAAGTGTTAAACCAAAATATGTTTTTGATTTTAGATTCTTCAAAGTAGGCACCTTTTGCTTTAATTACAGCTTTTCTTGGAATTCTCTCAGTCAGCTTCATGAGGTAATCGCCTGAAATGGTTTTCCAACAGTCTTGAAGGAGTTCCCAGAGGTGCCGAGCAGTTGTTGGCTGCTTTGCCTTCATTCTGTGGTCCAACTCATCTCAAACCATCTCAACTGGGTTTAGATTAGGTGATTGCGGAGGCCAGGTCATCTGACGCAACACTCCATCACCCACAGAGGAAGGTATCAGAATTAAGTGAAGATGGCAGGTAACGTGTTCGTGGCCCTCTTTAAATTGCAAGCTAAGGGAGTGGTGATTTATTAAACCACCTGTCATATAAACAAGAAAATAAAAATATTTAGAAATCTATCAAAAGACTGTTTAAAACTAAAAATTATATTGTTATTTCTTAGGTAAATAAACTGAATTTATGTTTTTATACCCAAATTTGAGCCAGCACACTGTACTTCTCTGAGAAGTCAGAAATTAATCAACCACTAAAACTATTTTTCTGTTCAAAAATATGTTTTAATAAATTTAACCACTGTAAGTCAGTTCTGATAAAAGTGACTAATGTTATTAAAGATAGGGTAGATATCTAATAACACAGGGGCTATTGCGAAGGGAAAGCTGAATTTTAGTGAATATCGTAAAGTTTTGGTTATACATTTTTGTGTTATAAATGGAAAACACAATAAAAAACAAGGTTTTCAAAAAATATATTCAATCTGAAGTAAAATCCTGGAAAATTTCTAAGTGGCTTGTTCTATTGTTCTTATATAATTTATTGTGCTCTGAGGTAACAGGGGTTTAAACCACAGTGCAACATCACAAAACGCTGACAAAGAGCTCACCGAGATCAACAATTCCAGGAAAAAGACGGTACATGGCTCCAAGCCCATGAACTGTTCAAAGCAGAGAAACCGGCACCCACGTGGCTCAGGGTTGTTGCACAGGTGGAAGCCTTTAAACTATAATGGAGAAGACAGGAAGGTGGTGCATGTTGCTTTGTTTAAAGCCTTGTTACTCTACGGTACAAGAAATTGATGTAATGGAGAAGAAGCAACTCTTAGATATTTTAATGAGGAATGGCTTCCCCTGACTATCAACTGTTCCTGACTGAAAATTCAGACACTGAGTTTCACCTCTCATCTGACTGGCTTCTTCAGTTCTCAAACCAAAAGGCGTATAGACCCAGGCATTTAAACAAATAACAAACTAACACAACCTGAAGCAGAGCAAATCAGGATGAAAGTTTCAGCTACCCCCTCCAGTGCGAGAATTCCTTCACCCTCCAATTTTTCATCCAACCTCACTATTCAAGAAAAGAGGAGCATCACAGGCCTGAGTAAGGATCAAAACATCACCATACTACCAGCCGACAAGGGGAAATTACTACACTCCTCAGTGACAACAATACTTATGAGGTCTTAAAACGAGATCCCACAAGCAACTACAAGAAGAAAGTCATCTGTTGCCTACAACAACTTGAAAAAGGAAAAAGCCGTTGACCGCCCTACTTACTTCCATCTTTACCCTGGCAAACTACACCATGCATTCATGGACTTCTGAAGATCCACAAAGATGGAGTCCACTCAGGCCCATCAGCAGCAGCATAAACTCAGTAACCTACAACATTTCCAAGCACCTCGCCACCATCTTATCTCCACTTGTAGGCAACACACCCCATCACATTGAAAACTCCACAGACTTTACCAACAAGGTCTGTAATCTTGCACTGAATCCAGGTGAATGTGGTTTCACTTTTCACTTGCATACCTACAACTGAGGCAGTGGAGACTGAGAGAAAGCGATTATAGGAAGACAACTCCTTAAAAAAACAGAACTGGCTTTACCCCAGATCAGATTTGGGCACTGTTAGACCTCTGCCTTACCACAACATTTTTCAAATACAACAATGGTTTCTACAGACAAAAGCATGGACCATGGGTTCCCCAGTGTCACCCATTGCAGCCAACATGAAGCGGAAAATAAAGCTCTTGGCTCCTTCAAAGGGATGGAGCCACTGGTACAGATATATGGATTACAACTGGGTTCAAATCAAAACCCAAGAAGTAGAAGCCTTCATCAACTCAGTGGAATATATGAGGTTTACCAGGGAGGATACCAGGGATAATAGGTTCCCATTCCTGGACTGTGCTGTACTTACTGAGGGAGATGAAAGCCTCAACACTGAAGTTTACCAAAAGCCCACACACACAGACCAGTACCTACTCTTTGACTCCCACCACCCACTGGAATACAAACTTTGGGTGACTCAACCCATTAATCCAGTCCATTTTCTCACATCTGAAAGATTTCATTTAGAGTAATCTTATGGCTGAGTTAATTAATCCAACACTATACAGATCAAATTTCAGAAACACCCACAATATATAGGACTCAACTCATGTTCTAAAAAATACTTACATGGAGGACTTAGTGATTATTGGAGATGTAAGCTTGCTGTGGTGATACCCATGCAGCAGTAATGCTTTTCTCCTCTGTGTTTCAGGACTATTTATCACCAGCCAGGCTACAAACTCTCGAGCCCAACTCTGCACCACTCGACTTACCACAGTGTCTCTCTCAGCTGTCTCGTGGACAGCTAATTCAGCCTGTGTCGCTCACAGCACCCATCAGCCTGCCTCTTGTTCTCCCTGCCACTGTCTCCTGTCAGCCTTAGCTCACTTATGATTCAGTTGCAATCTTATGAAAAACTCTTCTCTTCTGCACTGACATCTGAACCAAACCTCTGTAAAAAGTTAGAGCTCCTGCTGGCGCGACGGGCGCTCAGGTGTCAATTAGGCAGACATGTTTGATTGCGCCCTATGTCTGCTGGGATAGGCTCCAGCCCCCTAACCCTAACCCTAACCCTAACTGTTAGGTAGTTGACGTTGACAGATCTGATTTCTCAAAGCCAACTTTTAACATTGTGGGAGAAAAACTGAAAAGACGTGTTTGTTCAAGACGTTCAAGAAACTTGTTCCATTTCCTAATAGTGTTACGAGAAAAGGCAGATTGAGAGAAAGTAGATTTCTTTCTAGGAACTTTATAACCCCCTCAAACCGCTGATCTCAAGGCTCTGGTTCTAAGCAAAGCTGAATAAAACTTTTCTGAGGATGGAGTACAGTTTTACGAACAATTTTAAAAATAAGTCACATATCTGAGTTTCAAATTAAATTCTCAAAGTTTAAAACATTATACTCACTAAATATTTTACAATGATGAATATTCCTTGGTTTCCTATTAAGAACTTTTAAGGCTTGATTATAAAGTGATTTGATTGGTTTTAATATTGTAACACTCACTTGAGACCAGCAGGAGATGCAATAGTTACTATGACAAAATATAATGGCATTAAAATCCACTCAATGTTTCTATCATAAACTAGTAGAATTTGTCAAAAGGTAGCTATATTATGGTTCAGTATATTACAAATTTTTTTGAGAAGCTTCCTTAAACTAAGCGTGGTATCTAAAGTACTACTCAGATATGTTATTTCATCAACAATCTTTATGTTGTGGCTGTTTACAAGAATATCTGGAAATGACTTCTGTTGATGTTTTCTCCCAAAGTCCATTGTTATGGTTTTATCAATGTTCAGTGTGAGACATGAGGCTGTAAGCTAAGGTGACACTTTTCCCATAACATGAGATAACTTTCTGGCTACTTGCTCAGCATCACTCCCATGTGGTAAGATGACTATGTCATCCGCATACATGAGGATTTCAACATTCTCAGTCACACTGTTTGAAGGTCATTAATACACAAGCTAAATAATAGAGGCCCCAGGATCAATCCTTGTAATGACTCTTTTGATTTGAACACATTGAGTATGACTGGCTAAATGGAATTTTATCCAATTTAAAATGCTTGCAGAAAGCTGATATTGTAAAAGCTTTTTGATAAGACGATTTACTGTGTCAAACACCTTTTGAAAGTCCAAATATACTACACCCCCTACACCTCCTTTATCTAGGTTAGCCTTTATAGCCTTGATCAAATAACAACATGCGTGATTCAGCTGCTTTCTCTTGCGCTTAACCCTTTACAGGGCACTCACTGAAATACTTCGAAATTCTAAATTTCAATCTTAGAGTGTGATTGGAGAACATAAGACTAAATTTCATTTGTGACATTTTTCAGAATGCTTTATTTTTGTGTAAAAAAAAAACAAGAACAATGAAGTTACCATACTTGTTTCCTTGCCTGTAAGTGGTGTGTGTGTTTGTTATAAAACATACTTGATAAGGAGGGTCCCTTACCAAGTACGCCCTCTGTCCCCCATGGCCAAAAGGCAAGAGTTCCAGAGAATCAGGTCGAACATCCCTGCACGAGCCAGGGGAGGGCCCCAGGACACCCGACGCTGAGCAAAAAAACTCTATAACCTGGAATATTAAAAATAATTGATGAAATTGCAGAAGTTTAGAAAGTCTCAGAAAGACAGAGAGTATCAAAGTCAGAGGCTGTCAACAAATGCTCAAGCTGTTCAGCCTTAAATATAACACTTATTATTGTACGTTCAAGTGTCCACCAAAACTTTTCTATGGTTTAATGTTCAGGTCACAAAATACTTTAACATTTATTCACAGTCTGGAATAAATTTATTTTCTGATGTTTTAGCATCACAGGTTTCTCTGTAAAAAAAAACATGTGCGCTGAAGCCAGTTTGTAGAAGATTCTCCTTAATTTTTTCAGTTTTAGACAAATTATGTGTCTATATATCTCAATTATCTGACTTGTGTTTGGAGTGCCTAATCAATGAAGAGCAAGTGGAGTTTAGTCCTTCTCTGTTTGATTGTAATCATATTTCTGAATATCTCTGCACAAAAAAATAATCTTGAAGAATAACTTTTCAGATTTCCTCTTGTCAGCTGGAGAGCCATCACAAATGTTGCGATCCTAAAGCTCAGTATTGTCCCCACGAATTGACAATAGGGGGTATTTTTGACATCTTTGCTGAACCTAGCTGGTGATAAGCAGCAGACCAGCTACTCCACACAGGCAAGATGACAGTCATCAGACACAGAAATAAGCCCAAAAGTGTAGTCTCTCTGGATCCCAACTTTCTTGATTTTACTATACAAATTTTCAATCTGTCCCTTCTAGTCTGTTTTTCAGACACAAGTCTCAATATATATTTTTTCACCCAGTACAATTTGTATTGATGACATTAGTTATTATTTTCAGGTTGTTCTCGCTACCATAAAATGATGATGTTTTGTCAAAGCTGCTGGTGTGTCTCAGTCATGCACAGTGTCATTCATAGATTGAAAAATTGAACTAACAAACAAGGGAAAGAAAAGCAAAACCAACTGCAAAACTGAAAGGTACAAATGGAATGCAAACCATGATTTCCTGACTGATAAACCTGCAATTTAAACTCTAAAATAGCTGTGACTGGTGTTATGAGTCCAACTGACACCTTGAGCAAAATGGAGAGACTAAAGGCAGCATCTTTGGCATCCGTCTAATAGACAGCATATGAAGATGGATGTGGCAAGCGGTCCACCCATTTGTTTGCAGTGGAGGGGAACTAAAGAAGAGAATGACTTTGTGTGTCAAAGACGGTCGACACCATCTTTTCTATTTGGAGCCAAACATTGGAGCCTGTTTGGAGCTCATAGATGATGGAGAAATGCTCTTTAACCATTTCAAAGGCATCAAACATTAAAGGATAAGCTCATTACCAATATACTACTTTGCATAGATGTATTGAAAATCATACCTAGAAACAACAAAAATGTTATTTTTGGCCAAGTGGGCACACAGGATGCACTGTACTTCATGGTTTGTAACCTTTTTCACTTCTGTATTACCCCAAATTCTTCATTTCTCAAACCATACGCATCAAGCCAAGATTGACTTGGAAAACTGGCGCAATGACAGTGTACTGTAGCACAAGTCTATAGCAATGATAGAGATACCCTAGCTGTCAGATCCACTTACCCTTTTTCTGTTTCTCTTGGCAACTGCACTTCTTATGTTAGGTGTGGAGCTGAATTGCTGAACCTGGAGAGTCGATGTCCCATGCACTGTTTTTTTTTGCCATCAGTTTTGGGTTTGGAAGAGCTTTTTCAGCCAGCCTCTAGCAAATGTTTTTTTGCAGCCTCTGGGTTCATTGCCTGTAAATGTCATCTGTACTGCAGGTTTGATACGGCAGACTCTTCAAGATGTGAAGCACAAAGCCTTGAAGTCCCTGGCTTAAACACGAAATGATACCTGGCAAGTTTTACTTGGTCGAACAAAAATTGATGCAGTTCTGGAGACCTAGCTGGATTTGAGAACTCCAATCATTCCGTGGTCACGTGGATATCTTCCAACGGAAGAAATTGATAAATAACAGGCAAAAATACAGGAAACTTCACACACTGACCTACACTCAAAATGAACACAAACAATATGGAACAAGATGGCAGCTTTCGTCTTAGATACATAATATGTCATCAACATTGCAGTGTGATTTTAAAATTTTTGTAGCAAATGACTGATCGGAGAAACAAAATTGTAAAAAACATAAAATGACAATGACGACTCAAATGAACTTTAGTGATCTATATTGAAATAATCCATAATCTGATCAAACCAAAAGTGTTCTCATTATTTATCAAAACTAATATTTACTTTCCAAAAAAACGGAAGCACAAGCAATAATTAAACAAGACAACTTTCTGTGAAAAAGAAAAAATCTCCGCCACCAAAGAACACAAAACAGTAGTCGTGATAAAGGTTTTTCATCCCTTTAACACAACAAAAAGAAACTCTGCTTTTTCAGATTGACACACACACATTGATTTCACCCCCTTCTTTTTCTTTTATTCAAACAACATTTAACATTTTTTCTTTTATTTTTTAAACTCTGTTCCTTTAGAGGAAATTTTTATAACAGCAACAAGCATATTCACATACGATGTCATTAACTGCTGCATGAGTTTCATAGAAGTGTTTGCTCTTTTTTCGTGCTTGCGTTCCTTCTGGGTGAAAAATGTTTCCTTCCCACCTCTCCTCTCGCTCCAAGCGGAGTGAAAAACACAGCCACACTGATGAAACATAGTAATAAATCAGCTTTGAGCAAAGTGTGGAGCTCTGTGTGAGGGTAACCGTCCTGTAACAGAAACCTCAATAGAGGCTCGAACCGCTGAGGATGACAGAGAGAATGAGCTGAGCTTAACCAAACTAATTAACAGTCAATCACAGAATTCTATGAGGGACTACAAGAGATTGTACAGGAGCACAAAGCACACAGCAGGGCTCTAAATGACACTTTCACTGGTACTGTAGTCTTAGTGTAGTCTTAGCAGTTCTCTTGCGAAATTGCCCGTGAGTAACCACCTGAACCCACGCAGCGATACCACAACATCAACTGACTGATTATATTAACTGTCATCACACATGCATAACATGAAGCAGTAATGCATCCTAACTTTACACAAAGCCAGCAGGTGGACTATATCGCTGTTCAATTTTTCTGCTTTTTAGTGCATTTGAAATTAATGAAAGGGGAGACAGTATCGAGTTTGCCACTGATTATACCCACTCATGGCACCCTAACATGGGTTTCTGCTGGTATACAACACCTCTTTGTTAACCCACTGCAGAAATTCAGTGTTGTAATACTTTTTGGTGATAGTCCATGGTAACGCAGCAAAATTTCATATTTGTATTTTGTATCAAAATATTGGTAATAAAATATATTTTATAATTAAACCTATGGATCAAGGGAATTTGGAGGCCGAATTAATGCTAAGAGCTATGTGCTTGTTCTTTAACAATGTTGAAGTGGCTAGTTCATGTCAAATCAAGATCAAATACCTCCCAGCCGACTGTATGTTATAATCAAACTATGGAGGTCATTCATCTGTCACTGCATCCCGGATGAACATGAGAACTGATTAGACCTTTCAGTGCTAAATTTCAATATGTAATTGCACTACCTGAATGCATTGCACATTAGGTACATGTTCAACTGCTGAATAATGCAAATATCCAACTGGCTGGCAGCAAATCAATGCATGTTGGCATGCAGACATGGCCAAGACAAACTGCTGAAGTTCAAACTGAGGAGCAGAGGGAGTCTCATTTCTGAGACTTATAGAGAAGGTGATGTGAACTGTAATGTGATGCACGGTGCTGTATTTAGCCTATGAGAGCCCTATAGGATGTAAAGATTTATCTGTTATTCACAAGTCAAAATTATTTGTGAAGGGAGGAACATTTTTCTTTTTTGTGGAAAAGGTCCAAAGAGAAGATTACCGAGCCGGTCTTTAGCTGTCCTTTTCCAGCCATCTCCACTGTCATCAGCAGCCTGCTCAATAAAACACAAAGAGCCCCTTCTGTACAGCTATTGCTGCCTGTATGCGATCTCTCTCAGAAACCTTTGTAGCCTCAACATGATGTGCTTTTTTAGAGGGTGCACATCAGCTCCCATTTTGTGGGCTTCGTGTATTACATGGTCAGCCTCAATTGCTATGCCAAGGAAGTTAGATTTGAATCTGAAGTCTGAGAGGGGTCAAAGTGGACAGACTATGTAGCAACAGCCACAACCAAAACAATCCAGTCTTCACTTGTTCATATTAAACTATGTGTACACATTAAGTTGGGTTTGGTCTATAATATCCATTTGTTATAATTAGAAACAAGACATCAAAGTCAATAATGAATGTGCTAAATGTACTGTGCAAACCAAACTTGACCAAACATTTCAGAGGAATGTTTTTTGTTTGTCACCTAACTCAAGGGGAACACAGAGGTGTTTCCAGGACAGAGATATAATCCCTCCAGCATGTCCTGTGTCTACCCCAAGGTTTCCTCCCGGTAGGACATGCACCTGACCTAAGAGGCATCCTAGGTGAGATGCCCAAACCACCTCAACCGGCTCCTTTTGATGTGGAGGCGTAGCGGTTCTACTTTGATCACCTCTTGAATAACTGCACTCTTCACCCTATCTCTAAGGGACAGGACAGCCACCCTTTGGAGAAAGCTCATTTCTGCTACTTGTATCTGTGATCTTATTCTGACGAAACTAACAGGATCACATCATTCACAAAAACCAGAGATGAGATTTGTATAGTTGAACAGGGACTGAGTGGCCCTTAACAATGGGCCAGACCCCCCTTACTTCACCAGCACCCCCGACAGGATACTCTGTTTCACAAAACACATGTCGACTGGTTGGGAAAACTTCCACGCACACTCAAATCTCCTTGAGAGGATAAAGAGCTGGTCCGGCGTTACGTGACCAGGATGAAAACCGCATTGTTCCTCCTGAATCTCAAGTTTGACTAACAAATGACTTTCCTTTCCAGCACCGCCTTCCCCTCCTGAGTCGCCTGATGGTTTGCCAGAATCACTTCAAGGCAGTCCATGGCCTCACCGAACTTCTTCCGCACCCCAGTTTTTGCTTCAGCCACTGCCCGAGCCGCATTCCGCTTGGCCTGCTGGTACCCATCAGCTGCCTCCGAAGTTCCACAGCGTGTTGAGGTGAGCCTGACTTTAGCCGGTATCTCTCAACCTCATGCACTAGCTCAGGTTCCTTCACCACAAGAGAGTCTCGATAGTCGGGATGGTTCCGCCAGGTGCCTCCTGCAGGTACCGGGCCTACAGGAGGCTGAAGAGATGTTTGCCTTCTAATTGCCTCCTTATCTTTGTGGAAACATGTTACTATTAGCATACCTCTCCCAGCTGTCATCTATGGAACAGCTTCATCAGAAATGGTCTCAGTGGAACGGTGGCAGTCAAGAAGTCATTCTTAAGGAAGGGAAACCGGGACTAAAGGTTGAGGTATGCCAAATTACACACAAACTTCACTGAAAATAAGTGGCAACAGGTCTTACAGAGTGATGAGTCCAAATTTGAAATTTTTGGTTGAACACAGAAAAGTACCATCAGATTCAGTAGCACTATTGAAGAGAAACATCAACGAGTCACACTCACTGTAGCTTTGAATTTCTGACAGAAACGTGTGACAGACACTTCTGCCGTATTATTCTGCAACCGCCGGGAAATCTGAAGCTGCAGGAAACGAGTTTGAACCAAATATAAATTATCTACACGTTTACTTTCTGAATGACTGACACTACAGTGTGAAAACCCCTTCGGCTTAAATAAAGAAACATTTGAGATATGGATCCATTTTCAAAGCATTTTTGATGAATTTTATGTAAAAAAAAAAAAAAACTTTCAGAAAGTAACACAAAGACACGAAGCAGCTCCCAGACAGACTCTGAGTGGTGGGTGGATTTGGAGATGGCTGACATTTGATTTTGCCACCAGATAAACATGAAAGTGCTGTAATGGAAATAAGAAAACTAATTAAATGTGCAATTAAATCGTGTTAAAAATGACTACTTCACTTTGGAGGGGTTTTAAACAAGGAAAATATATGTATGTAAGTACACAAGGGAAAGTCAGGAGCAAATACTGGAAAGTATTTCCCCCCCTAGCAGCAATTGGTAATGTTAACATGCAGCCTCCGATTTATGCTTCACTCCTGCTGTACTAATTTCATAACACATCAAGATTCATGATGCCTGGCAGGATTTTTTTTTCCACTCTTCATTCATCAAAATGTTCACACGGGCGGTTCATCTTGATATTCACAAACACAATTATCTGCTACCAATATCTTTATTTACTCTAAAAGTTGCTTCCAGCATACTCGCATGTTCTAGCTCATTTTGTTTTCCATTTTCCATCAGGATAACCTGCTCATAATCTATACACCTCATCAAAAATACTATATCTGTTTGTTCATTTTCAGGTGTTCAGTCTGATATCTTGCTGCCACCGTTATTTATTTTTTATCATTTTTGTATGAATGAGATAGCAGTTCCTGCCTAAATTCAGGTGAAATGGAAAATGAAGCTGAAGGCATCAAGGTGGTGACAATCTGGCACGCTGAAGAAAAGCATGTTTTACACAAAAGTTTCACTGTTTTGATTTTTTTAGACTTTTTTTGCTTTTATTATATAGTTTGGTAGCAGAGAGTAGGCAGGAAAGCACAAAGAGAGTAGGGGAAGACAAAGGGCCCTGAGTCAGACTTGAACTTGGGCTGCTGCATTTCAGCCCTAAAGCATGTGGTTGCATGGTCACCCCGTGAGCTAAACTGGCGGTCTTGCCTGTGTTGACTCATTGATTCCTCACCCACCTGCAGCCTCAGGTGGAGGGGATTTGGAGTGATTACTTGCTGTGCTCCTCTCTGCTGCTCAGCATGATTCATAGGAGTTAACTGACTAAAAGTCTTAACAAAAAAAAGAAAAAAGAATTCAAGATGTCACACAAACAGCTTCTTTCAGTTTTGCTTCAAGCTAACCTAAATTCTTTCATCATCTGTCTGCTTTTGAGTACATGATCTTTGGTCCAGTGTTAAATCCATATTTTATTATGCAAATTGTCTCATCTTTTGGATGACTTTGACTTGGGTCCATGTTTGAGGATGGCAGTAGTGAAAGATTACCATTTTTATTTATTTGATGTCTTATTTATTCCATTATTTATTCCATTTCACCTCGCATGCAGGTATCTCAAACGAGATACAGCTCAATGATACAAAATGCACCCTAGCAGAGCATTGTCCCTGGGAGAGGTGGAACCTCGGAGTAAGCACCGATCCTTGTAGGCAGAGTTGGGTAGTCCTTTTTCTCTTTATAAATGCAGGCTAAAAATAATTAGGGTTTCTTTGTTTGAGGCCGGACCATTACATAGGAGTCCTTGATGCAGTGTGGTGGCGTGACTGGCACTGTGATTTTTCCAAACAGAGAGGGACTTGGAGTTTGTATCCTCCAGATGAAAGGAGAGGTCACAGAAAACTGTGTCTTTTATTGAGTTGATGTGGAGATTGGCATTGAGGGTTATGTTTTAATCTTTAGGAGAAAGACCCTTTTATCAGTCCTATCTGAAGCTCACAGCAGACCTAGCCACTTCTTCCTGTGTTACCTTTTAGAATGAAAAGCTAATCTTGGGGCAGGTATCTTAAAGGAATTTAGCAGTGTATTAGAGATTTCCCCTTTGAGGCACCTTTTGTCTGTTTGTTAAGTATACTTATGGCTCACTGTAGTTTTCAGATCTCCAGGCCAGACTGCTGCTTTGCCTGTGTGGATCACAGGGGGATTGGCCTAGGCTACTGCATGGCTAATGCTAGGATAATGCTGCTTAATGTACACAGTTTTAAATGGTTTTAATTTAATTTGCTATTTGTTTTAGTAATTATACCAAGCATTTATGCTATGAATATTGCACACTATATCAACTTATCAACTGTCTGCTTTAGAGTGGCCTAACCTTACTTTTGGTTTCAGGAAGCGGAAATGCTGCAGGAAGTTGGTGTGGATTTCTCACTGGTCACAGTAAATACCCTTCCTATTTTGTTTAGTTTAGGCAACTTATTGTTGTGTGTGTTTAAGCTTAGATTCTTTATTTAGATAATTACTATATAACAGGGCTATTCAATTAGCGGCCCGGGGGCCACATCCGGCCCGCGGACCCCCTTTGACTGGCCCACCCCCCGACTGAC
>JAVDPK010001311.1:28019-46861 GCA_034780415.1 Cichlasoma orientale | reverse complement strand
CTTAGCCGGATGCAGCGCTGGGCGATTAACCACTGGCTAGAACCCTTTTGAGTACAATAAACTCAGTTAGTTAGTTTTAACTTTTACTCTGAAAGTTTCTTCATGGCTCCTGAAGTCATGTATCTGCTGATGTCAGCACGTGACCTTAAAAGGGAAACAGTTTTGTTTGGATAGCCATTTAATCACTCTTCTGGTCAACGTTTTAAGACAGCTGAGGTCACGGTCAGGCAAGTGGAAATGATGTTTAGATGAGTAACTTTTTTTAAGTTCTGGGAGATAAAATGAAGACCGACGCGTTGCATCTTTATGTAATTAGTGCTAATTGCTCTTGGTCTCTGGGAATTTTCTGGGAAATGTAGTTTTTCCTTTGCAAATATTTGTGTAATGTCTTCTTGGAACTTTTTTTTTCTTCCTTTGTAAGAGGGTCTCTTGCCATAATGGGATCATTAAAACAATATAATTATTAGCTTGACAGTTATGAGTAAAAGAGTGTTGACTGTTTGGCAGAAACTGATCTCAGTGTAGCTGACCTGTTACTTATCGGGAGATTTGGCCTTTTATTATTCTCATTTTAACCCTGGACCCGTCTCACTTAGAATAGGGTGGTTTTTAAATCCCCCCCCCCCCCCCATGTGAAAGGCCTCTGGGGAACAGAGTGTTTATGGGACTGGAGGCAGTCGTGGTAACCTGAGGAAACTGTTTTCACTGTTCCTGCATATAAGTGAATTACAGTGCGATGGAAATACTGGCCTTTTCTGTTTTGGGTAGCCTTGAAGGGAAACCGTGCCATTTTCAGTTGCATGAAGTGAGAGAATTTGCTCTTAGATATGACATGAAGCAGTTCCTTTTGGAAGAGGAGAATAGCTCGTTCACATTAGCTCAGCAAGTGAGAATTATCTTTACTATGGTGACTGCATCAAAAGTTTACAGTAATAATAAGCATTACAGCTCTTCACCAATACACAGTTTAACATTACAGGAAGTGTTTTGAAAAGGAAAGCTGTGGCAATTGACTTTGGGAGGATGGGTTATGGCCGATTGAGCAAATAGTGGCCAAAAGTTTTTAAAAAAGTGGATGTGATAGCAAGTGAGGTTGGGGGTGAGGCTTTAATGCTTTCTGCTGTCACTAATTTGCACAAATGTTGAGATGTGGCAGCACGGTGGCATGGTGGTTAGCACTGCCTCCTCACAGTTAGAATACCATCTGGAAGGGTTCGATTCCACCTTGGCCCGGGCCTCTCTCTCTGTGTGGCGTTTGCGTGTTCTTCCCGTGTCTGCGTGTCTGCAATTCCCCGGGTACTCTGGTTTCCTCCCACAGTCCAAAGGTTAATTGGCCACACTAAATTGCCCATAGGTGAGTGTGTGTGGTTTTCTGTCTCTCTGTGTTAGCCCTGTACACAGGGTGTACCCTGCCTTGTGCCCTATGTCAGCTGGGATAGGCTCCAGCCCCCCCGCGACCTGAAAACAGGATAAGTGGATGGATGTTGAGATGTAAAAGGATTTTTTTTCTGCTCAAAATGGTCCATGTCCTATTATAAATAATGTTCCTTTTTTTTATTTGACTGAATCTGAACTGAACCCGTTTCTCCTAACACGCCCAAGCCATCACATTCATTCTTATTTTTCCCAGGTTTCTGCCGTATTTTAAGATCATCTCATGCTGTCCTATCTAGAACTTTCCCAAACCTGCGTATAACCTGAGATCATCTAACTGAACTTGATTCAACCCTGTGTGCAGAGAAACTGAATCATTTTCCAGTTAATGGTGAGGGCTTCCTACTAGCCTGTAGGCAGAGATTAATAAATAATTTATGCCAACTTACTGGAAGGCATAAAGCAATAACTATGTTAAAAAAAAAAAAAGCAATGCAAGGCAACGTGATAGTAGATTGATAAGGACTATTGTTGTCTTTATAAAGTGGGCAAAGTCTACCAGCTATGTGTGTCATACTGTGATGAAGAAGATATTTTCGACTCCTCCCTTATTTCCCAAGGGGCCACAGCGGATGCATCCAAATGTTTTGACTTGGCACAGATTTTATACAAGATGCCCTTCCTGACGCAGCCCTCCTATTTACCCGGGCCTGGAACCAGCATTAGGAGTACACAATCTTGTAACCCCTTGAGGCTGGGTTTGTGTCTCCTCCCAGAATTAAACCAGGGATCTTCCACATGTAAAAGAAATATGTTAACCACTACACTAACTGTAATGAATATTAAATAATTTTAGTGCTGTTTTGAGGCATGCAATAAATACGTTTTGTTTAGCCTACTTACAAGCAGCAAGTGTTCAGTAAGTGTGGTGTGGCATATGTTGTGTAAAATCACAGTAAAAACCCATTATTTAAATCCTGTTCCAGGTTAGTTTACAGACAGGAATACTACAGACCAGCCTCCAATCCTTTTATCTGATGGTCATTCTCACACGGCAGCTTTGTAATCCTTTGTAATGGCATGACAGGATGATGTTGACACGTAACAGCAGGGTGCCATGTTCAGGTCAGCAACAAGCAGATAAGGCCTGAAGGAGACTGTGATCAAGGAGCTGTCCTGTTTATTTCAGTCAGACTGGGTATGTCCGAATGTACATGTACTGGATATTTCATCAGGAACTACAAGAAGTAATCCGTTACATTGGAATAATATTCCTCTGCGCACCTTTTACACCAGAAAAAAACTATGCAGTCACTCTTAGTAGTAATCCATGAGTCACAACTGAAATATAACAGAACTAGTGTCATAGAGTACGATGAAAGTTAATTCAGCCGTTCATGTTCCTCTCGGGATGAATTGCAACAACTTCAGTGATCGTTAAATCTTTCATGGAGCACCATTTTTCTTTTTTCAGCTAACATAATGAACATGGTAAATTTTTGTTATTGTAAACTCAGTGGATCAGCATAACCAAATGCACCACAGAGCCAGCAGTCTGGCTGTAGAGTTACTGACAGTTCAAGATATCATAAAAGTTTTCTAGTCAGCTTGAGGTGTGCATAGTGTTGCAAAAAATTAAAGGTCATGAGGACATCTGCTTGGAGGGTCACCTCCACCCTTAAATAATAATAATAATTTTAAAAAAATTCTGATTCAGATAGAAGCGTGCTCCCATTTATGGAAAGTATAAAACCATTTTTCCTTTGCAAAATTATTTGCAGTTATTTATTATTGGGTCATTTTAGTCTGTGAAATGTGTCTATCAGTGTTTAAAACTTAAAACCAAGACATTTGATATATTATCATAAATGAAAACAGTACCAATTTTCACATTTAAGAAACAGAGACTAGCGTCACCATTTAAGCCATATTTCTGCAAAACAGCTTATCAACTAATTTTGCAGCTCGAGTTGGCTCTTAGTTTTAGAATAGATTGGCTAAGTTTAGTGTTGTTTGAAAGGGTGCCTGAATTTAGAAGTACTTGACACTTGTTTAAGGTACTACACTAAAGGTATTGTGGCAGTCAGTGCTTCTGATCGTCCTCAGGTCTATTCAAACTGGGAATAATTTGGTTTTTGTTTCCCTTTGGATCAAGTTGATCTTTTTTTCTGTAATTGAAATTATGCATGCTGAGTCTGTGTAGGCTTTCCACTGGTGAGTTTTGGTCCAGCATTTTGGACCTATTGATCTCCAGTTCTCACTTCACTTACACATGGTCAGAATTTCAGTTTGCAAAATAAGAAAATTGGGTGGGGAAACTTGCAAATGTAATATCAACATTACATTACTAAATGTAATACTGATACAAATCTTTTCTTACATTCGGTGCCATAATACTTTCTGTACTGTGCTTTATATCATGTTTCCTACTTTGATGAAGGCACCTTTGTATTAGAAGAATGTGTTTTAATGCTTTATAATTTGTAACAAGAGCAGCAGCTTAAACGTAGAATTGTAGAATAGAAAAGACAAGAATAACGGCGCTGCCTCATCCTTGATGGCCTCTGCCCTCACATTCTCTCTTCTGGATAAATGGGTGCCCTTGTATCCGCGGTTGCTGTTTACAGTCTACAGAATCGCTCTTCTTCTCTTTACTCCCCCGCCTTCACCATCGTCACTCCCTCCCTTTAGTGCCTGACTCATTGCTGTCGCTTCTTCCCAGACTTCCCAGTGTGGTGTCCGCTGGTGGTTTATTTGCAGGACGTAATAAAGTCTTGATACGCCACGTCATCTTTTGGTATATAACAGAGATAACTCTTGTTTCGCAAATATCTCAAATATCTTATTTGCAAACCAAAATCAAATTGCCCAAAAAGGCCGGCTGATTGAACTGCTCCTCTTGTCATTACCTCTGGCAATTACCCAAGTTGGCATTCATGCTGTTATCTATGCATTTTTTGAGAGCATATGCTATACTCATGAAGGAAAATCTCAAGATTTTTTTTGGGCCTTTTTAGTGCACCTGAAAATGTTATTAAATCCAAAATTGAGCTTAATTCTGAAGTTCAAAGTTAACAAGTGCTGGCTCTAACAAAGAGAGTAGGAACACTTTGGCATAGGTGGTAATTTATAATTAACTGGCACTGTGACTTTTACATAAAACCTTGTTTTGCTCATTTGTTCTTAAACTTTTTATGGGATGTCCAACTTCAGAAGCCAAAAGAGTTCACACCACACATCCCACCATTCACAACAATTATTACCAATAGAAAAGGATCAATAGTGAAATAACCATCAGCTCAGTAGCATCAGCAGATCAGTAGAGTCTTTTCCCTACAAAAATCATATTTTTTCAGTTTCCTTTAACTCTACCTACCAGTGGGCTTGCTCCACAATTTGTGAACCACAAATTTTAAGATTTTACCATCTAAAGCACAGAATAACTGACCTTTTAGAAGGGAAAAAGTTTGTTTTGTACTGAAAACAATAAAATGGGACTAAAAATGTTAGGTGGGGTGTTTTGTCAAGCTTGTAACATCTTGCATATCTTATAAAGGATGATAGCTGTGACCAAGCATGATCTGTGCCTTAAATCTCTGTTATGCCCCCCACACTTTCTTCTAAGGATTTTTAATTTTAATGTTTATTTATTGCTTTTTGATGGCAGTTTAATGTTTTAGTATGTTGGCAGTAAATGAACACAACTTGTAAACTGAGAGAGAGGTCAGTAGCCCTAATGAATTAATCATTGGGCTTATCTAAAGCCACTGCTGTTCCTGTAACCCTAGGTAGCACAGCCAGTCATCATTGACATTCAAAACACCAAAGTCCAGCTGAGCAACCAAAACTAGTCATGGACAGCCCCATTTTCCAAAAAAAAAAGTTGGATTTGCACTTAATTTTAAACAGATTTATTTCAAAATAGTACAAAGACAATAAGTTACACAGCTGAAACATATTTTATATTTTGTTTTTTACTGGGGGAGACTGGACGTCTGTAAAAAGAGTCCATAGGTAGAGTTTGGGACAAACAAAATTTCTAATGTTTTAGTTAAGATAGTGAAAGACCATGTGGTCATGTGTGTGTCCTTATGACAATTTTGCTTCAGAGCAAGTGTAAAAGAGAGCCTTCTGGAAATCAGTACAACTAACTGGGCTCAAATGACCACCTCTGAACTTGTCTGTTTCCCCTATAATTAGCAGTAATTTACATAGGAAATGCAAACTCATAAAACACATTTTCTGTTGGTTTCAGTGCTGTGAGTGTCTCCACGGATATTCAAACCTGTAACCTTGGCAGTATTCGCACCTTGGTCAGGCAGCTATAATGGTGTCAAAGTTGGCGATGCATTAAATAATTTGCTCTCACCTGGCTCTGTTTCGGCTCCGTTTCTCTGTCCATGGGAGCACAGGTGGATGATTGATGTATTCATTTTCACAAATGAGAATCCGCATCTGGTAAAGTTTAGCTCCACAGAGGGCAACACTGGCACAAAGAGTTCAGTTCGCCACTTTCCAGCTGGCTGACGAACCCAGTTTCTCCCCAAGGGAAGCTGATACTAAATATCAACATAACAGAGATAAATAATTGCTTCTGGCTGTGACGTTTATCTCTTTTATAAACCACATTGGCCAATGAATGTCACTGAGCACATTTACTTTTATCCTAATTTCTTTTTTTTTTAATTTAAAATCCTACAGAGATCAGACATAACTGCCCCCCCCAGCGGTTCCTATTGCTTTAAACACTATTTAAAGGCTTAAAATAATTAATTTTGTTTAATTATTTTTTAAATGAAAGCCTTTAAAAATGATAAAGTTGTGAGCTGAAGATAAAGAAAAGAGAAAATGCATTAGAAGAAACTTAACCTGTTTGTGAGATGGTAAAATTTCACTTAATTGAAAAATAACTGAAAATGAAATGTCTTGCCGCATTACATCTTTATTTGACCATACCATTAAACCGTCATGACTGATTATCCCCTCAGAGTTTTTTTGTTTGCTCCCGGCTGTGTCTCTGTCTTTGCTCATGAAAGCTGTCATTTATCACTGCAGAGCAAAGAAAGCTCTTTCTTCTTGTTGTAGCATTTTCTGTGCATTTTTCAGTCTGTTTCATCCCACTCTGTCTCACTTTGATTACTGGGTTGGGAGCCTTCAGCCTGTATTTATGCCGCTATCTCTCTCCAGAGCCTTTTGCTCTTCGTGCCTTAAACTGTCTGCTGATGGGAGTTGGTCGCCCAGTTGCCTCGACAGTGGGCAACGAGCCCTCGCTAACAGGGTTGACGTTTCAGCAACCCCTCTGTCCTCTCCAAGGCTTTTCAGCCGCAGTTCATTCCCTCACTCAGGGTTATTAGTGTGCAGATCACTGGGGAGCCCGGCCCAGGCTGCACTGGCATCTGCTGGCTAATTAGCATCATTTCTTGCGCTGTGGTTTTGTTTGGTTGTTTTGTATTTATTTTTTGTATTTTTTTTTTTTTAAGTTGGAAACCAAGAGTGCAATCACACCTAAACTTTGTTTTCTATATGTTACAGTTAGTTTAATTATGCAGTTTGCTCAAGCACAGTCCGCCCACTTACCAACCAACAAGTGTTTAAGCAGAAGTTATGGTGTAGCTATTGTGAGGAGCTTGTTTGTTGCATACTTGCAGAAACTTTCAGATAATGAAGTTTGGGGCGTTTTGAAGGGATGGTGCATTGCCTGGTTTTGAAAATGTTAAAATTTCAAGAACACTTTGAGAAATGTTTGTTCGAGCCCCTCAAATGTGGTAAAGATTTTTTTTAAACTTTGTTTTGTAAGATTGTTAATGAAATGTCGTTAACAGTTTCTTCACTGAATCACTTTTAGCCCTGAGAAACTTACTAATATCTTCACGCTAAATAATTGATGAAACATGTGAAAAAGCAGTACTAAGAGGGCTATATTAGCTGCTGAAACAGTTTAACATTTACACCTCTTGCGTTTACCGTGTTGATGATCTTGGTTTAGCATTTTAGCTAAATGTTGACATCAAAGGCATATGGAAATGTTGTTTTGCAGCACACAAATTTTTAGTGTTGTTTTCATGTCTCTTGAGTGCTTTTTCATCATTCCAGTACTGACTCACTCTATTCTGTTCCATTCAGTTTTATTTATATAGCACCAAATCACAACAAACAGTTGCCTCAAGTACTGCATGTCCATGTAAACAGTTCATCTTTTAAAAGGCAAAAAAGTCTGCATTTGGAGGTTAGAGGGATTGTTGGTGGAGCAAATAATTTTGCTGCTCACAGCTGAGACCCAAGTTCAAGTCATTCAAGTCATAGAATTTCAGTCATTGTATTTATTTATTTTTTAAACATCATGATATAGTAGTTAATGCATCACCTTACATACAAAAGATCCCCGGTTCAGTTTTGGGAGGAGACCCAGACTCAGCCTCAGGGGGCCACACACTAGCATGCTCCTAGTGCCTGTTGTCCCAAATCTGGATAAATGGGAGGGTTTTGTCAAGAAGGGTATCCTTCAACATGCGGATCGATACGCTGTGGTGACCCCTCGAAATAAGGGAGCAGCTGAAAGTAACTTCTATTACTTAAAAAACAAAAACATTACTTGGTTAGGGTTAGGCTCTGAAGGCTACTGGTTTAGATTTAGAAAACTTCACTGGTTTTCATCTGTTGAATTTGTTTTGCACAGTTTTGCATGTGTGAAACTTAAGGCAGCTGTTTGTAGGAGCATTTCATGAACTTTGAAGTCTGTTAGTGACCACTTATTTCTACATCCAGCAGACACAAAGCCAGTGATATAACTTGAAGGTTAAATTCGCACTCTTAACTTTGGTTCTCAGGCTTCTGTCCTCTGAGGGGAAATATCCGGCTCTGGAGCTACAACACAGTATAGATGACAACAAATTATAACGCTCATTAACTGACTGTGCTACTGTTGTTGACAAACTCAACTGAATTTGTGTTATGCCTGCAGCAGATCATTAGTGAGGCCTGCTGCCTTACAGCTAGATTGGAAATGGGGTGATTGGAAAGCATCAGAAAAAACACAGAACAAAAGTAATATAAGTAATTTAAGTGTAGTGGTGTTCACAGCAGTGGGAAGGATTTAAAAATAAAATAAACTTAAAAAACAGGATACACGAGTCAAGATCTGAAGATGAATGAACCTCAGCAGGCTTCGTCTCAGTAAATAAAGCTTAAGAATGAACTTTATCTCTCTGGTTTCACAGTATCCGTGTTGCTTGTGTCTGCTTTCATGTCTGAACTATAGTGTGTATTTCATCTTATCTTTTTTGAGGACACGACTCTGCACTCAACCCCTCAGGCTCGCCAGAGAGTGCCAGCATCCTTTTATCTCTATCAACAGTGACCTTTGACCTCCCTCACTGCGCTTTCAGAAAAGCCAAAGGGGGACCCATGAGCTGTGCTGTGCTGTTATCTGGGTCACAGCAGAGAAGAGAAACCTGGTGGTGTTGGTATTGAGTCTCAACTGAATTCTCTCTTGAAAGCTTGAGGAATGGACCCATTCAGACTGTAACCTTTTCTTAGAAAGGACACAAGAAAAAAATAAAACTGAGATAAAAGCGTGCATATAAATGTTGGTAAATGTTCAGGAATCTAGCTGACATGCAGACCTTGCAATCACTGGGAGGAAAAAAATAAGTCTTCAGCTATCGCTCTTTGCCTATTTTTACCTCTGTCATGCAAAGTTTATTCCATGTTTTGCGGCACAGGTTTTAACCCTTTAACACTGAGCATATCGTCACCGACACATTTAAAATATGTTTACATACGCCCACGCCTCCACCGCTCTCTACATCATGCGTGTGTATATGTGTGTGTGAGGGGTGATATGTGACCCTACGCGACCATACGCATCCATGGGGATGTTACTGAACAGTTAGGTGGTTTTACAGTAATATTCAGATACCAAGATAGAAGCTGGGCATTTATCCAGTACTTAGAATAAATTGTTTTCCACTCATTTACTGACATATCAATCTTGTGGGCATCTTGTGGACCTCTGGATTGCACTGCTCGGTACACCTGACCTTATGTGGAAAAACCTCAAACAGGCTCTCCTCCACACAGTCCTCATTTATAAAGTGCTCTATAAATTCGAAAATTACGGCTGGCAGGTGATTTTCCCGTTTCAGTGCAGCTAGCCAACAATGAAGAACCACTTACTGCCAAAGAGACAGAGAGTGAAAGTGGACAGTGCATCCTTGTTTTTATAACATAAAACTAGTTGCTGCAGCCAGGAGCAGTGCAAATCAGCTCCCTTAGGCTGCTTTTTAGTTTCCTTGTTTTCCACTGAGTTATCGGTTCTGTCATTAGTTAGCTAACATAAACGAATATAAGTGTATTAGCGGCAACTAACCAACCCAGTGACATCACATTCTGTATTCTAAAAACTTTAAACACTTATTTCTTAAATCCTTTTACAGCAGGGCTACATGGTGAAAATTAGCGCATATATATATATATATATATCCCTAACACCCTAACCCTATATAAAAATATATATACTTTTTCTTCACCTCTGTTGTGCAGTGTCTGTAGCTTTGGATGGATGCACCCATGTATTTAAACTCATCACTCTGATCTTCTATAGGCTAATTGATTCATTGTTGTATATGAAAAGGTTTCCTAAACATTCATATATCAGTGTATATGTGATTTATGAGCTTTATTTTATCAGCTTCTGCAGTGGGTTGTTTATTACATCTAATGGTAATTAGTTTTTTGTGATGCGATCACCAGAAATCATGAAAAATAAGTTGGATATTCAGTATTTATTGCTGACAGATAAAGTGTGACTGATCTGTTTGTTTGTGGATGAGGTGCTGTCTCTTGTTGAACAAGATGAAGCCATGGGAGTTATGTGATTTGTATTTGAAACAGCAAATGTCACTGCCAATCTAAAAACCCACATGTGCAAAGATTATACGCTTTCTAACCAGTGTGATCACTGAATTGCTACTTGGAAGTCACATTTTACATCATTGACAAGCTCCAGTCTTAAGCACACAGATTGAGTGTAAAATCAGATTGTGTGGCACTCAGCCAGCATGATAAATGAGAGTAGTGAGATTACAACAACGGAAAGAGGAAGAGAGAGATTCATTGTGCCTGTTCATTAGAAAGAAATACAGGCATTGGTGGGAATTGTGTTACTAATAACAGTTATACAGATTTAAATAAGGAGCAGGTTGAGACATTAAACATTTTTTTAATGGTTTTTACTCCTGTTTATAGTTACAGCGTTATACTTTCAGTAATCAGAACGAATGTAGTCAGTTTATGGTATGGCAATACAAACTGAAAGTTAAACGTGGAAAAACCCTAGTACCTCCACGTTTTCAAAATGTTAAACTGAGATTGATGAAGTGGGGAAAATCGGAATTGTGAAAACGCGGTGAAGGAACTGTTGTGGTTATTGATAGGTGTATTCAGACAGTTTCTGATTAAAATTACCTTTAAAAAAAGAGACCTGAGATCTCAATTACAAACAAAGAATGGTTGCAAATTGCAAGGAAAAAAAAAAGCATATATGTGACCGTGAGTCAGATATGTGAAGTTGTGGAGTACAATGTGGAGTACTGCACTCGAGGCTGGATTTAGTTAAATTAAAAAAAAAAAAAAAAAAAAAAAGTTAGATGAGAGAGAACCAAATAGTTGATGGTGAAGATGAGGAAATGCAGTTCTGTCATGAAGCTACTTAAATAGTACAGTTCAATTCAAAGTTTCAGGGTCACTGCTAGTATCGAGTTTTTTCTGTGTCTGCGTTTATTTGCTCTGCAGTGATTCAGATATGCATGAAAAGAAGTCTTGAAAATATTATTTTGACTTAATTTGTTGCTAGTCTGCAATATTTAAATAAGATGTTGATAAAAATATTATTAGTCAAGCCTGGTTGGTCATTAATTTGTTCTCAAAATGGAAACTTTCAGAATTGCTTATTTTATTGTTGCTAGCAAAAGGGGGGGAAAAAAAGTTTGTTAACCTTCCCTCTGTTTGTGTCTTCCTCCAGGTGTGGTGAAGATGGTGGACCGGCTTGCAAACAGCGAGGCCAACTCCAAGCGGATCGCGCTGGTTGAGAACTGCTTTGGTGCTGCGGGTCAGCCACTGGCCATCCCAGGCCGTGTGCTGATTGGTGAGGGTGTCCTCACCAAACTCTGCCGCAAGAAGCCTAAGGCGCGGCAGTTCTTCCTCTTCAATGACATTCTGGTTTATGGTAACATTGTCATCCAGAAGAAGAAGTACAACAAACAGCACATCATCCCGCTTGAGAGCGTCACCATCGATACGGTGCCGGATGAAGGTGACCTGCGCAATGGCTGGCTCATCAAGACGCCCACAAAGTCTTTTGCTGTGTATGCTGCTACTGCGACCGAGAAGTCAGAATGGATGAACCACATAGGGAAGTGTGTTGGAGACTTGCTGCAAAAAAGCGGCAAGTCCCCGACAGGAGAACATGCGGCTGTGTGGGTACCCGACTCGGAGGCTTCTGTGTGCATGCGCTGCAAGAAGGTGAAGTTCACACCAGTCAGCCGCCGCCATCACTGCAGGAAATGCGGATTTGTGGTTTGTGGACCGTGCTCGGAGAAGAAGTACCTCCTGCCCAGCCAGTCGTCCAAACCGGTTCGTGTCTGCGAGTACTGCTACGAGCAGCTGACGTCCGTAAACCTCCAGCAGCATTCAGACACCATCACCCGGCCGGGGTCGAAGTTCAACAGCAGCAACCTGTCGGATGACGACGACGATGACGACAGCAGTGACTGAGGAATGTCCAATTCTCCCTATGGCCTGTACCATCTCTCCGCCATGGAGGAAGTACTCTGCTGATTACATTTTCTCATTTTGTATTGTTTTCCATCCACGTGATCAAATCGAGATCCACCGAGAAAAGAATTCCATATTTTCCGGATTAATTCATTAATTCACTTCGGAATTCTGGTCTCATCTACAAACCAAAATGTTTTACTTTTTTCTCTAAATCCAGCAGGGATAAATACTTTACTGAACACAGTGATTAATCAGTCACTTGAGGAATTGACTGGGTGACCAGCAGCACTTTGAGATAAAGTCTTGACTGTTCATCACAGCCCTTCTCCCTTCCCTTTTAATTAGCTGCAATTAGTCACTACAATAAACAAAGGTGCTAGTGAGAAACTTGCCCTCTGCTCTGTACTCAGCTAAAATTAATTTCTTCTTCCTTTTCTTTTTACTATCTCTCTCTATGGACCTAAACAAGGTAGTTGCTTATAATTTCTGCAGGGAAAAGCAAATGTTTGGGCTGTAGCCTCCGTCTTTGGTTTCTTTCAGGTATTACACCAAACAGGACTTTATTGTAACAGAATTCTGCACTATTTTTATAAAATTGACTCCAGCAAAATGAAAAGTATCCCTTTTTTATAAATATATATTGTGCTAAACCCAGAGCTTTTCTAATGAACCTAATATTGCTGCTTTTGACAAATCAACTAAAGCTTGTCTCACAGTGAGAGTTTCTCTTTTAACAACCATTTATGAATTTTCTCAGAGGCTAACCCCCAAATACTTATTCTGCCTTCTTTTATACCCCCACGTAGTGCCTTGTAGAAAACAGCTCAGCCTTCAGAAAGAGGAAAAGTTATTAGATGATGAAACCAGGTTGCAAAAAACAGGGACTTCATGATAGGTTCGCTCTGAAACACATTATAGAGGATGGAGTTGTTGTTTTGGTTTTGTGTGAAGACCGGGGTGATTGCAGACCACCCATCAAATGGGAAGTGTTCAATTTGTTCCCAGAAACACTTGAAAGTCACTTAAACCAGACAGGCACCAGCTTTTCCATTTAGCTGCTAGTGGGCAATTTTTTTTCACTAGAGGAACCTAATTGCCTTGTGTTTGCACAATGCTTTAAAACCCAGAGCATGAGAGGAAAGTATTGGTGACTGACTCACACACACACACACACACACACTCACACACACACACCTTCCATCTTCCAACAGATGCCTTGTGTGACGCTTCCTTCCAGACAAGGTTGATTGAACTCTAGTCGAGAAGTGGGTTAGGCCTTGTGAACATCTTGCATACCTGACCATAACTGGGAAATGTAGTTAAATTTTTGTCACGCACACCAGTACTATTTATCTAGAGTTTACCTTTATGAATAAATAACTAGGCAGCAAAATATATTCTGATGCTGAATATTGTATGAATAAAGCGCACATTTCCTTTCAGTGCTGGTCTGATATGTTAATTTGTTCCCATGCTACAAAAAAGCTGTTGCGCTGTCCCCTTTTGTGAATAATTATACAACATTTCCCACAGATTTGGATTTTATTTTGACTTGATTGAAAGCCAATGTATGCTAAACCGTACCCTTCACAAGGGGCTGTTCTGCAAATGTTGTGACACACACGTAACATTAAAATCAGCTGCATCTCCAGTGAGTCTTTCATCCCGTTCAGCTGATAGGCCTTGTGCTGTTCTGCAGCTTCAGTGAGCTCAATGTTAGAGAGATAAATAGCATTTCAGCTTACAGTCACAGTGACCCTGTGGCTTGCAGCAGATCTTCAGAGCAGAACGTGGACTCCAGCTGTTAGATGCAGTGCAGGACGGTGGTGCTGGAGTCCACTGGAACACAGGAACAAGAAACCCAAGCAGTGTAATGATATCAAAGCCCATCACAACAGCAGAGTGACCAAAATAGCCTCTTGAGCAACATGAGACTGAAAGACCTTTGGAACCGGACTTTCAAAACAAGAGCAGGGTATTACCCATTACCAAAATCAGTCATGGATGGCAGCGTTCCCTCAAATAAATGGAAAAAAAATGAAATGGGCAAAATCAAGTTGCAAAATATACTTGGCTGTTAAGTGTCTGCTGTAACACTGCTATAACTTGGTTTTGGTATCACATCATCGGTAGAGTACAGTAGAAACAAAAGACAAAAGGTGGCATAGGCTACATGCTCAGTTGTAAAACGTTAAGTTGCTGGAGTGGGTAAAGGCAAATATTCAAAGTTTTTTGCAACTCAATGGATCTTTGATTTAGCTGTAGGGTTAGTAATTTTCTTTGTAGTATAAAAACAGATTAATGTAATCTAATGCCTCACAGAGTGGTAGCGAGCAGCGGTTCAGATTCTCTGTTGTGATTGTTTAACACTCAGCTAATGACTCCAGTAAATCAATGAAATTAAACAAAATGCAATAATAAGGATTTTTTAGGGCCTGGTGTGTTTTCTTTTATCACACGACTGTGTGTTGCACCATAATCTGTGCAATTCCTCCCGGCTCAGCTGCTGAGCAGGTTTTCTGGAATGAACGTCAGGAAGTCAGCGTGCTGTCTTCCTGCCACTTACTCTTCACGGTGCTGTTCTAGGATAGAGGGCAATACTGCGTCATAAAACAAACACACCTCTTTTGAATCCTGCTCCTCTGCCAAGCTAGCGTGACAGTCCGTCCTCCCTTCTTTCCTTCCTTCCTTCTCTTCCTTCCCGCCATTTTCTGTAGCAGAACTTTCCTATGGAAAGCGCGGCTCACAGATCATGTGATGCTGCGTGCTTATTAAGTCATGTGATCACATACTGAACAAGGAACTGAAAAAAACTCCTTTGGGGAATTGACTACCTGCTACAGCCTGCAGAGAATTTAGGTTCAGTTAACTTAACAGATGTTGATGTTGTCGGTTTCAGTGTGGGTTTCTGTTCTCAGTGGGTCCTCTGAAGAGTTTAATTCCTCAGACCAACAGTTTCCAAATAAACAGCACTCAAAATTGACTCTGAACTCCTTCATGTTATTCCTTCATGTTAGTTTATGTAGTGAGCCTCTCCACAGTGTCACTAAGTTCTCAGTATTTCTGACCCAAGCTTATATTTGGATACTGCTCAGTCTGTGCCTACGCTGTATTCAGTCTTCAGGCTCTTTTTGTGCTGCTCGAGGTCTCAGGTTTGTCAATGCAAAAATGCACTTGTAGCATCTTAACTCAGATGACGTCAGGATACTCCTCTGTTCTGTTTCCCTGTATCAGTGCATGTCGGCTCAGAATAGCTGACATTTTTATCAGATTGGCACATCTTGGTTCACGTGTTCTTAAACAGGTGTTCAAACCATATAAGGCTTTGTGTAAAAACATGTTAGGGGGTTCTTTGAGGTTTGACAATACTCAGAGCTTCACAATACTGAGGAATTTTTTTTGCAACTCTGGAGTGTTAGCAGAATATTTTTTTCATGTCAATCACAAGAAAAGCAGAAGGCATACAAAGTCATCTGCTAGGAATGTGTTGGCGTGCCAGGTATTTCACCTATTATGATTCAGCTGAACAAGTAATCTTAGCACACTGTATAAACCTGCAGCAGTGTGAATGCGGGACATCAGCAGCTTGAATGAGAAGTGTTTTTAAAATGTGCTGCTGTCAGTGTAAAAGTCGCCATGACGTCAGTGAAGACTAAAGTGCGTCTGTTTGATCAGATGACTGAAAAAGTCAAAACACCTCGTATGGGGGAGAGCCTGTCACACCCAGTGTCATCCAAGCAGACTGTCACTCACATGAGTCTTAATTTTCACAGACTGGGGGAAAGTGTGAACTTTGAGAAAAATCAGCATGTTTTTGGAAGTTGTCTTCCTGTTAAATAGAGCACACTAACTGCTTCATGTTTGTGAACCTCCTCAGAGATGTTTATTTAAAACATTAACGTTCATGGGTTGTATCTGAGCGCACTTGAGTCAGGATTGCAAACAGAAACCACAGAAGTGATTTCACTTGTGTGTGTGTGTCTGTGTGTGTGAGATCAAACAAGAGTAGGAAAACAAGTTTGCGCTGCTTCTAACAAAAGCTGAACCTTTACATGTGACACCGCTGTGTCTCCAAATGATTTCCTACATTTTGACTTCCTTTCTACCCGGATATATGATGAGATTGCAGCAGAACAGGAACAAGAAAGGGAGAATTTTCTTTTTATGTCTTTGATCTTACAGATTAAACTCTGTGGTAATGTTGCTACAGTAAAAGCAACCTCAGTGATAAGAGAAATGACCATGTTAATGATCACTAACAAGCTGTCCTTTATACTCACTGTGGCGGTGGTGCTCATGGGAAGACGACTTCATCGTCAAATCCAGGAGCACAAAGTCCGGCCTCATGTTTGCTGTGGATTACACTTAAAGTCGGCACATGGACTCTCATCCAGGTTGTTACCACATACTGTCAGATCCACAGTGACTCTGTTGGATGTTTTAAAATTAATCTTCATGTTGTTTTGATCCTGTTGATTTTTGTACATTTGTACAGATTTAGTTTTTTGGGGGGTTGTCATGTTTTTGTTGTACAATTCTGATCAGTTTCTGAAATGACGCTGTCTCGAGTCTCTCTGCGCTCAGCCTTCCTCTTCCTCGTCTGTCACTTCAGCAGCATCTGCAGCTTTTTAACACGTGCGCACCACGATTAAAAGAACTGGTGGGAAAGCGTCTGCAGCAGGTTGACACTTTGATCACATTCACCATCCAGCCGCGTGCATTTTAAGAACCCCTGTTTCTCAGGGAGGTCACCAGCAGCATTCAGTGCCTCTTCAAAGACACTGAGTTTTGATTTCTTGTGACCTGGTCAGCTGACTTTCTCAAGTAAACTGACTGGTTGGTGACCACCTGGCAACTACTGGTTGCTAGGAAAAAATACTTTTGCCATGACACGTTGCAAGTGGTTGCTGGTAGTCAGTGTGAAATTGATTGCTAAAGCCCTAGTCATGCAGACCTAGGCACTGGTCACTGCACAATAAACCTCCTTGTGACTGCTTTAGTCACTAGCAGATTACCATAGTTTGTATAGGGGACAAATAACACTCACCAACTGCTCACTAAACAGTAGTGAAACTATGAAACGTGTGACACAAATGGAAAAGGGAGAACATTCACCTTCAAATCAAATTTGTATCTTTTGAAGTACGCCAGCAACCACTTGCCAACCGTGTGGGGAATACACACAATTCCCTAGCAACCAGAGGTTGCCAACTAGTCTCTAGGAATGTGCAGCTGAAGTTGGAGGAACCTCAATGAGCTAATTTCAGTTGCGGAACTCTGATTTCTTGGTAGTAAAATTCAAAAGATTCAAAATGACTCATTCCAAAGTTCAACTAAAACTGAAAAAGACTTCAGTCAGATTCTGAAAATCCTAACTGACTAAATTCGTCTGATGCAGAGGCACGAAAACGAGACAACTGATAAGGAGTAATTCTTACAAAATCTGCAAATGGTCACTTGAGTGCATTTAAAGACGGTGGCTGTCTTCCCACAGAGCAGCGTGATGCAGACTGAAACACAAAAACATCATCTAAATGTTGGCTCATTGAGAACGTCACACTTTGCTGGTTTTATTTTTTCCCCCCACTTCCTTTCCCGGTCAGAACTTTTGTGCTTTAAATTACAGTGTCCAGCTGTTTGTGTGTTCACGCTGTGAGCAACATGGGTGATGGTGGCAGTATTTGTGCTGATTATAGTTTGAAGGGTTCTGATTACTTCCCCAAAGCAACGATTAAGAAAATGTCACATGTAAACGAATTCCACGTGTAATCGTTTTGATTTTCATTGTTATTTGGAGGGGTTTTTTTTTCTTTACCCATCGGTAAAACTAATGCAGGGAAGGGCACGTTGATAAGAAAACAAAAAAAACCTTCAACTCAAATCGCCAATATGATGCTTGTTGCTTTTGTCTTTTTTTTTTCAATGGAAGTTTTCTTCTTTCTTTTTAAAGCCCGTCTGCTGCATTCAGACGATCCTCTTTTATTCAAAAAACCTTTAAAATTCTCTCTCGAGCATGTGACCTTTTATGATGTGTTTATGGGTCATGAACTGGCAAAGCAGCAAAAAGGTCGCTGCTGGCTGTAAATAATCTAAACCCAACATCTAGTGTTTGTTCTTATTTGTAGCGTGGATTTGTGGCTGGAAGCTGTGCAGAAAATTGATTTGTCATGATTTTCTTGGCAGTTTCCAGCACACATCTCAACCTTCAGTGGCTTTAAGAAAGGCCGAGTCAGTCGCATTACTGCAGAGATAATTAAAGCTCAAGTTATACTTTTTGTGGTCATTTCGCTGTGAGCGTGTGCCAGATACAAGTCCACGAGGATGGTGTGAACTCACTGAATACACACGTCCTGGGTCAGCCTGTCCACAGGTGAAATACTAAGACCATCCATCCATTCATTTTCTTCTGCTTATCCAATTGAGAGGCTAATTATTTTTATGATCAGCCAGTAACTAAACAGTAGAACTTCATCTCATGTCGCTCACAGTGTGAACCAATCAGTGATGGGGATCACATCTTCAGGTGAATCAAAGAAGAGCTGCAGATCCTGAGCTTTTAACACAAACATTTTCCTGAGGAGGCGACTTGGGACAGCTGAAAGAGAGATCATTGCTTTCTGTGATTTTTGGTTTTGTTGTGCAAATTTTTTTTGTTGTTAAATTTCATGTCCCCCCCCCCCCCCCCCCCCCCC
>JAVDPK010001311.1:0-27877 GCA_034780415.1 Cichlasoma orientale | reverse complement strand
ATTTCTGCTTGAGGAAGGGGGGGGGGGGCAGTTGATTGAAAATAGATTTTATGGTCATTAAACCTTATTTTGCATTAACAAAGGCAGCTGAGGTTGACTTCATCTTTAAAAATGTGCTACTGTTGAATTTCTTAGAAAAATAAGCTGCATAGTAACGATCGAAAACCTGACATGAAAATCCCACCAGTCTGTGCCACCTTAACAAACAGGAAAACCAAAGAAACGTAAACAGCTTGAGCGGAGCCTGCTGTGGTTGATTGAGTTCCTGATTAAGATCAAAGCTGCACATAAAATTCAAACACACCGTGCATCCTCTGAGGTAGCTAAGGGGCTCAGTAAAAGTGTCTAAATTAAGACATAAAAAAAAAAGAGCTAAGGGTGCACTCAAATTCAGTAACATTGCGTTAACTCTGTTATCATTTTGGGGTTGTGTCAGGAAAGGCTTCCGGTGTAAAAACCATAAATAAATAAATAATCTGCCAAATCAAGAATGCAGAGCTACCGGTTATGGCGACCCCTTGTGAATAAAGATGCAGCTGCAAGTGGCGTTATTGAGTTAACCTCCTTCATTAGCATTTACACTAACCTATTAACATTTTGTTTTGTTTTGTTTAAGAACAACTATTTTGAAGCCTGAGTTTTAGCGTTTTTGCTGCATTCATAAATTTTGAGAAATCAGCTGACAGGCCAATGAGGTGCCAGGATTTCACTTAAAAAAAAAAACTGAAGCACAAATTTCTTGGATAATTTGTATCACATAACACGCTATAATATTAGTCAGATAATAACTTAAAAATTCTCCGAAAGGCTCCAACAATACACACATTATGCAGTTTACTGATTTGATGTCTGTGTTTGGATGCAATTATGCACTGGATGAGCTGTGACAAAGAACACCCCGTTCAGAGTTGGTATGAAGGGTAAACTAACTATAGAAGCCAAAACCTTTTTGTTTTTGTTTTTTTAAGAGCTTTTTAATGCTGTAAATTTTAACGTACAGAGTCTATTGGAATGAACTCTCTTTTGGAGCCTGCCTCAAGTGGACGATAGAGGAACTGCAGTCAGTTTTTGTCACTTCCATGCTGGCTTCATTTTTCCACTCTAGAGGTAAGCTTGCTTAAAGTTTGAGAGATTTTTTTCATATCTAAAATGTAGAATATGTAAATCTTGGACAAACTGACAGTTGGTGTGAATTTGAGCCGATGCAGGAGAAGAACGGGAAATGTAAACAGGACTGTTGCCCCATCACTTGCACCATTTCAAGAGATTAGTAATTTTAAGCAGAACTCTCTAAAACTAATACCTCACACGTTATGACAGATTTCAATAAGCTGTTCACTAAGTATTATGATCAATATTGATTTAACAATGCTTGACAATTTAAAAGTCAAACCATGTTTCTAGCCTTTAGCATTAGCGCTTTGTATTAAAAATTTCAGTTTTTTATTTTTAATTATTGTGCAGCTCAGAGGTAAAACTGTAGGAGACTCAGAATTCTTATTTGTAATCTCAGTCTGTAGACTTACTCCAAATTTGGTTGCAGTTGAATGAAGCATTTAAAAGTTATACCAGTTTGAATTGATTTAACCACACTCGCATACATTCACAGGCCTCCATCAGTGTCACTGCTTCTGTCGCACTCTTTAAAACTAAGATAGGACCACGTGAAGACAGTGGGACAGGGATCAGTCGAGAGATTAATCAGCCAAATCTTTTCACAGCTTTTCAGAGAGTTTCAGCTCCTGCTGTTTTGATTCGCTCTCACGAAAAAGCGTTATCTTTGCCATCTGGTTTCAGTTCAGTTTTATTTATGCAATGCTGTTTCACAACAGGCATTTCAGGGCCCTGTACATTGTGAAGACCGAGCATTATTATAGAGAGACACCTTTGGCCAAACACTTAGCAGCAGTAGGACAGTGAAACTTTTGGCAGAACCAGGCACAACGGCCCTTGTGAAGATAAAGTGTAGAAAGAAAAGAGCACAAGAAAAACAAGAAAGCAGCAGGCTGATGGGGCCAGAAATTACAGGTCATCACATTCTGTGCTGGAGCCAAAGGAAAGTGCAAAAAAGGTCCAGTGAAGGAGGACAAAGCAGGTGAGAGAAGACTCAAAGTTAATACATACAACAGTGGCACATGAATGCACAGGTTTCATTAAACAAGAGAAAAACATTTTTTAAAAAGCCACTGTACATCCATCCATCCTCTTATTTGGGGTTGGGTCGCGGGGGCAGCAGCCTAAGCAGAGAAGCCCAGACCTCCCACTCCCCAGCCAGCTTATCCAGCTCATCCGGGGGGATCCCAAGGCGTTCCAGTGCCAACTGAGAGATATAATCTCTTCCGCGTGTCCTGGGTCTGCTCCGGGGCCTCCTCTCAGTAGGACATGCCCAGAACACCTCACCCTAGAGGTGCCCAGGAGGCATCCTAGTAAGATGCCCAAACCACCTCAACTGGCTCCTCTCGATGTGGAGGAGCAGCGGCTCTACTTTGAGCCCCTCCCGAATGGCTGCAGTCCTCACCCTGTCTCTAAGGGAGATCGTGTTCTTTCGGGAACTACCCAAAGCTCGTGACCATAGGTGAGGGTGGGGACGTAGATTGACCGGTAAATCGACAGCTTCGCTTTCACACTCAGCTCCATCTTTACAACGCAAGACCGGTGCAGCGAACCTTTATGTAAAATATCATTTTCAAGGCCTTCAGATTAAGTTTTATAAGTTATATAATGTTCATATGAACACAGCAGGAGCTTTATGTTAAACTTCAAAGGAATGTGGTTTGCAGGCTTCAAGCTGTTAAAAAAATAAAGAACAAAGTCCTTAATCTCATGACTCTATAGGAGATGAAAGTGTGTGAAGTAATAATGAATAAATTATATGTTAAAAGATGTGTGACTAGACTGCTTTATCGAAGCAAATCTCAGACATACTGAAACACGGAGCGCAGGTGTTTAATATTAATTAAATAAAGGTAAAGGTATCCGATGCTTTCAGCGCCGCCACTGCTGATGCAGAATGTGATGGTGAAGGTGGCACAGAGCTGAAGGAGGAGAGCACTGAGAGGATCAGGCTCCTCAAAGATAAATGTTTCATCTATAACAAAAAGTTTGATCAGCAGAAAATACACAGAAACAATATGATGTCATTTGGCTCTCTCTTTTTTTGAATCCACATATTTGAAATGTGATCAAAGGGTTTAATGTTAGAATGAAATACTGATGACAGTAAACAATAACGTGCATTCAATCTTGTAACAATTCTCTAATAATTAAAGTGGGGTCCACCGTGGCTTGAGACAAACTTAAAATGCCACTCACACCTAAATGTGGCAATAACAACGGCCTCAACATCTTTAGTATATTCAAATATGGACAAAGCCCTGCATGAAGAGCATGTTCATGTACACTTTACTGACAAAAATTTTAATGAAATTGAAATGTAAAAAAAGACTCACTGTGTTTGAAAAGGGTCCAACTTTAATCTGATGAGGATATTCAAAAATACTACACCAGCAGATTTTTTTTACGTAAAGTATGCGCTGTAAGATCTATAATGTAGGAAAAGACGATTATTACATCAGAAGCTACATTAATAACTGAAAGTCTAATACAGCCAGCACCTGCACCTCTGTATAGAAACGGCTTACACTATCTTGGAAGGTGGAGCGAAAGACTCAGACAATCATATCTCATCTGGAAGATGATCAAACTGAGGATCAAAAGGAAACTGGTGCTCATGCAGGAGGGGTGCCAGAACCTGTCTGCCAAAGGGTCCATTATGGTCCATTGGATGACTTTGCAAAGAGTGAAAATTACAGAGAAAGCATCTGGAGAGCACTCTGCAGCAAGTCATTAATAACGGATCATTTCAGAGTGGTTGTCCAAACTGTTTATCTGAGACAGGAGTCTGAACAACTGTCACTTCTGCAGCTGTCTGAGTGAAAGTTGTGCTGTCACACACCTTCAAGTGACTGAATGTGGAGGAAAAAAACTGAAAGATATTTTTGAAATTTAAAGATTTTCTTGAGTCACTTGAGTAACCATCTGAATAAAGTTTCCCTTAATCCTCCCAAAATAACACCTGCTTAACAATACACACCCGGGTTTTTTCCCTTATCATTACGGACTATCCTGCTCATATACGGCAACATTCACCTGGCTTAAGGTAAGGCAGCTGTGGTGTGTTATCACCTGTTGGGGCTTTTGTGTGTGTTTTGCCAGGGTAGAGTTATAGGTGCTACATGCTGCTGATATCCATCCATCACAGCTGGAGCCTATCCCAGCTGTCATAAGGCCAGAGGCAGGGTACACCCTGGACAGGTGTGAATGTACCCTAATCCTAAAAGTGACCAGCTGAGGTCATTTATTTCTCCGTTTTTTTTATTTATTTATATATATCTGTTCCATTGTGAAATACTTTTCCTACCATGAATTTGTAGATGGGGCATATTATGATTTAATTTAAATGGGCTTTTTTTTTAAAATTATTATTAACACTGTCCAAACACTCAAAAATAAAACAGGCTGCTGAAATGACAGTTTTAACATACAAAGTATTTGAAAATCAAGAACCAGGCCCAAATGCTCCACGCTATTATTTAATCTTTTGTTTTCACTTCTGGCTTCTTCTTCTTTTTTTCCCTGACATGGTGTATTGCGAAACAGTGACACAAAACCCACCCAAGCCACATGTAAGGCCTTTTTTAAACTCTGTTCCTATATGTGCCCAGGCTCAGATTAAAAAAAAAAAGAAAAATAGAATCAGTAAGGGAACTGACCTTTAAGCACAATATGTAATGATATTTGCATCATTAACAAATTGCCAATATCTATTCATCCCCAGGTCCATGACGCTCTCTGCACACTGTTCTTGAGCTAATCTGAAGGCCACGTGAAGTTTGGAGGTCTGTATCGATTGGCTCTGCAGAAAGCTGGTGACCCACGGCACTGTTTACCTCAGCATTCGCCGACCCCACTTTGTGGCCGAGTTGCTGTCGTTCCCAAGCACTTCCACTTTGTTATAACGCCACTAATAGTTGACTGTGGAATATTTAGCGAGGAAATTTCACGACACATATGAGCTATGCCAAGGTATCAGGTCTCAGCTCTTTGGGAATCGCCTTGTTGATGAAAAAGAAATCGTGTTCATACCTGTCAGGCTGTGATCTTTGGCACTGCTGGCAGATTTCATTAAAGAAATGGGAACAAATGATGTTTTTTGCCCCATAGCTCCAGTGAAAGGAACTCTTAATGCTTCAGCATACCAAGATATCTTCCCAACTTTGTGCATTTTTTATTGCTATGGTATTAGTGTTTACAGTAATCATTTCTAGTATCATTTATTAATAACTATAGTGGTCACATACACTTCATTAATGAACACTGTATACTTTAGGTTCGTTTAAGATTGGGGCCGGTTATATTTACCTTCATATCATGCATGAGGCCTCAGTCTCACCTATGCACACATTTTGGTTCACATGACATCATATCACCTCATATCGTGCTTTATTTCACTTCATGACTGTGTGCCCCCTGAAGCATGACTCAGCCGACCAACCTGTGTTTGACTAATATGGATTATTATGGGGATAAAGTCTAATTAAGTGGTGGTGTAGTGAACACTTTTTAACTGGGGGAGGATCCATTATTTATTATGCCTCTCAGATTTGTCATAAAGCATGGGGTACTGCAGTGACGTGGATATTTTTAGCACACATGAGAACGTTGTTGGCAGTTTGCCCGGAAGTTATCGGTCTGTGATAAGGTTTCAGGGGACGGCACTTTATGCAAACTGAGACGGGTCAAAGGTAAGTGAGCAGAGTTAGCATCCACAGTTTATAAAATGAGGTGCCTGCTCTTTGTCTGCCTCTTCTCTTCCTGTCTGTGTTTTTTTCTTTCCTTTTCTTTTATTCTTTCTTCTTTTCTTCTTCTCTGTGCGTGTATCCTTGTCTTATTTCTGTTACTGTCTGTGTCCTGGTCCTGTCTGTGTTTTGTGTAACCTGTATGTCTAATAAACGGCCTGCACTGGACCCTGCTGGACCATGCTCATATTTTGGAAACTTTAGTTTTAATTGAGCTTTTTTACAGGATTGAATCCACTCCATTTCTGCTAAAAGTAAACTCGGGGACCACTAAAATCATGACCCAACACTGTAACTGGTGAGCCAACATCATATCAAACCTGTGGATTAAGAATGGAATGTCACTCAAGTTCATATGCATGTGAAGACAGATGAGCAATATAGTTTGTTTGCATGTTTCAATAAACTGCTGCACCTGTTTCCCATTGTTCTAGCAAGCAACAAAGAAATGAAGGGTGGCTCAGGACTTTTGCACAGTACTGAATTTATTAAAACAAGAAAGAGGGAGGGCGGGAAGCGTCAAGGCACCGAGTATTTAACAAAAGAAGACACCCTTGCTTCAGAGCCATTATTTTAAATTGATCAAATGAGCACAACGAGGCCCAACTGTGTTTCAATGAGGAAAGATCATTAGGAACATTATTTATTGATAAGAAATACAATCAAGCTATTTGGAGATTAGTCTGCGGTGGACAATCAAAGCAGAAGGAAACTCCAGTGGAAATAGGAATTAGGGCAGGACCCCCTGAAGTCTAGAAGCTGCTGGTGGTGGTGGAGACTGGGTCGGGGGTTGCGTGAATGAGTCTGAAAGGGAGAATGACAGATGAGCAGTGATATTTAAAGCACACTGAGTGGAGGCTGACTGGCTCAAGGAAGGCGGGCAGAAAGATGATTGGACTGGAAGTGATGAAGTCAGCGCTGAGTTTGACAGTGTGGGAAAGTGGATGTAAAACAGAGAAGCAGCCAAACACCCGGGACAGCAGGCAGATGATTACAGATCTTCCTTTCTGATGGGTCCTTCTTGCTGTAGCTGTCAAATGGTAACAGGTGCATTAGTACACTAAAAATTTCAAATTTTCAGCACCATGCATAACATTGATAGTTTAGCATAAGCAGGGTTCTGTTTTATAACCATGTGTTTGTAAGTGAAATCCTAATTTCAGACAGTAGTGATGGAGTAAGAGATGCGGTGGAGTAAAAACGTTAAGTTCCACAAAATGGAAATATTGTTCTGCACATTCAGGAGAGCTGCGCAAGGTCATCAAGTTCAGAAGAGCAAGAACTAATTTCAGTTTGTATGAGTTAGGATTATTTAAAGAAGAGGTGATGGATGAGCACCAGACTGAAGACAGACATGGGTGTCTGGTTTCTCTCTTTTTCAAATAGAGACAAATACTGCACCCCCCCCCCCCCCAGATGATCCCTCTATATGTGATATTTAATTCTCTGCAGATTAAAGTCACGAGAGACTTGATTATCATATACTGAGCTTAAGTATGTCTTAAAGATCACACTGTCTGCAGCATCACTGTGAGTGACAAGTAATCAAAGCAAGCAGTAGCCATTAGTAAGCCCATAATGGAGTATAATAGCAGTAATCATAATGGTTATTTTTAAAGAGGTATCAATCCTGCCCAACACCAGTGCCGGATGATATAACTCCAGGTCAGACTGAGGCCACAGACTCTGCCAGTAAAAATGTTTATTCACTTAACACTGGCTGGAGTCTGAAATGAGCACATTTCACATTCATTTTTGAACACTGTGGTTATCATACATACAAGATCAGGAATTTTGAGACTATTTACAATCATGATCTTTTATTTTTGCGCCTTTTCAACAAAAATCTCTTTTTTTTTTTTCATTTTTTAAGGGTCATCGTAGAAGATGATATTGTGAGACATTATAGTGCTGTGAAAATCTCATACTGCGATAGCATCTCAGGCATGCTGTTGAAATCAAAATGAAGGCTTCAGAGATGGGTCTGACCTGCCAAAGCAGAAGTGACAAAAACTGCAGTTAGTGGCCACTTGAGGCCGGCTCCCCATGGATGTCCATGTTAAAATGCCCAACTTTAGAGCATCAAAAAGCAGGTAATAAAACTGATTCAGGCCTGTATGGAAAGTGTCCTCCCTTCATTAACACCGTGCAGGGAGGGAATTTTTTCTGGACACCTGATTTAGCAGTGTGGCTGCTTTGATTGACAGGTTTCCCGACACAGGGAGCTGTAGCCAATCACTGGCTGTTTGGCCTCCCCTCTGCTAATTGGAGTCACTGAACTGGACCTCTGCACCCTGTTCATGCTGTTGGTGCCATTTGGAGCATTTCTAATGGATTGTCTGACAAATGATACGGTCTGCTGTGTGGATCCACGCTGTCCAAGAAGTTTGCGCTTCAGTTTTGGTGAGTGAAGTTCTCGCATTTTATTAGTTTGTTACTGAGCACTAATTTGCAGGTATCTGTGTGTTTATGGGTGCTCCTCGATGCCAAACTATGAGGTGGGAACCAAGTGAAAGAAATCTTGAAATGAAAGGGGAAAAAGAGAACATTAGATCTTTACATTGCCATTATTCATGGTAATACCAGTATAATTCTTTTTTATGGTAATTTAGCTTTTTCATTTATTTGACAATGATCACTGGGACACTGCAGTTTCTCCTTTTGCTTACTGAACATTGCTCACATGAATATAAATTAGAGCTATATGTTAATACCTGGGTAATTGTTAAATAAACAAAGCATTGTGAAGGGAGAATTTGATGCTTTGGGGAAAGTGGCAGCATGAGCAGCATAATTAGAGTATTTAAATTCCTCCAAGGAATTATTAAATCTTCAAAGACCTATAAAAATATTCTTAAATTAATCCTTCCAAACAGTGTGCTTATGTTTGATTTATTAAAAAATATGTGATCTATACATTTCTCGTTTCCCCACGCCAGCACAAATCAGGTTTTATGCATAAATGGTCAGGAGCCGAAACAGAAAAGCAAACATTAGTTCGTAGTTTAGGGAATAGTCTTAAGATGGCAACACGAAAATCTTCAGAAGTGCAAGGAAGAATGTAACATTGGTTGAGGTGGACACGTTTTAGTAAAATACTGCCACCCGTTAAATAATTACTAATTATTAAATGTAATAACGGTGTATACATTCATGGAAAGTGAAAAGACGTGAGTGAAGAGGCGCTCAGTGCATCACGTTGTTTATACCGAATGCTCTTCTGGATACTTGTAACGAGTCTTTGAGTTATTTTGCTTTCTTATCAGCTCAAAGCAGTCTGACCCTTTTCCTCTCATGTTTGACATCAACAAGGCTTTTTTTCCCAGAGAACTTCTGTTCAGCTGCTGTTGGATATTTTCTATTTTTTTGGGACCATTCTCTGTTTATCTCTGTTTAGAGATGGCTGTATGGGGAACTCCCAGCAGATCAGCTGTTTCTGAAATACTGAAGCCGGCCCACCTAGCACCAACAACCCTGCTAGATTACGCCACTTCAGTCACTTTTCTTACACACCCTGATTCTCAGTTTGAACTTCAGGAGGTCGTCTTGACCATGTCTACATGCCTAAATGCTGCCATGTGATTGGCTGATAGGATATTTACATTAAAGAGCAGTTGATCAGGTATATCTAATAAAGTGTCCAGTGAGTGTACATACTTGTATAGTGGTTGGATCTTTAAATCTATTAAACGTGGCCAACGTTTGACTCTTGGAGCTTTATGGTGTTTCACAAACTGGATGAACTGAGCCCTGCTGTGACTTAAACAGAGATTATTTTGAATTGTGAGTCATGCAATGCTACTCATGTGGAGCTGGAAAAAAAAAAAAGGGAGCTACAAATGAGCAGAAAGGGTTCTTTTTATTGATCCTTCCTATCACATTGTTCATAAAGCTCAGGAAAAGTTCACCCCGACACTGGAAACTGCAACAGCGTGGAGCAATGTGAAGTAAACTCTTCTGAGAGATAATATAATTTCCATTTCAAAACACGGTTTTCTAAATAACAACTTGTACACGGTTTTTATATGAATCAATATTGATCATCAGTTTTATAATAAGGCACTCTTTTAGGGCAGACATGTTCCCAGAGCTGTACACGTCTCTGGTGTGAGGCCTTAAATCAAATTAACTTGGAAATGATTTTATTGAATGTTGACACAGGTTTTGAAATTGAAAACCATTCGAGCTGCGGCTCAAATGAAAACAGGAAATCGAGCGATCTAAGCTCATCTTAGCGGTTACTTCTTTTTTTTATTGGCTGAATGGAGGCACAGCGACTAAATGATCATTGCAACGTAACACCAAAGATGCTTAGTTCATACAAATCTAATGTTAAATAGAATATTTGGGTTTATATTATATAGATGGAATATAAAGACAGGACTAGTAGTGATTTATCATAACAGGGGAAGAGGAGGAAGCAGAGAAAGTCTGAAAGTTGCTGACTATTTTTTCATCCATCAGCTAATCATTTCAGCTCTGTCATTACTAACCATGTGCATCAATATGCAGCTCTAGCCGTCTCCGCTCTTCTAGGAAGCCAGTCCCAGACTGCAGTGTCTACATTCTCTGTGTATATTTGTGTTTGTGTTTTGATCACAGCTGGTCTTTTTTTTAAAAAAAAAAAGTTGTATACTATCAGTTTGTTTATTTATTCAGATAGGATCACTGCTTCTTGGCAGATATGTCTCAGAGCTCTGATTGGGGAGCTGCAGCTGCTGAATGTTAATTCACAAATCTGACAGTTAAAAGCGAAGTCTGCATCAGTTCTTTACTTGGGGGCCGCTTTCTGATGCTGTTGACGACAACGTCTGCAGAAACTATTCCACTTTTTTTCTTAGTACTTTTAAAACATATTTTTTTACTATGTGTCTCATACTAGACCTCAACAAATTAATATTTTTTAAAAAGACAACCATCTGTCTTACTGTTATTGTGGTCTGTAAGTTCTGATCAAGCTATGCTTTAGCAGAGGATACGAGTACAAGCATCCTTATCAATTATCCAACAAAAGAATCTGCATGAATTTCAACTGACCCAACGTGTGCATGTTAAATAACTGTGCTTTTCACTTCATGTGAAGAACATGGGTATACTGTATGCACTGGATTGTCTCTGCAGCAGGAAGGGAAACTGAGTGGGCAGGATGAATGACATTTCATTTTATACATGCTGTAATTTATTTAAAGTTACAACCTCGGTAATGAAGTGATATATTTCACTGGTTCCCTAGCAACATGGAAAATGTGTATTCCCCGACCAGTTGCCGGGTGAAATTGGTAGCAATAAGGTACTGTATACGATGCTGCACCACCTCCTAGCAAATTACCGCGGTCACCCATAGATCGCATGGAAGTTGCCAAATTTTACTTTGAAGGCAAACCTCAGCTTTCAGTTTGTGTTGCACTTTTTCAAGTTTCAGTAGTTGGGGAGTGTTTGCAGACAAGTCATTGTCTTCTTTGCCAGCATCTAAATAATAGGCAACCTGCTAACGACCAAAGCAATCATAAGGTGTTTGTCACTGGTTGCACCTAGCGACAGCAAGCAACCTCTGGTAACCGCTCTCCAACCAATCAGAAAATACACATTTTTTCCCTAAATGACTGGTCTCAGTGTGACTGAGGCTAACCCTAACCAAGTTGTGTTGAATGCCTAAAGCTGACCAAAGTAACCAGAAAGTCTGTGACATGTAAAACTCAAACTTTGGTCTGTGCCATAAGCAGTTAAACGATTTGCTCCACCATTAACCATTAAATTTGTAGGCCAGTTAAATAACATATATTTGATTTGCATTAAAGGATTTAAGAGTACAACTTTGTCCTGTTCAAAATTTTTCTCTGTGCATACACACGACACTGAATGATTGTGTGTCATTTCATTTCGGGATGTTTTCTAAGGTTGTGAAACGGGTGTGAAACTCTGTAACGATTAAATGGAGAAACAAAACTGAAAGGCCTTTAAATCAAAATGCAGAGAAAAGGGAATTTATAGCAATATTTAGCTCTCTATTGAATGAAACTGGCGCCCACTCCTGCCAATGAATATTTTTAGGGGAAAAAAAAAAATCCTCTTGAATGCTATTTTAAATGTAACTAAATTGAGATCATCCTTGTTGGAGAACAGAGAGGCTGATGGGTGAATAATGAGTTGTTACTGGTGGTTGGCTGTGATTTCTTCAAGCAGCATTTTTATATTAAAGCTAGATGATGCTGGGCTGAAATTACTTCTAGTATAATAGCTGTTTGATAACCACTCATTATCCACACAGCTTAGCTCTCTCCGCGGCACACTCTGCAGAACGGAGTCCAATCAGGAGCTCATTCACAGGCGGGCTGGATTCACACGACACATAAAATCTTCTTTTGTTACAGTTTTTGACTGCTTTAAATGCTTTCTCTGTGTCCTTGTAAGGCTGAGTGTTCGAGATATGCTTCCTTTAAAAAACAGCAACAAAATAACTGCTCCGTTGTAACCAAATTTAGTTAAAAAGTTGAACAAAATACTTCAGTTGTCTTAGTCATCATCTCAGCTTGTCTTTCTGTAATCTCAAAGTCCTTTTTTGTCCACTGTGCACTTTTCCCTCTGCAGCGCACGCTGAATCTCCTCCGATGTATTCTGGCAAGCAGGTTAGATGGTAAGAAAAGGTGGAGTTGCTATGGCCCAAAAGAACTTGCTGGCACACGATGTAACACAGCTGACGTGGTTGAATGTTTTGCCTCAGTTGTCTCAGCACGTCACAGCTAAGCTCGCTGCTGAATCTCTCACCCTGGAGAACAACACAGTGAATGTGCTGGTCACACTCCTGATCTCATCTTTAGAAACTGTGGATACTCCAGCGTAGACTCGGCTCTCAGTCAACAATCCTTAATAAAACAGTCCTTAAATGTCCATTAGGTCCATGGGATTACCAAAGGCCTCTGCAGCTCTGCAGGATACTTAGATTCTTTTGGTTTCAGCAGTCACAGCGTTTTGGGGCCCTCTCTGGCATTTAAAGATATTAAAATATCTTTTGCTGACCGGTCAGATTTAAAATTGTTTATCCTTTGATCAGATAATTACAGATTTAACTAAGACAAGTTTTCTTTCACATCAGTTTAGAACATTGTTTGTTTTTTAAATTAAAAATTACTAAATTACATTTATGTACAACCTGAAATATTAAAAATAACTGAATTATTGTGTTGTCAAAATGAGATTCAAGAAACAAAGACTAAACAAACATCACTTCCTTTTGGTGTATTGGTTAAAGCTCTCAAAGCAGGTTCTCTTAGTATCTCTTTTGCCACATTATGCAGCATAAAGAAGTGAAAGAATATTTACTATGCTTGTTTATTTGTCTGGACTTTGTAGATTATTTTTTTTAACAAAGATATGAGGAATAAAACATGAGTAAGTAATGGCCTTATGGTCCATTAAATCTAAATTGCCAGTTGTCAGTCTTTCTCAGAGGGCAACAAGTGTCCTCTTAAATGTAGACAGATTTCCATTTAAACGTGATTTCACAAACAGGCGCTGTTCCGGTGTCAGAAAATAGGCGTGACTCATTGGGATCGCTCGCGAAGATGTATTATAATGGCTGTGGCGTCACTAGGCCATGAGAGAGTTCAGGCTCACGGTGCACTCTTCTGTCAGTCAGTATAATTACCTTCTCCTGGGTCCTTTAAAAAGCCTCCTCACCATCTGACTTTGGAGTTTAGCCTTCACACACACAAACACAAAGAGTCAAGAGTCAAAAATGTCTTTCAAAAGTTTTCATTTTAATTTTTTTTTGTTGCCATTATTAGAAACTGGCCGACAAAAAAGTTTGTTTTGACTCCCTGTGCACCCATTTAGCCAAAACTGTCATTCAGAGTGAATGTCCAATGCTGCAACAATCCAGACAAGAAAATTCACCATGCAGTGAATTAAACCAAATCTACACATGGTTATATACCCATGTAGGCACACCTGTAAAATTAAATGTGGGTTGTTTCTGAGAATATCAGAAACAGCTGATCTACTGGGATTTTCCCACACCATCATCTCTAGAGTTTACAGAGAACGGTTAGAAAAAGAGAAAATATCAAGTGAGCAGCAGCTCTCTGGGAGAACATTCCTTTTCTATGGAAACAATGTAACCATCTGTGCAGTTTTTGCCATCACATTATGGTCAGTTTTAACTGGGGAGATACAGCAATGTCACTCTTTCAACCATGTTTGCTGGGCTCCCACGGGAAGCCTCGAATGAAATGTGTGTGTATATGAAGCAACAGTAGAAAATACCCCCACAACACCTTCAGGAGAAAAAAAAATCCTCTTAGATGTTTTTGAACCTTTTAATGTGTAATTTCCTCTGTATTTTCTCAATAACTGAGTTGTGTCTGATGATATAATGAAGAGCAGCTTTCAGTGGGCTGCGGCCAAACAAACACGTTAAGGTTTAATTAAATGGTTGAACAGAGCGTGCTCGGTCTCACGGCTGCTCTGTTCCTACACTCATTTTTCTTTTTTTCTTTTTCCATGTCTGTCCTTCTCTCTTCAACACGGTTTACTGGAATAAATTCACTCTTTACTTAAGAATTACTTTATATCCCCAACTGTGTGCATCTAGTGCTGTGTGTCAGCCGGCCATGTTTGGGTTCTGTGGACACATCAAGAGTTCAGAGTAAATGAGCTTATACAGGTATTTAACATTTTCAGCAGAACATTTACACATTAATCGCGCTGTGTTACAAACTGCAGTGTTACAAACTGCAGTGTTACATTGTGAATATTTGAAATCTGCTCTGTTAAGTACAGTGACTGTAATTATGCTGCATTAAACTGGGAGAACTTATTGTTAAATATTTTTTTTAAAAAAACCCATTTATGTTCCACTGGATGAATATTCATCATTTTTGCCTTTTCCTCCGGTGCCAACATTAAAACAACATTTTTGAGTGTGTATGTATTTATAATTATTATCATTTATTTATTCACATTCTTACATGCTCTCCCTGCAGCAGCATGGATCCTCTCTAGGTACTTGAGCGTTCCCCACACACTCCAAAGGCGTGCGTGTTAGCTTAATTAGTGGTTCTCCATTAGCCGTAGTGGTGAGCAATGATGGTTATCTGTCTGCGTTAGCTCTATGATGAGTGGGTAACCTGTCCAGGGTGTACCGCTCTTCTCGCCCGCTGTTAGGTGGCATTAGCTCAAGTCCCCTGCGACCTTGGATTTGATAAGCAGATAAGAAAAAATTTACATGAAATATGTCAACATCTATTGGATGAACATGGTGGACTCTGATGGTCCTCGGAGGAACCTATTTGTAATACTTAGCCATCATTAGCATCAATACTTACCCATCATTAGCATCAATACTTAGCCATCATGTTTAGGATTTATGTGTATCATATTCAGTGCATTGTAGAGTAGTGACTGCGACACAAAGATCTGGTGGGCATGCAGACCTCGTGTTTACTCTAATCCTTTCTAGATTACAGTTTAAATCAATAAATAAGGCCGGGTGTGACCCATCATAGCCTGTGACTGTCTTCTATACAGGCCGTGGTTGCAGCACTTTGCATCTGTGCAGTCTTGTTTAGTCATTGTAGCAAACAAACACTGATGAATGCAACGAAAAATTAAAAAAATCCATTTACTTTTCTCATAACTTCATAGCATACTTCAAATTTTCTGACCTAATTTTGGTTCGTGATGCTGTTTATACCTGTAATTTTAAGGTATCTGGTCGGTTTAGGCGCATTAAGCCATTTGGAGTTTGTTAAAGTGAAAACTTTATGACATCACCTGACGTATCCTTCGAGTGACATTTAGGAATCATTTTCAGGTCTGCGAGTAATGATTCATTTCAGTTCTAATGAAGCTGTTCCATGTGTTTGAAACAAATCAGTGCTTTGCAAATGTCAGAAAATCAATCACAATTTCTCAGAGCTCCAGGTGACGTCTCCAAGTGTCTTTTGTGAAATCTAAATATATCCTGAAGCAATTGCTGTATTTTAAAAGCTGGAAGAAGATGTATTTATTTATTTATTTATTTTGCTTGATATGATCACTTAGCAGCACTATCAAATATTCAGCAGATGGAGAATTTAAAAAAAAAAAAACAGCAATATCAAATGGATGTAATTACTGCTTCTCTCCATCCTGTTGCTATCTGTCCCGCAGCCCCAGTCTTAATTGTCATTCTTCACGCTCCACAGGCTCAGATGGGTATTGGTGTTATTATCAGAGCAGTGATAGATGTTTAAGAAAAAAAAAAAAGGAGCGTGTCTCTGGGTCATGAAACTGTGATAAGCTGGAGAGCTGCTGGGAAAAGTATTAACAGGAATTTTGATGTCAAGCGGCAGAGACGCTAGGAGACCCGCCGCTCGCAGGCAGAGACGCTTTACTCTCGCACGCTGTCAAGTAATGAAAGTTATGAAATGAAGCTTTTAGCAGAAGCACTCAGATACCAGAAGATGCATGTGTTTGTTTTCTGCCTCCAAAGGTGTACCAATCAATGAAGTGGGGATGAATCGCTTGTGGATCATCTGATTGGTCTGTGATTAATTTTTGACATTTTCTAAGTTGTTGGAAAGGGCAAATAAAGTAGACAAAAAATAGAGTTTGACTAATGCATAAGATTAAACTGAAAAGTTTTTTCGTTTCTCTCTCTTTTTTTTTTTTTTTTTTAGCTGGAAGTATTGAAAAAGGGATTTTTGCTCAGGACTGAGGTGAGTAGCGCACTAATGGGAGACACTGAGGTTTAGGAGGAAATTGGAGGCAGACCTGCAATTTTCCATTTTTTTGGTGACGTTAGTGTTCGAGGGGAGTCTAATGACACGTTCACGAGGCAAGAAAGAAGGCAGTAAAGCTTGAAATTAAGTTTTGCCTGCTTTTGTATTCCATTTCTTTGACGTTCACTAGAGGAAAGGAGGAAAAGGAAGGGGAAAAATCTTATTGCCTGTGGGACAGAATCAGGGAATTGTGGATGTATGAAGAGGCAGACGGGGGATATTTTTTAGGATCATTGCCTTAGATAAATTATCTTTGGCCTTAAAAATAATTTCATTATCAAAAGGAATCTTTAGGCAAATTTCTAAAGTCAGAAACTCCCATGACTGTGCATCTTGTTTCCTCTAATTAATCTATCGCTGTAAGAGGAAAAGTTTTCCAGCATTCCCCAAAAACATTAGCGATGGCTCCTCTGCATTTTCCCTCTGCAGGCTTTTGAAATAAATGGTACCCTCTCTTATTGTTGCCTCCCCAGGCAATCCTTCTGCAGTCTGAGGAACAGTTCTCCAGGCTTCGCGAAGGACATTCAAAGCTCTTCTTTGGATGTTGGCCGCCTTTTGTTCCGTTCTCTTTCTAGATGATTCATCACGCATTAAAACTTGCCGTTGATTTTTAGTCCCGTTCTTGTGTAATTTGGCGTACGCAGCCTTTTCTCCTTGTTTCCCTTCCTTAGGAATGGCTTCTTGACAACCACCTTTCCACTGAGACCATCAGAAATGATCTCAGTGGAAGCTTCTGATGAAGTTTTGGTTCATCCCTTGAGTTAGGTGCTTTTTTACGCTTGACTGATTTGTACAAGGAGTGAAAAAGCAGCCAAAGAAAAACGATCTTCAGAAAGTCCACTTTAAAAAGCACCAAAAAGTCTGGCTCCTTTTTACTGTATGTAAAAATTATTTTGCTCTGGCTGCTTCTTTAAGTTTGTGTTTAACATAACACTTTATTATCCCAATTAAATATGCTGAAAAAATGTATATGTGACACAGAAAGGTTATTTATTATTTAGGCTAGATGACAAATATGCTTGGTCAGTGGATAATTTTCATATTTTCTCTTTGGTCGTGAATCAGAAAGCGGATTTAAAACTCGAAGCTCTCAAGGAGAACTTATGTTTCGCATTAAAGCTATAAACCTTACATGATATATTAAAGTGGAGGCAATCAATTGTGAGAAAAACCAAAGGCCAAAACAAGTGTGCAGCTCCAAGACGTTAAATCTCCTTTAAATTGAGGTGGACACAGAGGTTAAAGTTTCAGGAGAAAAAGTAATTACATTTTTGACAGTGGAGGCCTTGGAAACAGTAGCAGTGAGTGACATTTGTCAATGTGCTTTACTGGGCTTTAATAATTACCTGCTATATTCTTCTGGAGGCTGAAACGAAACAAAGGTCAGGAGGGGAAAGACCCTCCAAGTGTCAAAGCAGTTCTTTGTCTTGGTTTTGTCAGCTTATTTTTTTGATATCCTACTTTGACTCTGGCTTCTAATGACCAGCAGTTTCTTTCTCTGCTACACTGGCACAAACGAATATAAATGCTGAAGACGGCAGTCATACAGTGCATGTCAAAACACCACTGTGGCACTGTTAATCAAACACTTGTAAATACCATGTATTTGCACATTTTTAAGGATTTGTTACTTGGTGTACGAAGAGAGAACAACGAATGAAATGTCACAAAAAGCTGATTGGGGGAACAAATGAGGAGAGCTCTGTCAGTGTGTGTCTGAGTGCAGTCAGGAGGAAAAGGTTTAAATAAAAAAACATGTAAATTTAGAAGCTAATTTGTAGTTCAGTAACTGTAACCTCAATTTGCCTAATATGTTCCAGCCAATTGATTATTCAAATTTAAGTACTGAAATGCCTCCCGTGGAAAGGTTTGTCTTGCTGTAATGATATTTTAATTCTAACAGAATTAATTAAATAATTAAAGGAGATGACCTTGATTCTGAACAAGGCATATGGAACCTGAAAAAGCCTGAATGACGGGGGCGTCGATGGCGATGTTTATGCAAACTAAAACAAACACGAGTCGGGAAAAACTCTCCCGACCTGAGCTGTAGTCGCTTCACTCCACTAAACTCTGGCTGCTGTGCAGCTGTGCTGAACTGTTCTCACTCATTTTCTCACTCACTGTTACTGCTGCATCGCCGCGTCACAGATGTGGCGTCTCGCAACAGATGTTTTCAGATTTTGGAACTCTTTATAAAAACAAATTACTTTCCATGAAACCTCAGCCTTTTCGAGCAATGCAGAAAGCTTTAGCTGAGGTGGCTAAACAAAACAAAACGCACAACAGAAGTGAAACCTGTTTCTGCAGAGGAAACGGTCTCCACCTGGGGTTGCAAGGGCCAGTTCACTAAAATGTGAAATGTTCGAAGTGAAAAATCGTCTAACCAAAATGAGGACTGACTCATAAAGGACACCACGCTTCATGAGAAAAAGAGGTTTATAGTTATTGATGAGATTTAAACATTCTTTGTATTTTCATGTGCATAATAAAAGTTTGGTCCTGAGTCAGTGCCAGCTTTTAGTCATTTCTATGCAGAAAGCATTAAACTGCCTATTTGAGTTGTTCATCATGAGAGCTACTGGCAGCCTGCAGTATTCATGTCCTGGGCTCTGAGTGCATATAAAATGCAGGGGTCCTACAGCTCAGTACCAGGTCACAGGGGCTTTAATCACAGCCAGGAGACGGACTTTAATCAGCAGGTTGTTGGTTACATTTACTCTGATAAGTAAACAAAATGCCACTTTTACAGCATTAGCACAGTAAATGCAATGAAAACATACCGAGTCGCATACTGCTGAAAGCCGTGAACAGTACAAAGTATCTAACAGCATCCTTGCTTCCCTGCATGCCAGCGCTAATGCTTCAGGTTAACTGATCCTTGTGCTTACGTTACCCTGCCATCCAAGATGCAAACAGTTTATCAGTTCATAGAAAATGCAATACAAATATTTTGTAATCAAAACTGACAGTCATCTGCTTTATTGTGTTTTTAACAGCTGTGACTTCAATCCAACAGCAATTTTTCTCTCATTTAAAGGCAACGATCAGTTTGATTTCAGGGGAACAGGTTCCATATTTTCATCTGTTTATGTTTCTTCTTGAACTGCTTCTTTAATGATATTCCAGCTTGATCATGAAAAAGGCGAGCAGTACTGGAATCCTCACGGAAAAGCTTTAAAGTCTCTGAATCCTTTTTTTTTTTTTTTTACTGATCCACATCAGTGTGTGAAGCAGTACCTCACTAATTCACTTTGCTTCTGGTGGTGGGCTGCCACCCAGTCGATCCGGGTCCACCCAGTCCCACACGTGGACGGAGCCGTCTGAGGCTGCAGACAGCAGCGTCCGCGGCCGCTCAGGGTGCCAGACGTGGGAGGTGACGAAGGCGGGGACGCTGCCCTCAGTCTGCTGTGATGAAACGACGTGGCCGCGATGCTCGAACAGCGGCTGAGCCTCCTGCGGCTCCTCCCTCCAGACACGGCTGTTGTAGATCTGAACAACTCCACTGAAACCTGATGAAGATGAAGGTAGAAACTTTAAATTGGTGCTTTATCCATAAAGATCTTAAAAGGTGAATATCAGAAATTCTGTTAACACCACCTGGGTTTCTGCAGATGTCCACATGTTAAATTTAAGACTCTAAAGCCCATTTTACATCAGGTTTATTATTTCATTCCTTTTTTTTTATTATTTCCTTTTTTTCATGTTTTTCCTTTGTGCATTCTTGTTTTTGTCTTTTTGTGGCAGATTACTATACTTAAGTCTGATTGCTATAAACAGACCTGATAATTACAATTAGTATACAAATGATAGCCTCTACTGCAGCCACTCACCTAATGAAATGTTTTACTATTAGTAATTATACAGTGTGCATGGGGTTAAGACTAAATAACCTATAATACAAAAAGGCAGATTCTGCTGCATGTCAGATTCAGAGTTTTGATTTTTGTTTTTTGTAAAGAGAGTCGTGAACCAAAAAAAAAATAAAAATAATGACACTGGCTCTTGGCAGGTGTACAGGGTCAGAAAGGCAAAAAGGTCCTTAATTAATTTGCTATGAGGTTGAGGTCACTGTTGCAATGTCTTTAAAAGTATGAAAAAAATGACCTTCAAAAGTGGAGGCCTTTACAAAAGAGTGATGACAGATTTCTCATTCTCTTGTTGATGAGAGGTCTGCTCACTGATTAAAACATTTCACAGCACTTTGCTGACGTAGGAATTCAACGATCTTAGCCTGTCTGAATAATTAAATCTGCCCGTATAGACATCTTTTCTATCATGGATGTTTTTAGTAACTGGCCTACGCATAGCGGCATCGCCTTCGGGCATCATGCTGCTAGCTCTTTGGTAGACTGTACACATCCATAATCCTACACAAAGTGACACGTGACTATCCCGAGTCATGCTGGGGCTGGACTGTGACGTGTCGTGAGTACAGAATATTTTTTTAGTGATGGCATTAGTTTACTCGTGCTTTATCACAGCAGCTTTACGCTCTTCTGACCCCCCCATGCGACTCTGACGCCTTCATATCCAGAGTTCCTAATTTAAGTGTTTTCCTGCACGTCTCAAACTTGTTCATTTAAAAAAGCCTCATCGAAAACACTAAATGAGCAGTTCACGAGCCAGCTCTCATTAAACTCTGCTTCCCAAATCTGACATGTATACTTTAATGTTCAGGAGAACAGAGACAGACAAGCCAAAAATTGGCATGGAAAAGGTAGAAATAATGCTGCTAAAGCAAACGAGTCACTGACTCTCGTTCACCATTATGTGTGTAGAAGGATTCTTGCACATTCATGAAGCACGTGCACCAGCCAATTTTGTTATAATATAATAAGATAATCCAGAAGTAAAGCTCACCTTTGTGTTACTTTGTACGGAGCTAAAGCCAACGCACAAAACATTTTTCCTAAAATATCAAATCTTTTACTGTTTGAGTTTCTGAACCGGACATGCAGAGATTAACACAGGAACATCATGCAGAATACTGCACATCTGTGTAAGAACTGTGATAGAAGATCATACTACATTACTGTGTCCCCATCAGTCTTATTTCCTTTATCTAACAAGATGATCAGTGTGCGGCCAAAGTAGAGTCTGCAAAACTGTCTGCACAAACTGACCTGAAACTGAGATGCAGTCATCCAATGCTGGAGCCCACGACACCTTGACATCGACCTGGCTGCAGCGGCCTGGTGTTTGGATGTCTAGCTGAGCCCGGCTCTCCGCCCCTCCCAGATTCCTCAAGTCTGAAACCACCGCCAGCCCAGAGGAGGAGACTCTGACGACCCTGCAGCTGGACAGATGTGGATGTGCAGAACCATCCGTCGCCCACGTGACAGACTTGTTTGAAGACGGCGAAGGTGAAAGCTGAGGAGCAGCAGACATCCGAGTATCGGCAACATAGACATTTCCGTTGCAGCAGCCAGCGAGGAAAACCGCGTCACTCACAAACTGTAAGGAACTCAGAGGATCTGCTGAGTCCATCTCTGTTGGGACAAAATAACACAGAATGTCTCAAAACACACATTATAGAGAGATTATATACTGCAGTCTGCTTCAGAGATGGCTGTAGGACTAGGACATCAGTGTTTTGAAACTGAACAGCTGAGGAAATCCCAGCTGAAAGAGCATTTAATGGCCCTCCTGCTGCAACAATTACAGCAAAGTGCTCATAAACAAAAACACCGGGCTGGTTGTTTGATGGCGTTGTTTTGGTGCACTGGCTGTGTATAATGGTCAGGAACATGCAGACAGAGAGAGAAAGTACTGTGGTGAGGAAATCATTTGCTAACTTGTTTGATAACGCACAGCATGCGGTGGCACAGTGGTTACCACTGCAGCCTCACGGGGTTTGAATCCACCGGCCAGCTGGGGCCTTTCTGTCTGGTTTGCATGCTCTCCCAGTCTCTGTCCTCTCCGAGTATTCCGGCTTCCTCACACAGTCAAAGGCATGTTACGGTAATCGGTGATTCTAAAGTGGCCATAGGTGTGAATAAGCATGAATGGTTGTCTCACTTTCTGCATTAACCTGTGATCAACTGGCAACCTGTCCAGGGTGTACTCTGCCTGTCGCCCTATGACAGCTGGAATAGACTCCTGACCCCCCCCAGAGTCATGAACTGGATAAACAGAAGAAGATGGATGGATGCATGAATGCGTGCTCTTTCTTTGATGCCAACTATTTTTTAATTTTAGGACCCATGGAACATTAATACTTTGCATTGCTTGTATTAACTGTCTTCCCTGGTCTTAACGCTCCAACCTTCACTCAGCACTTCAGCAAACTATGTTTGTGTGGGGAAAAAAATACAGCAGGGAAAAGAAACTGAAGGATACAGATCTTCCTAGAGGTTACAGTGGGCAGCCTACCACATAATACTGCAGCACAACACAGCTCAGCCTTTTTTATCTTCAGCAGCAAGTAGATATGAAACTGAATCTTTGATGTCCTCTGCAAACACTGACTGTGTCCCAGTTCAACAGCAGACTAACACTTAAGAGTGTTTTAAGCCTGAAAAACAGTACACCAAGCACACATTCTGTCTTCATTATAAAAACATTATTCAAAATTTGCAGTACGTTAGTATGTGGCACACAGGAGAGATAACCACAGTTCACCAAAAGCAAGAATATAATTTTTACTGCAAAACGAGGCTCACTGTTGGTAAAACCGCAGAAAGTCACTTTATTTCTTTCACACTGCTACTGATGGTGTTTACCTTTGCAAGGCTTCACCTCCACACCACTCATGAACTGTGTCCCTGGATACAGGAGGATTTCTGGATCTGGATTATCTCCCAATTTTACAATAGTAAAGAACTCCAAGTTGGATGAAGCACCAGCTCTGGTAAAGTGTTCATACATGTCCATTCATAACGTACAGAAACCAAAAACACTCATTGAATCAATCGTATAGCCTCCGCGATCACAGCTGAGCATCATGATAAACTGTAAAGCTGCGGTTACCTAGTTTATAAAGAGTCTGTCCTGATGTGAGTTCAGTCAGCTGGATGTCATTGACCTGATCTCCATGAAGAACTTGTGGTGTTGATGAGGGTCGAGCTGCGATCCTGCTGCCTCTCTCTGAAACACTCCTTTTCCCCGTCATACTTCCTGTTCTCCTGATCACATCTGTCAGCGGGCGGCAAGACGGAGAAGACAACCAGTCACACTGTGAGAAGAGCCTGACCACATTTTATAATGAATCCCTTTCCTGCTTTACAGCACACGAGATAAAGGAGGCAGATTATCCTCTTCCTTATTCTCTACCTATATATATATGCTATTATAATAGAATATGCACATATTAAACATGGTTAAAGGTTCAGGCGTATGTGAAATTAATCCCCAAAAGGCCAGGATTCACTGTTAGCTTTCTGACTCTGAGCTGCTGGCCTGATGTCAAAATCTAGTTTTAAATTTGCATTTAGTTGTGGAGCACATTTCTAAACAAACTTCTGATTGATTTAAATGAAGACACATTAGATCAATCAGGTGTCAGGAATCAATGGGAACGTGGTAGCAGTGGTGGGGTAGTCAACTAATATCTCAATGATTTTTAATTTTTTTTAACTTGCGTCCAAAAATTGGTCTCAGGTTATTACAGCAAACAATTCAACACCAAATTATACAAATACTTTGCTGCTGAAGACACAACAGAAGATTATCTTATATTTTTATTTCTTTTGATCTTTTGTGCCATACTCTTGGACGTTTTTAGGAGATTTTACCAGATATGAGAGGATCATGGATGCCACTTAAAAACTCAAACATTTACTTTCAGGGGAACAAGAAAGAGTTTTCACCTTGATTATTTTTCAGCAAAATGTTTCATTAATATTTCTCCTTCCAAAGAAAGCAACATCTTATAAATTATAAGTGAATATTAATGGGACAGGTTTCTTTTATGATTTAGGCAGCTATGATTCAGTGATGTCATTAAGCTTTAATAAAAAAATAAAAAAAAACATTTTCTGCAGGAAGGATTTCATTTAAGAAGGCCTTGAATGTTTTTCTGCTCTCTGTGAAACATTCTCATAAGCAAGAAGCTTTTTGCATCTGGACAAATACACTCAGCTCAGTCTTAAAGTACTGCAACCTGAAACTACAGCCTCACATAACTTCATGGAATTTTACTCTTAATCAGAAAATTTGGGGCTTTTTGTACTGAGGTTGTGTTAACTCAATATTTATGTCTTTAGAAATCATTGTTAAACAGCCAAACTTCATCAGTCTTTGAATGATATTAAATTATACTTTGCAGGTTTAAAGTGATCTTCAGTTATCTTGATTGATTGATTAGGTCTTGATTGCCTAATTTGTGATTGTTTAATTGTTTTAATTTGTTAGCTTAGTTGATTTTACTGGACTACTGTTAAGCTTAATATTTCGTCCTATTCCTACTCCTTTTATTGGTTTTATCTTGTTTGCTTTTTTATCTTTATTCTGGTTTTTTGGTAGTTGTCAGGTCGATCTTATTAAATTTCTGCTTCTCTTATTAATTTTCTCTTACTATTGCCTTTTTGTTCGTTTTTATTGGTGATTGCTGTTTCGTAATTACTACTATTTTCTAAACCTCAACAGCAGCGTCAGTGCTCCCATTAGGACCAAAAGACCTTGCCTTTTTAATGTCCACTTCTAAAACACTATTTAGTCTATTAATTATTCAGAATAACCAGCATGTTTGACAGGCTCCTGCATTCCACTCATGTTGAGGTGGATTCACAAAGCTCAGAGATAAAGAATAAAACCTAAAATTACCTGCATGACTGAAAACCACCCGAGCCGAGTGCCTAACTTTTGTACTTCGGACATGCGCCTGTGTGCAGTCACACAGATGAGCTTCAGGGAAATCAAACTCACCACTCTCATCTCCTCCGAGGTCCCACACCTGCAGGTCGGAGCTCAGCCCATCGTTGGTCACAGCACACCTGCCAAAGCAGCAGGATGTTAAATAAAAGGCACATCTGACAGCATTATCATTTTATATTTCCTGTCCAATCTAAAGATTAGCTGACTCACACTACCTACAACTTCACACCGACCGTCCATACTGTGCATCACACCATGAACACACATCACCAAACGCCTTATCTGTTGCATGATTTATTAAAGCTGCAAGTGAATTATTTTCATTATCAGCTCTACTGATTGTTTCCATGATTAATCTCTTGATTTAAACAAATGTAATAAAATTTAAACAGTTAATAATCTAAATTGCTCCTGATTAACTTTGTGCACTTTTACTAATCACATTAAATATGCATTTAACATGTTTCAAAACAAAGTGTTGAACAGGTAGCAACAATGGCTGCTGCCCGGTTTATTGCTGAGTTGTGACTCTTGTAATGAATGTTAATTAAATTGGATAAAATATAACAATAAATATACTTAATTTAATGCACTTAGAAAAAGAAATTCAAAGTTGTCGTTTTTTTTAGTTCAAAAAGGTATTTTCAATATTCAATAAATATATTTTATTAGAGCTCGCCTGTGATTCTTTGGCTTGTATTTTATGTTGTGTGAACTTCCCCTGATTACAAACTGAACTGTAGAAAATATTGTCCCTGAATAAAATCATTTCTGTGCTCCAGCCTTGCTCGGTGCTTTTCAGTGCCTCCTTTTTTTCTCTTTTCATAAATTAATACCAGAAAAGAAGCTTTGAAACCAAAGTTTGGTGCAGGTAAATGCATCACTAGAGATCCTTGGAAAGAGTAAAGAGTGAAGCTAATATGTCTCCTTCGAGTGGGTCAGAACCAGTGTTCGGTGAAACAAAGTAACACAGTAGAGTACTCCAGTAACCTTTTCGTGAGTAACTTGTTGATTTTGTAATTCAAGTAATTAGTTATGCAATACATAAGCAATTAACAACTGTTAAAAAGTTACATTTTCCTGCTCCTGAAGCATCTACAATGTGTCTGTCTCTCTCTGTGATTTCTCGGCATGCAGCCATGGGCTTGTGAACTGTATCCAAACCTACTCGTAGGTCAGCCAGTGTGATGGTAAAGAGGGTGCTCTTTAAATTGCTGAATTATTTGCATTACTTTGTGCTGGGGTAACAGTAAGTATCCATGAGCTGATAAGGAGCTCTGTTTCACATTTTGAAGAAGCTTTTTCAAACTAAGCACTATGAACAACCAAGTATGCACACGTTCCTTCCCGGCCCCCTCAGATTGATGTGATTTATTTTTGTATAATTTCAGTGAAGCTATGCAAAATTTGAACCTTTATACTAGCCCTCAGAACTATTATAAGTACATTAAAGCTGCTTAAAAACTGCAATTTTACAAACAAAGTGGTATTTAATTGTGGTTACTTTTCTCAGCAGCGAAGGCTGTAATATAACGCATTCCTTTTTAATTAACTTTTTAACATAACATGTTACTTATAAAGGTAATTTTATCCAACACTGGTGTGAACTCACCTTGTTCCAGGGATGTGTGTGAGGCAACGAACAGGGCCATCTGTGAATCCACCATGGGAAACTTTGAAATCCCGTTCTGCGCAGAGACCCTGAACGCAACAGAACAGAAAAAGCTCAGAGTGGCATCTGAATCACCTTCTCGTGAAAAATAAACTCAGTGTTTGGACTAACGATTTTTTTTTACCTTATTTTCATCAGCAAGAATTTTCATCGGTAAACAAAGCTCCAAAATTTCATTTTTGGATGAACTGTAGCCCGCAACACAGACAGCTGGAAGAAAAACAAAACAAGAAACACAGATGAATACAAAACCTGGAGATCTGAAAAGTTTTTTGTTCTGCTATAGGTGGTGTTTAACACTGAAAAGCTGTGTGGGTACACGTGTATAAGAACATAATCTGCATCATCTTTTATGGTTGCTGTGTTGTTGGATATCTAGTATTTGAGAATTTAATTTTTTAGTTCTTCTAACAAGAACAAAAAGTTGACAAGCAGCTGGTGTCATAGCCTGATTATTAATGTGTTATAATCAACTCACTCTTCCCCGACGTCCACTCGAGGACTTGGGTGGGATGTTCAAGCTGATACACATGAAGGTCTTTGTACCTGAAGGAAGCAGACAGATGTTGCATGGTCAACAGTTCAACATAAAACACATTTCTGTTACAGTGAAACTCAACTTTATATAATGATATGAATTATATATGACTGAAAGCTACAGTCACAAGCAGTGATGTCAGTAACGCGTTACTTAGTAACGCGTTACTCTAATCTGACTACTTTTTTCCGGTAACGAGTAATCTAACGCGTTACTATTTATAGTCCAGTAA
>JAVDPK010001310.1:129727-153994 GCA_034780415.1 Cichlasoma orientale | reverse complement strand
GCTCCCGCGGTCGCCGGCAAGGCCGAGCGGCGCTGAGCTGCGAGGGCCGATCATCGCTGCTTGCAGCTTTAATTGTAATTCTTATTATTAAATCATATTTGAGATTATTTATTCATACTTCTTACTGCACTATGGCAGCAAAGTGCATTTTATTCTCCTGTTTTGTTTCTTGTTTTTTCCTACTTTTCTATTTTTCATCTATCTGTGATGCTTTTAATATTTTTTGTAAAGCCATTTGAATTTCCATGCTGCAGAAGGATGCTGTACAAATAAAGTTGTCTTACCTCATATTTTTATTTAAAAAGAAATGTAAAGATAAAAAATAAATAAAGCAATTATCAGTACTGGCCATATCCGGTATATTGCGAAAGGAAACACTTTTAACAACAAGCACCTGAGAATTATCACTCTGCAGTGATCCCCAGCTTGTTCTGAGCCCTTTGGTATATTGTGCATCACTGTTTGGTTATCAGCCCATATTTTTGGTCTTTGGTTTTTATCTGTTGCAAGTACTGCTGGTTAAACTGACTACAGCCAGATATTGGCTAAACCTGCTTGACTGGCCAGATATTTATTTTGCCAAAGACAAATTCGAGCTATAACAAGATTTATTATTGGACTTGGATTTGTTGTATAGCCGTAGTGGATTGTTTAAAGTATATTTAATTACATCTGGTATGTAATGCATACAAGTTTTGTCAACTTTGTCAGTATTTTTAGCTTCACATGAATCATTTTGTATTGTGACATGAGATGCTGTGGTTTACATCAGTGTCCAAGGTTATCAATGTCGGTGTGCTAACAGAAGGGCAAAGTGAAGCTTTGAGGTTTAAACTGGATGCAGCCAGTGTTTGGTTTTCAATTAGCACCTGTCACAGGAGACAAGGTGCTGGACTCATGCACCCTGTGACACCCAATAGATGGGCTCCCGCTTGGTAAACCACTGGGGAAGGAAACAGCTCCTTGCCGGGAGTCAATGTATTCTGTAAACAGGGATACAAACGGGAGTGAATCTCTCATAAATCTTGTGGCGTAGCAGTATCATTTCCTTCAGCTGACCTTGGCAAGGTTACAGGATGGGAAGGCTGGGTGGCAAGAGTAAAGAAAAAAAAGCATCATATGATATACAGGCAAGCGGAACAAGGTGCTCCATGAATTAGAGTGGCCTGTGATTAGCTGTGAAATCTTACACATGTGAACTCTACTTGCTGTTGATCATCATCCACACTATTTACCTCCCATGTCTTTTGATCTGGCAACCGTGGAGCCTCAGAGTATGAAAAGCTGAAAATAACCTCAGCCATGATACTAGTTTGTGGTAAGAAAAGGCCATAGATGGTTAGAAATATTTCTGCTAGATTGCTTCCTCCATGCAAGCTGCAGAGCAGGGCCATCAAGCACATTTTTCTTCCCCTTGCCTTTCAAACAAATACTATTAACAGGCCATGAAGTAATCAATGAAGATAATCCATCTGGGAGCCTGTCGATATGGTAATGACTCTGCCTCATCGTTATTGCTACACAGCCATAAATCATTCGCTTTACCAGAATGCTTAGCAGCTGTTGCAACAATTCTAGGGTTGTGTGAATAAAGTGCTGCCTTTTGTGATTAATACCTCAGCATTGTGTTGCACTGCACGCTGATTGTTTTCAGATTTTGTAGGAAAACTGGATGGATTGTTAAATCAATAAACCAAGGGGCTTCTAATGAAAAGGTAGGCTGCAGATACAGTATATCACTGCCAATCAGTGTTTCTATTATGCTTTGCAGTTCATTCTTACCAAAGACATGCCAAATAGAAAACACAGGAAGTGTCCATATGTGAAATGTGCTTACAGCTTAAAGCAATTCTTTAATTTCATCAAGGCTGTTATGGCTGTATCCACAGCCACAGAACTGGACAAGAAATTTTGTTTCTGGTTTCAATGTCATAGTTTTTTGGTTGTTGTTATTATGATGTTACCACTTTTTAAAACATGGATACTCCTCTATATCTTCCTTCGATGTACCTATCCCCAAGATCAGCTTTAATAACCTTGTTGAATTTTTCATCAGTAACTAGTAGCATAGCTAATGAATGTATTTTCTTTTTGATAATAAGATTTGTGGTTTTATGAGGTAAATATGAAGCTTAGCTTCATATTTACCTCATATAAAAGCAAAAACAGAGTTAAAACTTTCCAGGTGTAAAACAAACCAAAAAACATAAATATATAAGCTACAGCCCCTCTAAGGGTATGATTATGGACTTTTAGCACCAGTTTATAATGGAACAGTGGTTTAGCATTGGTTTTATAGGGTTAATTTATAAGCTAATGCTAGCAAGCTTTGTTAGCAAAGGGCATCACAGACAAATGCTTGCTTCTTAGTGCTAAAATATAAACAAAATATAGTATAATGCCACTTAAAGCTCTATACTTCTTTGTAAGTTAGAAGTGTTATTTTTAAAAATGCTCCAAAAATGAGTGGCACATTAAGTGACTCAAATTAGCTAAAAGAGAGCCATCCAAAAGATATATTCACCTGTGTTGGCACCCACCTCAAGGTCATAGAGCCCATGCCCCTAATAATAAGTAGAACATAAATGGGTGAGTTATAAAATAACACTGCTACAACAACTAACAACCGGAGAAACTCTGCCCTACAAAATGTAGTCTTTCCTCTAAGTTATTCTAACTAGCTGCTGGCTAGTTAGAGCATCCCAGCCTGACCTCCTATGAAAGGCAGTGGGAAGATGCACTAACGAAGACGTGGCCAGACAACATTTCCGTTTCTTTGAAGCATCCAACGATTGCGTGGGCTGAAAAGTCTGTGTGAAAAGTGCAGGTGCTGTAATAAAAATGGTTTGTTTTAGAGTTATTTCTACAGATGCTAGTAACGCAAATAATAAATAGACTACATTCCTTTAGTTATTTATTCAGAGAGGTTTTTACTGATAATATTTAGCTAATTAACTGCAGATCCCATGAGCTCCCGGCAGATGTGCGAGTTAGAGTTCTTGTAGCGCAGCGTGTTCGGCCAAATCTGAGACTGAACTTAATTTATTTTGGCCTTGTGTTCAAGAGAGGCAGGAAGGAGATGCAGACCCAGGCTGAGTGAGGGAAGAAAGACAATTAAAACTGATAGCACTCGTCCACATGAGTGTCAACAGCAGCCAGGATGGAAGCAATTTATTCAACCAATCATCCAAGTACATGAAGTGCACCGGTGTTCTGCTGCCGCTGCAGTGGGATGCTGGAAAATGTGATAGTAGTTTCCTCCCTATGAATCACTAGAGGCAGGATGCTTGCCGGACGCAAAGTGGATTGTTCAGTGTCCTGATAACAATTTAAATCCTGTTATGGATAATGCCGCGTAATGTCATCCTGAAAATTGAACATGACGCTCAAGTGATTTATTATCCTTGTATTCTTAACCTTGGATATCGGATTGTTTGTCCAACCATATCCTTTTGATCCTCTAGAAAGGAGCACTCTTGATACAAGCATGCATTTTTCATTGAATGTAGAGTGTAGTTGTGAACAAACAGATAAAACCAAGCAAGAAAGATGGAGAGAAGATGATGCATGGGTCTACAAGCGCAGAAAGGATGGTGAGAGTTGCACTAAATGTTCCTAAAACGCTTTCAGATGTCACACAAAGCGGGAGATATGCCGTATTTATCCGTGGTGAAATACCACTACATTATGCTGTGAACGCTGTTTAATGTCAGAGCAGTTAAATCTTTCATGATGCAATTTATCACATCGTAATTTTAGCCACAGGACAGTTTGAGTCAGACAGTTTGCAGATGTGAAGCCGTCGCGGGGGTAAGAAAACAACAGCTATCAAATAAATCACTGGAACAGTTTTTTTGGAGCATTTTGAATGAATAAAGTCTGTAATCATTTTCAGCACGATACCTCATTAAACTCATGCCATTTGTATGAGAATAACCAACAGTTCATTATGAGCCAGAGGCATGAGCACACTTTAGCCTCGTTCTGTCCAGCTGCTTTTTCAGGCCCAGCTGATAATGGCAAAAAAGAAAAAAAAAGAAAAATCCACAACAAATAGGCCTCCTTTCAGCCCCTCCTTATTGTTTTCAAGAGCTTCCTCTCCCCCTGGTCCTGGGCTGACACCAGGGTCGGCCTTTGGTCTGATTTAAGACCCTGGCCTACTGATGACCCTGTTTGCTGCTTTCTCCCTCCCCTGCTCTATCTCTGGCTTTAGTTTAGCTTGACTTAGGGAAATGCTTGCTCATTCTTTCCACCACTCATTAATCCAGTGAACAATGAAAGGAGCTGAGCACAAACGCTGTTGTGCGTAAATCTTTAATGTTGGGCTTTTACTTTTCTGTCCTTTTGTTTTACGAGGCCAGGGCTTTTGTCATAAACAGATTTTGATATATATTCTCTGTCTAATGCTGCTATACTCTGCGGGAGCAGATTATTGCTTCCAATGTTTCAGAGTTATGTTGGAGCATTATCTGTTTTCCTGTCACAGGCTGGGAATCATAGTGAATCCTGACTTTCCTGTTCTTGACTTTTTGGCACCAGAGAGAGTATTTGATGATTCATGTGCTCTAAATGAATGTCATTTTTATAAGATAAATAACCAGCCCTTGACCTTGACACTATGACATTGTACTGGCTTTTCTATGGGGATGTGTAGCCTCTAAACACATCAATATATTATTTATATGTGGTTAAGTTATTGCAGTTATTGTCTCCGTGCATACAAAGGCCAGAGCTGTGGCCTTGGGCCAGGCAATAGCCCAGTTTGTCACTGTTTTTCATTCTCATACATAATTAAAAAACTTAAATTACATGTCATGTACAAAATTATAATGCTGCAGGAAATGGACTACATGAAGTTTTATTTTCCTTTCCATGAGACTGACAGGAAATCAATTAATCCTGATATATTATTTTATGCTGGACAGGCAATGGGCTACAGGAGAGAGAGGACAGAGATTGGCTACAGCTGTTCTCATTGGTGCAGCCATATATTATAGCTGGCGTGTATGACAGCTTCTGAGGAAAATGGCTGAAGGGTATCAGGCAGGTGACTCTAGTGTAAAAAGAATAACTCTGCGGGATACAAACTGTTTTCAGAGACTTGTATAAGATTTGCGGTGGTGAGGAGGCACTTTACTGCTGCACTGCATGTAATGTAGCTTTCTCCATATTTTTTCCAGCATTGGATTTCTGTCACTATTTATGATGAAGCTTGTTGTAGCTCATGACATTTTATGTGTGTGTGTGTATGTCTGTATCTGTATGTTTCATATGTTTACTGCAAACCATTGTTTATATCTCCATATTGTAAGCTTGACATTTGGAAAAAGCAACTTACAATTGGCATAGTTTGGGAACTTTTGCCAATCTTGTAGTCACTAGGTTGTAAATTTTATAAAATAATTAGGTCTTTTATCATTCCTGCTATAAAAATTGGATACGTTTCAAATTTCGTTGCCAAATTGACCTAGGTTTTTTTCATGACTGATTTGTGGTTCCGTGTCCTTTTGTGTAACTCTCCACCAACACTGTAGGATCATGGGAATTCAACCAACACAGAGGCTACAGAGATGTGCAGCGCTCCAGAAAGCCAAGACTGCGTTGCCCTTGGGTGATCAATCTGTGTGTTATTGCTGACTGGCTAAAAGGTTGACTTGAACTCGAAAGGTGAACACCACAAAGACGTTCACAACAAAGAAAAAGATTGAAGAAGCTTGGCCAAGCACCCCTGTCAGTTTCTTTTTTTTATATCCAGCTTATTATTTATTTTTTTATATTATTTTTTTTATATCCAGAAACTCAGATTTTCCTCCACTACAAAGAAAAACTTTCTGCTCTGTGACGCTTGCCTTTTCAAGACAGGAACACCTGAGGAACAAGAGTAGGCACCAAAGCCTTTAAGCCTTGAGTTTACTTATCTAGGCTGTTAAATCCAGATTTGTTTTTGTTTTTTTAATAGCACTAGCCTATGTTAAAGTATTGTTTAGCCCATCTGTGCTATTGGCAAACTAATATACTTAAACACCGATAAAAGTAGAAAAATAAGGGTGGTAGATCTTGTTTATATTGTATGATAAAAATGTGCCATTTTAGCCCATTGCTAGGTGGTTGTTAGGCATGTATAATTCAGCTTTTGTGATATAAATGATATGTTATCACTGTGAAATTAAAACAATGGGATGCTTTGATAAAATGTTGTGCATAATAGCTAAAAACAGGTCATTTTAGTATATATTGCTTGGTGGTTGCAGGCAACATTATGCTGTCATAATATGTGATGCTTAGTTCACCTTTTGTGGCAATAACTTAGATGTTACTGCGGGGAAATGAAAATGATGCTTTTATAAGACATTACTAGTGTACAGATGTTAAAAACAAGTATTTTGCCTGCTGTAGGTGGTTACTAGGCAATATGATGATCTCATAATATTTGATATGGATAAGAACCTTCAGGGGCCTAAGATGTACCTGTGTGTCAAATTAATTCCCAATGATCTATGCTGACAAAGAAACAAAGATGCAGCGATTTTGTGTATTACAGATACCTCCCAGGACAATGTCTCCAAAGTTTGGAAAAAAAGTGACTAGTATCGGTTATTCAAATATTTCACATGACAATGAAAAAAGGTGCTATTAATGCCCAATTCAGTTTTATTTACAGTACCAGTCAAAAGTCTGGACACACTTAATGGGTAAGTGTGTTCAAACTGGTACTGTATATAGCAGCAAATCACAACATAGTCACATCAGAGCACTTTATATTCTAAGGTAAAGAGCCTAGAATAATACAGAGAAAACCCCACCAACCAGATGACCCCCTATGAGCAAGGACTTGGCAACAGTGGGAAGGAAAAAACTCCCTTTTAACAGGAAGGAGCTCAGGGAGGAGTAGCCATCTGCTGCAACTGGCTGGGGGTGAGGAGAAAGAGACAGAACAAAAGACATGCTGTGGAAGAGAGAGCATGAAATTAGGGGTCATCCAGGTCCTTATATCTTTAAGACATTCTTGCAGTTTAACTAATTGGTGTGTGTTATGTGGCTTCGTGGACAGATAAAGCTCGGTATCATCTGCAATGAAAAGCAATGAAAATGGAAGCATGTATAATGTAAATAGCATTAGTCCAAGAACATAACCCTGTGGAACTCCATAATTAACTTTAGTCTGTGAAGAAGACTCCCCATTTACATGAACAAATTGGAGTCTATTAGATAGAAATTATTCAAACCGCTGCAGCGCAGTATCTTTAATACCAATGGCATGCTCAAATCTTTGTAAAAAATATTATGGTCAACAGTGTAGTACCCTGAACTGAGGTCTAGCAGGCCAAGCACAGAGATGAGTCCACTGTCAGGGCATACGAAGATAATTTGTAACCTTCACTAATGCTGTTTCTGTACTGTGATGAATTCTGAATCTGAATTTCTGCGATAAAAGGAAGGCTGGAGATTGGCCTATAATTAGCAGAGACAGCTGGGTCGAGTGATGGCGTTTTAAGTAATGGTTTAATTACTGCCACCTTAAATGCCTGTGGTATGTAGCCCATTAATAGAGATAGACTGATCATATTTAAGATTGAAGCATTAATTAATGGTAGGACTTCTTTGGGTAGTCTTGTAAGAATGGGGTCTAATAGACACACTGATGATTTGGAGGAAGTAACTATTGAAGTTTACTCAGAAAGATCATTTGGAGAGAAAGAGTCTAAATAACTCTGTAATATTGTAGCAGTACACAATGACACATCTGTGAGATAGTTATGAATAATTTTTTTTCTTTTTATTTGTGAAAAAAATTTATGGTTTCATTACTAGTTTGGGTTAAAGGAATACTCAGCTCAACAGAGCTCTGACTCTTTGTCAGCCTGGATACAGAGCTGAAAATGAACCACTGCTCTGTAATCCATTGTTGTAAATTTAAATGTTATTAAGAAATGATCAGACAAAAGAGGGTTTTCAGGCAATGCTGTTAAATGTTTAGTTTCTATGCCATATGTCAGAAAAAGTTCCAGAGTCTGATTAAAGTGGTGGGTGGGCTGATTTACATTTTGAGAGAAGACAATTGAGTCTAATAATTAAATGCAGGGTTGAGGCTGTCATTTTCAGCATATACATGGATGTTAAAATCACCCACTATAATTATTTTATCTGAATTGAGCATTACTCAGATAAAAAGTCTGAGAAATCAGATAGAAACTCTGACTAAGGGTCAGGTGAACGATAGATTACTATTTTTTGAGTTTTCCAATTAGGATGTACAAGGCTAAGAGTCAGGCTTTCAAATGAATTAAAACTCTATCTGGGTCTCGGGTTGATTAATAAGCTGGAGTGGAAGATTGCTGCAACTCCTCCTCCTCGGCCTGTGCTTCAAGGATTCTGACAGGTAGTATGACTTGAGGGGTGTTGATTCATTTAAAGTAACATTCATGTTGCGCCAATCTCTGTAAGGCAGAATAAATCAATATATTGCTCAACTATTAAATATGGAGAGAGACTTAACTGTTTTACTCTTTGGCCATTTTCCTCATTCTTTGTGAATTTTTGTGCTTAAATAAATTTTTGCAGTTTTTTGGTGGTCTGGCAGTTTATCGAGAGAAATTTGCTATCCATTTCATAATATTTTGGCCTTAAAGATATTGAAATTATGTTTAAGTATTTAAATTACATCAAACTCTGGACTATTTTAGCTGTACATGGAAAAACATGAAAATCGGACAGCTGAAGTTACAATTCTTACTTGAACTTTAATTATTGTTTAGTTTTCTAGTTTTCTAGTTGTGATTCCATCAATGTTACAAAAATAATCTTAAAACTTAGAATGAATGGATGGTTGAGAAAATTAAAAAGTGGTAAAATTAAGAAATGTTATACAGTCAAATATGGCATGTCACACAAAGATGTTTCTGTTGAACATTTCCAGATATCATCTTCCAAAGTGTTGTTGGTTTTTTTTTTTTTTTTTTTTTTTACACATCTGCATTAGATTAAGCAGCTTGTAATGAGTAATGTTTAAAAGTAACTTGTTACATTAAGTGCCATTAAAGCAGTTTGTTACATCAATTCCTGTTTAGAAATGTAACGTTTTTGAGGTCTTTTGTTAACAGAAATCAAACATCCCTCTGCGAAGTGGCGAGGCACAGGTTGTGTCCAAGAAAGGATTACCATTGGAGGGTGACCAGGCAAGCGGCAGGTGAGTGAGGGTTTCCAGCGAGGATCTTGAGCTGGAGATCCAGCTTAAGGAACAGGAGGTTAGCAAAAGTGGGCAAGAGCTCTTCAGACGAGATTTTACATACTTGGGAGGCAGACAATCTGTCTGAGAGTGGATGCAGGAGCTGGGCCCTTTATAAGGTGACTGATGAGACTAATGACACACAGGTGGTCTGACTGAAGGGCGGAACTCAGGCGCTCCACCCCAAAGGGACGTGGCAGCTTGCTGAACCCTACAGGCTTGGAGGAAGGAGGATAAACACAACCATGGCACACTATGACACATGTTGGTTATACTTCCAAAAGGTGTAGTCTAATGTACATTTACCTTTGCATCTCCTGCACCAGCAACAAGCTTATTAGCGTTCCTACGAGGAATAGCTTGTGCCAAATTAACAGCTAACAGTTGTGCCTTCAGAACTGTAGCACATGCATTGTTGCAGAGCTATGCTTAGCTTTCAAATGCTTCTTCATCAGTGGAACTCCTTAGCAGCTTACACCACAAAATAATGTGCCTACTTCCACAGTACAATACCATAACACTACACAATATTGAAGCGTGCAATTTTGCACATTTTTGTTAATCAAATTTGTGACATTAATTAGTTGTAATGTCCATTCATGCAGTACATAAATTAATTTTTTTTCAGTGCTATAATATTTGTTGGAATTTGGTATACCCTTTGAAATTATTATAAAAAACACAAGTTTCAAAGATAACATCTGTTTTTCAAGAGAGCAAATCCAGTGATTGAATTTTAAATTACACAGTTTATACAAAAATGACACAAAAAAGGGATCAGTGACTGATTCAGCAGCCAGGTTTTTTTTCCTCTTCTCCAGGTTAATTCATTGGATGAAATGTTGTGGCACATGATGTGTCATATATCAAAGGCAGGGCATCAGTAATCTTTGCTCAAGGGCATGGATAACAGGCAGATAGACATGTGAATGAGATGGAGGGGGCTGGAGAGGGACTCATCCCTTTCTGCCATCACCACAGAGAAGATGGAGGAAGATTTATGGGACATCACGGACCACATACTAGCAGGCTGACCATCTTATACGTGAGCCGTCACTCCCACAGCAATCCTCCTTCTTGTTTATAAAATCCAACACCCTAGAAAGCAGGTGACTCACACAACTGTTATACCGAGACGTAATTGGATTCCCGTTTAATGTTTTAGCTTTTAATACTTTTTTGCTTTTTTTCCAAGCTGCAATCCAACTTTCTGAGACTGCTTGCCGCAGATCCTGCCCACTGGTGACTGATTGGAGCCGAGCGAGTTCCAACTCAGTGACTGACACTGATAAAACTGCATGACTAACTCTGCGCTTGGGCTGCCTGACACATATATCCGTCTCGCACTGTGTGGTTGAAATAATCTTAGAACAACCATCAAATTTCTCCTGGGATTTCCAAACAAAGAGCCATAACACAAGCATATCTAATGTTCAGGATATCTGTATTTGTTTTTACACATTAGCAACGCATTGACGTTCAATAAACACAGATGGTTTGGAGTTTGTCCAGTTTCCAAAAGTACGGCACAAAGCACAATAGTCTTACGCATTATTTAATTACAGTCATCTGTAATGCTGTCACTTTGACTCCACCTTAGCTGCGTGGCATGTTGTTGAAATACTAAGCAAAGTCTTGCTTGCAAAAGCCGTGTGACAGAAATCAGGGACCGTAATTCGCGTGCATTTTCGCCAAAGGTAATGGGATGTAAACGGATCCACGGTAATTATAACTGGGGACAGATAATCACAGAGGTATGCAGTGTCATTCAATGATTCCCCGGCTTTCCTGGAAGAAAAGTCGTCACATGTGGCTCAGAGGTTATCTGTGATTTGTGCAGCTCGCAGCTGGCGCCCTCCCTCAGGACACACTTATGTGTTATCTTCATTCATTACAAAAAGTCTTTTTAAATGTCTAAAGCCCCTTTGGGTGTATCAGCTGCACTGTACACAGCACAAATATCTCGGAGGGCTCTTAGTCTTTTAAATTAGGAATTAAGACGGGGTTTTTTTTCTGGCAAAACTGCAAGAATTAAACTTTGTTGATTTGAGCTGTAGTATAGTAGTCATTGTTATGCAGTGCCAGGTATAGCTATTAAGTAGGGAGAATGCACAAATCCAAACACATATCCTCAGGGAGCAAGAAGAAACCATTGCAAACTTCTTCTAGTACATCCAATTTCATGTGAAAATTACAGTGCAGGTTCAACCCCTTCAGCACAGTTTATAAAATTTAATCTGCTCTTTTAAATATTGAAAACAAAAAAATAAGCTAATGCCTAATCTGCTATCATTTTAAAAGGAAGCTTTATTTGCTCTCCTGTATGCACACACTCACAGTGCACACCTGATTCTGTTAATCATGCTGCACTTTGGATGTTCCCTGTAGCAAAGAAGCACCATATTTCACACAAATCTGCTAATTGACTGAGTGACCGACGAGAACTGGACGATTACAGCCTCTACAGTGAGTGCTCCCTTGTTACAAACTGATCTAAAGAATCCTGTCTTGGTCTATGAACAAATTCAGAAATATGCACCTTTTCTACAATTAATTTTCTTGTAGAGTTAGTTGTGAGTGGGTGTTTTTGTTATTTTTTACTCATGGGATATATAAGGCCTTGTGGCCAAAACCCCAGGCTCTCTGTGTATCAGGTTGCTTGCCAGGAACTACTGAACTTTTATTTGACAAGTCATTCAGACTGTGACAGCAGCAAAATGACAGTGGGATCAACTTAAAAGCCTGGACACAAAGCGAGTATGGCAACTCAGCTTCACATCTGATCCACCACAGATGCTGTGCTTGGTGTCCATGTACCTGTCAGGGGCTATGAGGAGATCAAGGAAGTGTCTACGTTCGCTGGGGGATATCCTTCCTCTCAGCAGCAGTGAGGGAGAACGCCCTGCTCACACAAAGGGTAGCCTCACTCCTTCACACTGTTTATTTTTAGTCATAACATCCACTACAATTGAAAGTATGGGTCAAGGTGAGGCTAGGACACTTCTGAGGGGAGGGTGCCTGAGGAACAACAAACAGATGTTCTTTGATGATAATTGCAGGGAAGGGAAAAGGAGTGTGGAGAGCATGCTTGTGAAACATTCACTTGTTGAGGCCGTCCCTCCTGCCTCTGCCCTGTCTGAAGCCCAGTGGTGGTATGTTGTTTAGCCCCAGGAGCCAGGGTGGGCCTGCTGGTGCCATTACCCTTACTTGCCAGAGGTGACATCTGTTCACAGTAGCAGCCACAAATTTGAATGCCAATATTCTTGCCTTGAACTGACCTGGAAAAAGAAAGAAAAAAAAAAGTTTGTCACTCAGTGACAATCTTTCTTAACATGAAAGGTTAGGAAGCCACAGCCCTTAATCAAGTGTAGCTGTCAGCAGGCGCCCTTTAAAATGGAGCTGTAAAGACAGGCTGCCAACATTAGAGCCAATGAGCGCTCGCTCTGAGTGATTGATTTGTATAAATCATTTTCCTTTTTGCTCTCTCACCCACTTTTATGAGCAACCGCAGCGGTGGAGGATGGTGAGGATTCCATCATGGGATTAAGGATAGCTCCTTCAGGGTGTCCTGATGATTAATGAGCTGCCACAGCATTCCCAACTGTCAGTAAAAGGAGCCTGGGTTCAAATCATGTATAGACTGATGATGCAAAGGCTAAAAATCTGTTATGTCATCATATCATTAATGTTCTGTAGTTCAGATGTTGATTCAGCAAGTTAACACCCTTTGTGGCTCATTGGATCTATAATCTGGAGGACTATTTGAACATTCAAGCAACATTTAATGCTACAATTATTGCTTTGCCTTAGTTTGAGTTTGATTACCTTCCATACAGTTTGGGATACTGTATGTAAGCTGGCCTGTAGCTTTATTTAAGACAAGTCTTTAAAACTTAGCATGAGCTCTGTGATTATTTCATATTAGCATTAGGAAAGAAACTGTAGTACATGTGACAAGATGAGGAGACTGAAGCTCTTTCCACTAGCTAAAAGTTAGTATACGTTACCACAATACTTGCTAGTACCCTGTAACTGGACACCCTTATGCCTTCAGAACTGCCTTAATTCTACTTGGCATAGATTTTGGTCCATGTTGACATGATAGCATCGCGCAGTTGCTGCAGATTTGTCGGCTGGACATCTATGATATGAATCTCCTGTTCCATCACATCCCAAAGGCGCTCTATTGGATTGAGATCTGGTAACTGTGAAGACCATTTGAGTACAGTGAACTTACTGTCATGTTTAAGAAACCAGTTTGAGATGATTTGAACTTTGTGACATGCTGCTGGAAGCAGCCATCAGGAGACGGGTACACTGTGGTTATGAAGGGATGGGTTTGGTCAGGAACAATACTCAGGTAGGATGTGGTGTTTAAGTGATACTTTATTATAAGAAGCCCAAAGTTTATCAAGAAAATATCCCCTATACCACTACACTACCACGACCCACTGATAAGAGGTGGGATTGATCCATGTTTTCATGTTGCTTATGCAGAATTCTGACAGTTACGCAAATGTCACAGAAGAAATCAAGTCGAATCTGTTGCCCAAATTTGGTGAGATCACACAAACTGTAGTTCAGTTTCCTGTTCTTAGCTGACGCCCAGGTGACATTTTTAACTATGTCTACACGCCACACGATTGGTTGATTAGATATGCGCGTTAATTAGCAGTTAAAAAGGTGTACTTAATAAAGTGAAATCTGTTTTCTTTCACAAGGCAAGCAAGACCAGCCAAAGATCTTTATTTAACCCGAGGCTGTACAGTTCTACTCTCTCTTTGAAATTGCCTCTGCTTTATGGAGTAGTGCTATTTTGCTGAATGTCCAGAGTTTACTTGGATTAAATTTTAAAGTGAATTTGCTATTTTCAATTTCCAGGAAGAAGCAGATGGCCTTTGTTACATTCCTTACAAGATTTTGCTGCAACCATGACTTTTTGATGTGACTTTTTCCCCATTAAAGTAATTAAATGTTTTTTGCATAGCATAGACAAAAAAAAAAGTTATATTACTATTGGTGTATTTTCTTAGTAGACAGACAGGAAAATGAGCTGTTGTATGAATATGCTATCTCACTCTTGCTTTATAATTAGAACCGTTTTCTTTCCCTCGGATATTAATAGAAACGTCAGTCTCTCTCCACAGTTTGCTGTCTTATTCCTGAGATCCTCCAGAGATTCTTTATGTCTTGTTTTAGGGGTCATTTCTTGTAATGTCTTCTGACCTTTTGCATTAAACCAGTTAGCTGTGCAGAAAGCTGTGAGTGAAGCAAGAAAGAGGAAAATTGAGCCGCTCCACATCCATCTCTCCCTAAGGAGTGTCGTGTTTCTCTTTCTTTCTTTATTTGAAAGCTATCATTTCCTGGGATTCATGGCTGAAAAATGGCATCGATTCTCCGGATGATAGATGCTAAGTGTCCTCCTATCGACATGCCTATTGACAGGCCTGTGTAAATTGTGCATCTTATTACCCTCTCGGATAAATGATACACCTTGTGAACAAGGAGGCTGTAGCTCAGTCGATGGCAGCGTCTGAACACCTCCCGTAGTGACGGGTGTCAGTGCTAAGTAGCATGATCCATTTTGTCAGAAAACACCTTATCAGCCACTGTGCTGAATAATTAAACATAATAAGACTGACAGACGATAACATCCCTCTGCAAAGCATGCAGGGTAAGGAGCAGCAATGACCACAGAGGATTTTATTCATTGCTATGCTTCCTCTACGAAGGTCAAATCTTAATCTAAAGGTATTTTTGAATCTAATATTGCTGTCTGGAAAGTTTGCTGTAGCATTAAAATGACTTATATAAAGCCTTAAACCTACAGCATGAGCTGTGAAGCAGCTCGTTCCTTTACTGCATTGTTTACAGGGGCTATTTTTCTTTGACTCTGTGAGGTTTATTGCATCTTAATCCCACTCTTTTGTAGCACTGCCTGCAAGGACGTTAAATAATGTCCTACTGCCAACTGCTTTCTCCGTCTCAATTTGTTTTATAGTAATACACAATTTAACCTTCAGAATAGCATTTGCAGGTTCATAACACTTGGAACAGGTGTAATTTTTCCAACAAACGGAGCTGCAATGTGACCCTATTTATCTGTGCTTCTTATAATGCATCGTATTAATCTGTGGGCCATTCATAACCCATTATTTCAGTGGGACAATAATTCACTTAGATTGTTCAGTCTTGCTACTAGGGGAAATCTTTTTGGTCCAGTTGTGCTTTAGTGTTCCACCATGCAGCTGTTGTGTGTGATCTGTGGGAGTTTGGCTTTGTAGCTTTTTGCTCAAGAATCCGTGAACCATTACGATGTGTTATGGTGAGGAAAATAGGCTCCTGTGAGTAACTCTCTTGAAAACTTGAATTTTCCGGATTGATTGCTGCCTGCGATTTGGGGTTTGAGCATCTTCTGCAGGCTTTCATTCTTATCAAGAGACACTATTTTGAATATTTCATGTCACCACAGGCAGCCTAACTAATCAATACTGATAGTTTGCAGGGGTAAATTTCAGCCACAATTATTTCAACAAGACAGTTTTCATTGTCTGATTACACACATCCTCACTGAGGATATTTACCTCGAGAGCGCGGCTCGAAGCAGAGCTGTGCGGTTACTGCAAGTCGAACTGCTGCGCCACCGTTTCTTTCCCTCGTTCCGAAGATGAATTAGCAGCTTCTAAATAATGCAGTGAACCCTAATTCTCTTTGATTAGTAGTGAGTTAGATGATGGCGACCCATTGAAATTGGTCATCAGCATAAATAACGAGCGAATGAACTGATAAAATGCAAAGTCCTCGGCCATCATAAATCAAATGGAATCCACTGGCCGTGGAAGCGGGTGGAATTAGAAGTCCATGCTCCTATTAATTATGTTGCCTTGTGAAGGCGACAGCGTGATAAATCAGCGCTGAAAGGCCCTTCACTGGCTGAGCCTGAGGAGTTAGACTGCCTGCAAATTGCTTTGTGTATGCTCCTAATTGTTTCTTAAATAACCCACCTTTTTGAGGCAGGTTGGAAAGGTAGTCTACCAAGAAGGGTCAAGGAAGTCGGAGCTACTGCCTCTCAAAGATAACATAAAAATGTTATTTTTCCCCGACTAACTGCTGTCATGAGCACTATACAGTATAACAAGTGTACAACATAATATAAGAACATTACATTAAAAAAAAACAAAACATCAGTACAACACTGACTAGACCAAATAACCAGTAAGACTTATTAACAAGCTATCATATACAATGTGTATTTTTATTAATTATACAATGACTAAACAGGCTCTCTCAGACGAGGTCGTGTTTCTTTATTTTTCTGTATTTTTCTCTTTAACTACTCAATCACGCTCGCTGCTGTGGCCACCGATTAACGTCAATCAACATCCTGATTGATTCAAAACTCTATTAACTTTTCTGGCTCGTCAGAAATTTTACTTTAAATCAGTGAAGTCATTACACGAATATGAAATGCGGCCAGAAGCCAGCGTTGTAAATTTGGCAACGTGCCTTTCGCACTCCCTCATTTCCTTATTTCCCACCCTTTACAGACACTTGCCAACACACTTTTATAACAGCTTTTATTTGAGTCTACCTCTCTGGAGTCTCTTCCCCTCTTGTGTAGGTTAATGTTTCCCAGCAATGTCTTTTTTTTTCTTTTTTTTTTACTGTCCAAATGAAAATCAAATGGAATAAACAAAATTACTTCAACTTCAGGAGCACGCAGTAATGATCAGACCTCTAAGGGGCATGTAATTAATGTGAATATTGAGGCAGTCATGAACTATTGCTCATTAAAGCACAACTGTGTGAATTTCGCCCAGGAACTTAACTCGTTTTTGTCGAGCTGTGGGCATCGTCTAGCGTGAAATGTAGACTTTCCACGGTATTTAGCATGAATATGCAGTTAAGTTAAATTGCGTGTGCTGCCTTAAATGCCACTGGTCATGTAATAGTGTATGGCGCTGTGCTTCTCTCTGATGTCAGCATACATGATGAAGGGGCTTTACAGTGTTTGATCCACTGACAGCTCAGAGGAGGCACGTGTGCACCAATCAGGGACAACATTACAACCACTGAAGGGTGAAGTGAATCACACTGATCATCTTGTTACAATATTCTGACAGAAGACCTGTGTGGTTTTTAGCTTGATAGCCACCACACGAGATCAGTTCTTCACCTATTTAGCCTATTAAAGCCTAAGAATAGCAAGGTCATCGAGGTCAGGGGGATCTCGCTTCTGACATTTTTGTTTCTACTGTAAGAATTTGTTTGGATGTCAGAAATGCCAGTTAGAGGGAATTTTTGTTGTTAGCGGCTAACCTGCGCAGGAGCTAGTTAGCCAGGAAGCTGAATGCTTTTGTGTAATTGGCTTATTTATTGGTTCAAACCAGTAAATTTGGTTTGCTATCAAATAAAACAAAGGTGGGAGCATGTTGTGGCAGATTTATTACTAAATTTCTGTATATTAGGTAAATTTATGGACCAGCTTCTGCATCTGAGAAGATGGATTCCCCCAATGTTTTACTCTCTTAATAAATGACTGGACGGAATTAAAGCTTTCATGTTGTCGATTCATGTTCTGTTAATCAATAAGCTGTCGTACGCGTACATACTTGTTCAAAGAGCACGTGTATATGTGTGGTAATGGGCGTCCTTCTGCTGACATTCAGCCTGTGGTATATGTTTGAGTTTAAATAATGTTCCTGTGCGGTTGGAGGAATAATGGTGCGGACTTTCATGACATTGCGTCAGTGCCAAGGTGACTGACTCGAGGACTGATTGCTCCCTCTGTCTGTCTCTCTCTCTCTCTCTCTCTCTCTCTGTCCGTTCCCCCTTCTCACCCTGTCAATAAGCATCCTCTTGTCTGATGGAGTCACATCAGGGCACTGCAGCTGACACCATGGTGTCTTTATTTCCTGCAGCAATCCTTTTACAACAGACATCAGTGGTGATTAATACACTGACAGCAGCCAGGAGGTTAACCCCCTGCTGCCAGCTAGCTACAGTTACTGACAAACACGCGCTATTCACCTTATGTACCTGACTACACCACACTGCAATTTCTTATTTGATTTATACTGTGTATAATCAAAGAAGAGGAATGAAGGTGCAGAATTTGCCCAGTACTGGACACTTTTAAATTTGATTGATGGAAGCAGATGATACTTGGTATTCCAAAACTGTCTTTTGCATTAAACCAAATGGTTGCTCCCACTTGCAGCTGTCTGCAGGGTTATTAAATCGGAGGTCTTCCGATTTAAATTTATGGCATCCATTACTTGAGAATTTACATGTCCAGGTGTTGCATCTGTTTGGCTTCAGGTAGGGGTCACTTTGATTTATTAATACCCACAGATTCATCTGCTACACAATCACTGACATATTGTCACTTAGGGCAATGTTGTCTCTCTGTCTTTAACAGCTGTGACAACCTGCGTGTTATTAACTCCTTGGCTGATTATGCAGACACGCAGACCGAACGTGCCGGCATCTGTAGGGTGTGATTACACACAGTGCTTAATGCTTATGATAGCCAATAAACAGCAAATCATAGACTTCAGGCTGAATGAGGATTTTCGCATCATCTCTAATCAACACCTGCTTAATTGTTGAACATCTCAGAAGTCTCATGATACAGGAGATAAGTTAACAGTCTTCAGGAGTGATCGGACCATCTGGGTCATTCAAAGCCATATGTTCACACTTTGTTGTTGATGCACAGGTTCATGGGAACCTTTTTTGTTTGCTAGAGAGCATAAATTCTGTAGTTTTGAGCACCAGGCAGTTTGTGACTATGGTTGTTCACATCTGGAATAAGTAGTAAATTGATTAGAGGGGACCTAATATGCTCATTACTGATATTTTAATAAATCATCTCTACTAGAGCATTTTGCATTATTCACATTTGGGTCACCTTTGGGATTACTTGCACAAATCCTGCCTCATTATTCAAAATGTTGGTCATATTTAATATTATTTATATTTGTGTATGTGTGTGTGTGTGCGTGTTTGTATCCACTTTTAAAACAATTTTAATAAGAGATTAATTGTCAAACACTATCTTCAGTTCCTACAATAACAATACAACATTGAGAATTTAACGCTGAATAAATTAATAAAAGTCATCTATAGACGATTCTCACTCTACCTAAAATCACATGGTACTTTAGGTTAGTTGCCAGACTTTTTGGGATCGCATATAATCCTTAAATAACAAGCTGTTATCAACTAAAATTGTAATTTTTATTTCATACTTTCTATCAGTCCTACTTTCATCAAAAATCCTGCGCTAAGTTGCAGAAAATCATAAACATAAACAAGAGGCTACAACCTCATTTGGCACCAAATACGCTCCCTCACAGTGTGTGTCAGCAGGATGGACCACTGAGGGCCATAGGTGGCCCAGTTGTTAGGACATACCAAATGTCACAGGCTGAGGGAGAGATCGTCCCCTCGAGTCTCCCAGATGCTGCTCCCACCTCTCATCATTAACTCTCACACTGAGATAGTAATTAGGGCTCCTCGCGGCATAAGACAGATCCTGCATCAGACCACATTTTCTAAGCTGTCATTCTAATTATGAGTCTGGGGCAGGATGGATCAGGTTGGTCTTGTGTTGATACCGATGTCAGTTATTGGTGGTAACTTTGCTCCAAGCCATAAGATTTCCACTGCAAATCTGAAGGTGCAAAAAAAGCAAAAAGTTTGTGACAGAGGTGACGATGCTGCCTAATTTTTCCATCAATTTCTATGGCGATTTAAGAGTTATTAGTTCTGTCTGTCTTGTCTGGCTTGCAAACTAGCACAAAGTAGATCTAACAGCACTCTGGCATGACTCTTAGTAAGAGTTAAGTCTGACTAGTTCCTCACTCCTCAAGTAACTGGCAAATTTGAACATTTTCTCACTGCACAAGCGAGGACATGTTAATTGGATTTGACAAGGGCATATTATGCACAACAAATATGCATAATTTGGCAAAAATGGAACATAAAATTGGAAATAAAAAAGAGAACAAAGTAGATTTACATGCTTGGGTAGTCTGAATGTCTGGTATCATATTCTCTCCTGCCGCCTGCATAAAAAGGCGCAGGACTGTAACAATGGGTATCAGTGGAAAGTGCTTTAAAGTTAAAGCTGATGGATGGCTTGTCAAAAAAAATAATTGCACTGGTTGGAAAGTGGGTCTGCGTGCTTAGAAGGGGGAGAGCAGGATCTACAGAGAGGATGATGGGAAGTGACAGTGGTCTGTCAAGACGCAGTGGCTGCCCAGAGTAGTGTGAAGCCCCAGCTAGAAGGTGGCAGAACAGAGCAGGCTGTCAGAGCAGGAAAGTGCCTTTAATACATTGAAAAGAAAAGGAATCCGCCTGTCAGACCTGTTCAGCTAGTCAAGGGAAGAAGAAGGAATATGGTGGAATAGGTAGAGACGTGGCAGAGCTGGGTGAAGCCGGCATGCCACTGGCCTGGCTGCAGGTGCAAACCGCGAAGACGAAGGAGACGGATTGTCAGCTACTACTGGCTGCTACCAGTTATGACTGGTTCCTTTTGCTGTGACAATTCATTAATCAGTTGGACAGATCTGGCCTTATTACATGGAATATTTGACACTTGAGCAATTGGCTTGTCTACTGCATCTTATTAAAAATGCAATTCAAAGTGAATTCTGGCTCTCTTGTCATAATTCAGAGAAGCCTGTTATCTAGGAGCCCTGCACTGACCTTGGGAAGCAAACGCTGCCTAAATGTTTGAACTATTAGCGAATATACACACATAACAGCACATAAAATAGCATAAACACTATGCTTCTCATTCATCCACTAGGTTCCCTCCCATGCATGATATAAAAGTGTCATGCCTTGATTGGAGGAATGATGTATAGACTGACCTAACAAAGGATCAAGTCCCCAGTAAGACAGACAGCTAATAGATAGAGAAGCAAGAGGAGCCTCATTTAGAGAGGAAGGGCTGTTTGTGCTGCCAATATGACAAAGGGGAAGTCGACAACCATTGATCCATGCTCACGGATGACAACTTAAAAATTCAGCAATAATCATGACAAATGAGGAGAGGCACCACAGCCAGAAAATTTTCAATAATCAGCAGCTGAGAAGAAATGCCAAGGTCAGAGAGAAAAGGCTACTGAAGTTGTCTGAGAGTGGACACTGCCAGGTGATATATTGGTAAAGATAGGAGGAGCAGCCTTTAAAGAAAGCTAGAAGCTACTAATTAAGTTTTGGATCCCACTGGGACGTGAATGTCCCTCAGTATGGATTCTTTGCGAGAGCCGACTGAATGCCAAGGGCAAAAAGACCATTATGTAACAGACAGTTTCTGATGGTTTTGATTCCTCGCAGGGGAGCCCGCGGATGGATTTGCTGTATCAATAACTCAATCCCTTTTCAAAGGAAACCTGAAGAAGGCAAAGGAATTAGTAGCATCACATTTCATGGCAGGTCAGTGCTGATGTGGGCTCAAGCTGCGGGGATATAGAACATTTTTGAGTCACCTTTCCCGGTCAGCGTTGTGGCGACAAGCGAAGCTGCTCAACAAGCTACTTTAATGCCAACTAGGATATGTGCTTTAGCACCTCTTGTTTTGTGACTGACCTGAAAAGGGAAGAAGCCCAGGATGGAGCCTTAAACTGTTTCAAGTCCTCTCGACTTACTGGAACAGTAATTCAATACTAGAAACCTTTCCAATAGCTGAATTTTGCACTCCAGCTATGGACCAGAGACCCCTTGAGAGTTTTATGAAGGCTATTATTTCTGTTTGTGTCTCAATCTTCTCTTGGTTTCCTAATGTTTGTTAGATTAAGTGACTGGCTTTGCATTATTGCTCACCGTTATTTGCAACAAAGTGTATGATTGACCGCTGGTCAACTTCCCAAACCATTCCCTCAAACTGTCATGTCCTGGGCCGGTGGCCCAGTGTTCTTGCTTTTGTTTTATCTGACTGTTATTAGTTCTTGTTTATTCACAGTTCCTCTTGTTCCCTTGTGTCAGGTCCACGTCTTTGTCTCTTTGTTCCACTTCCTGTTTTATTTTGGTGATGTCTTGTTTCTTGTGCAGTGTGTTTAGTTTTGCTTCCCCCTGTCTCGTCAGTATCATTGTGTTCACCTGTGTTCCCTGATGTTCCCAATCCCCTCGTTATTCTCTTGTCTATTTAAGTCCAGTGTTTGTTCCCTACTGCTGTGTAGCTCCCGGCCTGCTTTATGTCGTGTGTTTCATGGTGAATAAATCTCAGTCCTGCATCCACGTCCGTGTTTGGTGTCCTACCTGTGGGGTCCTCTTTGCCTGCCTGCGCAGCGGGGAACCGTGACACAAACATAAATACCTCATGATACCTTAACTCCTCCACCTGCTCCCTCCTATTTGAATGGATTAAATCTTTTTTTTTTTTTCTTTCCAGAAAACAACCTTTGGCCTGAGAGGTGTTTTTCCGTATTCAGGTTAACAATGTGATGCATTTTCCGTCAGGCTCTATCAGCTGTTACATGTCAGACTGATCAGGAAAACAAACCTCTTCATTAGAAACCCTTAAACACATAGTTACATTGTGTGCTGTCTTCATTTATAATAGGTGTTTATTCCCACAGTTTCAGTAAAAACAAAACAAAACAAAACAAAACTACTTAATAAAATCCAGAGCTCTTACCGGATCCTTGTACCTTACAGCTAATTCTACACTCCATATAGCTATATGGAAACCTATTACTTCTGGTATTTGTACAGTTAAAGACACAAAAACAATACCACATGTTGATCACCTTATAAGTGCTGAGCCATTTACACCTGCATACAAGCACATCTCACTGATGACATCACTCAGACACCTGACTATTCTGTTCATGAATATCACAAACCAGAGAGACAGTAAGGAACATTTTTATCCAGCCCAGCGCCCAAATTAATCTTTAATTGGCTTCAGTGACAAAGCCCTAGAAACTGATTGGGACCCTCTGGGAATCTCACTAAAACCTGCATCACATTGACACAAAATCAGCTTCGGAGGGCTGCGGATTAGAACGCAGAAATTCTCCGCAATGCACCACAGACATCCACCAATGTCTGAAGAACGAGTTTTCAAAAATTAGGTGTTGAATTATTTTTGGCTGCAAACATGGCAGACAGTTGAGGACAGGAGTGCACGTGATGAGCACGTGTTGAGTTTGCGATCAGTCCGCAATGCAGGCAATGGCTCCATAATGCAAGTGTTCAGTCTGCAGTCAGGCTGAAGATAATGCAGGCTTCAGAAAAATGGTGTCTGCGACCATCATCTGTGATGATTTTTGGTGCAGATGAGCAGCGGATGCTGTGTTCACTCCACCAAATCCACTGTCAGTATACCAGCACAGTGATCTGCCGCCATCTGCAACACGCAGGATCAGCACGTCAGCTCTCCACAACTGTCCACCATTTACATGCACACTTGCGAACACGTATGCATGCACACGCATGCAACCTCTTCGCAGAATTTTCTGCATTGCACGTGTGCGCTGCACATGTTCTGCACACGTCACGCCATCAGTTTGCATGGTGCATACAATGTGCACACTATCAGTTTTTTATATTTCCCATCTGCCATGATTTGCTTGCAGTCGCTCATCTGCAGCCCTCCGCAGCCCTCTGCAGGATTCTAAAGAAAAATGTTCCCTGACTGGTTGGCAAGTGGTTGCTGAAGGTTGCTGGCTGTCACTGGGTGAAAATGCCTGCAAAAAGGGTGCAGCGTCATATACCTCTTTGTGACCAGTTTCACCTATCAACTGCGAGCAGCGACTCGTGAACTGGTCAGGGAATACACAGTTTTCCCTTGGCACCTGTGGTTGACGGGGGCCGACAACCACATTGCAGTCACCGATCGCTACGGCCTGTGTGACTGGGGCCTTAAAGGGGAACACCAGTTACTTTATGGATAACAGGATAAAGACTACAGATTTCTTTTTAACTTTCCAGCAAAATCTTGAAAGGATACCATACCATACCATACCAATTTATTTATAAAGCACCTTAAAACAACAACAGAGCTGGCCAAAGTGCTGTACAAC
>JAVDPK010001310.1:112052-129388 GCA_034780415.1 Cichlasoma orientale | reverse complement strand
GTTCCATAATTTTGGAGCCGCAACTGCAAAAGCTCTATCTCCTCTGAGTTTGCGTTGCGACTTTGGCACACATAGCAAGGATGATAAACTGCTTAAAGCAATGTTGTTTGATGATTACAAAGTGTGTATTGTCTCTCTTTTTAGCTACAAGCTACACAAACATAAAGTCACAGGTACCAGCTCTGTTACTATATCTTAATATTTTAAATACCTGGCAGAAAAAAAAACATATCCTATTAGATTGTTCATCTTACATGAGGTAACCCTGCTGGCTATGTTGTATAGTCATTATCTGTAATGAAATCATTGACTTGTTTTTTAGTTGAGGCAATTAACAGTTATATCATTAGACTTAGCTCTCTTCATTTAGGCTTAGCAGGCTGCATATCACTTAATGCCCTCAGTTATTTGCTGCTTAAGTAGAATGCAAAAGGAGTAAACTGTAAAGTTGCTGACAAAGCCAGCAGGGCCAATTTCAGTGAGATGCAAATACTGTTATGCAGCTGCAAATGCACTTTTTTTTTTGGGATCTTTTTAAATCAAGCAAGCAGGTTGTTCAGCCAAGGTTCAATGGGCCAAGAGGTCAAAAAGACAAGAGAATAATTTACTAGTTGTGTCAGGCTCCTGTGATTGAGTCGTCATTCTGGCTTTGGGACTTGATTTGTGGCCTCTTTGTGAAAAGTGGCATGTGGCTGTAGGTATGCTCACTTCAGGGGAGGTGCGCTTTCTCACATCTCTGGTCCAAACTAGCACACTGCTGATAACAACATGGGATATTAATCCTCAGCTGGTGAAAATGATCATGCAGCAAAGAGAAAAACCTTGGTGGAGGTGTGAAACAATTAAGCGTCCCCTGAAGCTAATTTGTTGCTAAGTGCGTTTGGCGTCCTTGCCACGTCTATAGAATGTTCACATCTATTCACGCAGAGTGGTAAATTTTTTAAAATAATGTTTGCATCATAATGTTACGCTGCCTCGAGAGGGATGATTATTCTGTCATATTATTGCCGCCTAGACTCAGCCCACACACTTCCTTTGCCTTTGCTGTGAGGATAAAGCACAGTTCCTGTTTTTCTGGGACCATCTGTAAGAAAAAACCAGCCCAAAGTAAAAACGATGACTGCAACTTGGCAGAAGATTAAACGGGCCCTCCGCAAAAGCCATTAATAATTCTCATATTTTGGAAACAGACCATACATACAGAATCTGTGGTATTTAATCTCCCCTCTCAGCGAATAAAAAAAAAGGTCAACTGGGAGGGAGAGACTTTTTTTTTCTTTCCCAGCCCAGAGTGATGGGCCTCGGTTTTCCAAGGCATCCCATTTGTCTGTCAGGGCTGTGAGCGGAGCCAGTGATTTAGTTTCCATCACATGAAGCTCATGTCCGGTTGATGATAGTGCCAGGCGGGATATGGGGAGAATTTGTCACCTGGAGCTTTGACAGGGAGATAATTGCTGATAGTTAGCAGAATAATAGGATATGTGCATTACTAGCCTCACAGGGTTTAGGGAGTATTTGTCGCTCTCTCTTTGGGACATAATTTCCTTCATCATCTCAGTACTGACTTTGTTTATACAAGGATTATTTAACCTAATCAGGGTGAAACAACTAACAGTGACACAACAAGCAGAGGTGAAACCTAGCTGTTAGCCAAAGCAGCTGCAACCCTAACTTTAAGGCTTCAAACAGAAAAAAGTGTCATAAATGGGTACATTAGCTGCAAAGGCCAAAATATTTTTTGTACAAGGCTGTAAACATGTTTATTTCTGGTCTTAAGTTGGGCATTTCAAGGTGGGAGCTGATGGAGATTGACTTGCGTTTGCAGCCAACCTCCAGTGGCCACTAGAGGAACTGCAGTTCTGCGGCATATTTGGCATTTGATGATTTGGTTCTGCTCACCAGGTACATCAATAAACATAAATAAATAAACATCAAAGTTCAGAGCTAAATTTTATAATTGAGTCACGCAGAAGTTAAATCACAATGTTTTTGCCATGCATTGCCAGTGCCACACCTTCCCGTATCTGCCTGTGTGTCATAGTGAATATACACAGGTCAGGCAAAAACCCTCTGGCCCATCAGCAGGGCTCTCACAGCCTCAACACCTCTGCCAAGCAGCATCCACAAACAACAACTCTGCCTGTGGCTACAAACAAGGCGAGGCACATCAGAGCATAATACAAAACCATTTCAAAATCACCAGTAGTTTCAATCCTCCATAGTTTAAGTCAAAGGTTATTTTTCTCTCATTATTTCTTGGTTGATCCACGACTAGTGCCAGCTGTAACCTCCAAAGTGCAGCAGTCGGTGAACACATTTCATGTTGTTTTCTCTTTTTTTTTTTTTTTTTTGAGTTTTGAGTTTTGGCTGGTCTGGATTTCTTATGGACAAGATTTCAAAAAAAACAAAACAAAAAAAAACTTCACATTCCCAGATTGCAGCTGGTCTGGGAGTTCATCTGGGGTCTCCTAATGTTCTGTCTTAAGGCTAATTTGGACACGGTTAAAACCATTCAGCCCAATTAGTTAGAACGAACAAGCCAGAGTCGAGTATTTCTCTGAAGTTGTGCTGTTGCCCAAAGTGCTTCTTGATTTCCCTTTCTAATGATATTGGCACCACACTGAGGATAAGTGTTGTGTGTTTTGCATTCTTTTCAAACATAAGACAATGAAGATCTTTGTTCAAACTTAATTTGACCCAAATGTTGGCAAGATGTACACACAGTTTTCTTTGAGTGACTTACAAAAGAGACAGGTCACATTAGACAGCTGTAATAGATGGAGCAGCGAAAGGAGTGGTGCAGATAAGGGAAATGTGCCAGAAAACTCAGCTGTGGGGGTTAGGGAATTATCTCTCCATAAAAGCCAGTGTTGGGTCAGAGAGCAGTCCCGAAACCCCCCACCCCCCCAACCACCACCACCACCACCACCCAACCACCCACAGCCCACCCCCTCCGCTGTCCTCCTGTGTGTTAACTAACGCTCAACAGAGTGCTGCCTGAACTCGGGGCTGGCAGAGCCGCAGAGTTGGAACCGAACTCTCAGCAGCTCTGCGACCTGGCTGAACCTGAACCTACCGCCCCTCAGTGGGAGACGGGGAACTGCTGAAGAAGTCCTCTGAGCCAGCGAGAGGCTGATTTAGACAGATTTACCCCCCTCCCAGCTAAAATATAACTTTGAAATGAAACACAAATTATCTCTGTTGGGAGCGCCGTGAAATATTTATTGCTGTTGTTTCAGTTGGTGTGGTTTTATGTGCCGTTTGTGTATTGGATAGTTAATGGTGTGTATTTTCCGCTCATTTGTTGTACTCCCTTTTTTTCCCTTCAAGGATACATGAATGAATAAATCTTTTTATCATGCTAAAAATTGAAATTATGATTGCTTTTCCAAGAGCATCGCAGTGATGGATGGAAATACTGTAGCCTCTCCTGGGCTTAAGGGCCATAGACATCAGTTGTTTTAAAATAATGATGTGGCTTCTATTGTCAGAATGGGAAGAGATTACAAAAGCATGCAGGTCCCACCCAGTAACAGGACTTAGCCCTATGACTTGCCTCATTCTAACTAGGCCTAATGAAGGGGAGGGGGCTTTAAGAAGTCTCCAGCATTCAGCCAGGCATTACCGATTAGGTCAGTGGAACGGCCGCTGGGCTGAGCATGATGGATGACTGGTGGAATGAGTTTCTGCCTAGCGGTATTGTGAAATCTTTTCATTGTCACTGACGGGGCCTATGAAGGGGACTGATAAATGAGGGAGCAAGTGTCAGAAACGCCCTTCTTTGCCCCGCTGTGGCTTTAATATCTCCCCAGCTACAGAACAGAAAGTATTGATAAAAGCAAAAGTTTTAAAAATAACCACAGCCAGCGAGAGCCAGGCGGCGCAAGGTGGAGATGATTAAGGCAACTGGCTGCTGGACTAACGCAGGCTTGGTCACTGTAAATACCAGCGGAGGCCAGTGGCCGTGCTGAGAAGAGGGAGCCGCTTTTTATGTGGAACGGGTGTTACCTCAGTGACACGGTGCTGTGATGAATGTGTTGCCTCCATCTGGTTTCAGCACATGTAATAAATATCTGGACTCATGTTTGACCTCTCTCACTTAGCAGCCACATCTTTCACATCCAAAAGGGAATCACGATTATGGCTGGGTGGAGGGGTGGCGGGGGGCTGTCGTGCTGCCAGTATTTTTAGCATTAGTGTAGCGAAATGCAGTGGTCCATCTACAGCAATAGTAAAACTGATCAGTAGGATATTTTACTCTATAAAATCTTGTTTAGCTCCAGGAGCCCAAGGTGACATTACCTGTAAAAGCCAATGATATTATTTGTTTTCTAATTCTCACACTTAAGTAGCTTTCACTCATTAATGTTCATCTCTATGTCATAAATAATGTAAAAAATAATAAACAGATCATCGAAACTTAATGTTGATTAATTTCCTCTTCGTCCACCCATGGATCCCTAATTTTAATCGACTAATTGTTTCAACACTACCCGCAATAGATTAGTATTAATGAAACAAAAATGAGGAAATTATTGAGTATAAAAAAAAAACAAAACAAAAAAAACATTCACAGCAGGCGCGGCGTTTCTTTTTTCTCCTCTTCCTGCAGCTTTGTGGTCTGACCTTGCAGCTTCTGTGCTCCATCCATCTTGGGCTGTTTAGCCATTTCACTGGATACATACTGCGCAGATTAACACAATTCATCACCACAATCATCCTCGATTCATCACCCTTCCCAATGAATGTTTTGACATCTAGTTAATTTTCTGCTGATGATTTATCAAATTATAATTACCATACTCTGAAGGAGTCATTCATTATGTTGATACATGATAATGATGCCAAAGTGAATTGAATTTTAAGTAAGTTCTCTGTGATTATAACATATGCATTATTGTGAGTAATGCCTTAGAATTCGGTCCCCTCCAGCAGTAAAAAGTCTGCAGTGTCTCTTAATGTTGTGACAGTCAGTGCAAAAAAAAAAGAAAAGAAAAAAAGATGATTATTAATTCCCATTTTTTCCCTACAGGTTATTGAGCAACAGCATCCAGAGCACAGAAAAGTTAGTCATGGAAAAGATTTTTGGGTGCTTTTAAATTTAAAGGTACAATATTTCAGTCTGAGGAGCAAAGAGTGTATTCATGCAGCTAAATAATCAGTAGGGCTGCATTAATATCTTATTTGTTTGGACTATAAAGGTGATATCTTGTCAAAGGTGCTCAGTTTACAATGATATAAACCAGGAAAGCAGCAAAACATCAAACATCATGCATTTCTTCTTGACTTCATTGTATTAGTGGTCTGATCACGGCAATGCTGACGTGAAACTTTCCCTGCACTTTGCCCTTGTCCATTTCCATTGGCTGTCAATAGTAGGCAGACCTGGCTTAGCACCTCTTTCTTCGCTGGATAATTGGAGGTGACTCCGATTTAATTAATTGTGTGTGATGTGTTTGGTATGCAAAAAGCAGGAATCTATTATTTTGTTCAGTACGAATGCATGTCATCACTCGAGGTGGGTTGTTGGGAGATCAATTTTCAGTGTTAACTGGGAGCAATTTGAACCTGTGTGGTTATCCCCTGTTTACAACCCTTATATCATGAAACGAAAATACAGAGTTACAAAGGGCTTCACAGTTTGAATAAAAGCCATGTTACAAACATACAGACACATAAAGCAACCATATGGTCAGACATTCATTCCAAAACACACACACACTTCTATACACGCCAATAGCTTCACAATATGGCCCAAGTTAAAAGGGGGAAAGATTAAGGGAAAGCTAACCTATAAAAATGTGTTTTCAGCAGTCGTTTAAAACAAATCACAGACTCAGCCGACCTGATAGGCTGAGTAAGGCTGTTCCAAAGTTTGGGCGCCGCAGCCTCTAAAGCCTAATCGCCTCTGGTTTTAAAGTTAGTGTGTGGAACAGTTAGGAGACCCTGGTTAGAGGATCGGAGAGGCCGACTGCAGTGATAAGGTCTCAGTGCTGTTGCTCTGATATATAAGCAGGGGCCTGTCCATGTAGAGCTTTATATGCTAATAACAGGATTTTAAAGTGGATTCTTAATTAACTGGAAGCCAGTGAAGTGATGCAAGAATAATTTTTGTTAGCAGCCTCGCTGCTGCATTCTGCAGGATAGGAGAAGATTCTGATAGCCCTCACAGAATTGCTTGATTGATTACTTTTTGTACGCTCATGTTCAAATGGTCATTATCAGGGGAGCAACACTGCCTTTATATTACAGGACTGGTACCGTCCCAGGAAATGTAGCCCAAATAAGCTTGTAGCAAATTGCTTGCAAGTTTCACCAGAAATAAACAAACTTTAAAGGGTCCTTGATGCAGCAGCATTGATGTTTTCATGGTAATATTTGAATTTGACTGAACTGCCTGTGATTGGTAACTGTTTACACTTGTGAACCTATTTATTACTTCTTGTAGACACCGTAGATTTCCTCCAACATTTTTCAAAATTACAGCTACAGTTTGAGGCTCACAGAAGTATTTTCAGTCTGTATGATATCATGAATGTGGCATAATTCTCAAAGACACAGATCTATTTGGAAACCAGGGGTTTCTTGTTTATTACTTATCTTTTTTCCTATTTCTGATCACACATATTTGACCCTACACTTCCATGTTACTCTTGTATCTCCGTGGTGCACTCACATTGAAACAAGCCAGGGCAACGCAGTGGTGCAGTGGTTTGCATTGTTGCCTCACAGCAAGAAGGTCCTCGGTTTGAATCCACCAGCTGGGGCCTTTGTGGATGCAGCATGTTCTCTCCGTGCTTGTGTGAGTTCCCTCTGGGTACTCCTCCTCTAGTTCAAAGATGTGGGCTGTGGGAGGAGTCCATGCTAGGTTAATTGGGGATTCTCAATTGGCTGTAGGTGTGTGTATCCATGTGATAGACTGGAGACCTGTCCAGGGTGTCCCTTGCCTTTTGTCCTATGACAGCTGGGATAGGTTCCAGCACCGCCCCCCTTAACCCCTCACCCTGAATTGGATGAGCGGAAGAAAATGGATGGATAAAGCAAGCCAACATCTGTTATGCTGATATGTAATAACTTCTTAACCTCTCACCTCTTCTTTGTATCATCCTCCTTGTCTTCCCCAACTTGCCTCCCGAGAAATGAATGGGGGGTAACCTTGTGAAGGCTCACCTCTCCACTCCATGCTTGTCAGACCCAATCTGCAGTCATTTGGTGTGAAATGTGTGCTTTGGTCCAGGCCTCTCAAGGTCAGGTCCTGGTAATTGATGTTGCTTATTCATCTGTTTCCTGTGTCTTTTCTCCCTTTTTACACAGCGGCTTTTGCTTGCATAAATTGTTTGAAGATTTACTGTAGTTCTTAAAGGCTCTGAGAAGTGTCCCCCTGCTGCCTAGGCTCAATATGTCTGCCTCAGTGGAGGCCCAGTGCTGATGACACACTGCTGGTCTTAGACAAAGACCTGTTTTTCCAAGACTCAATGGAGGGAGCATCTCCCTGCATAACAATAGACCTAAGACTTGAATGACTTATAGTCACTCTTGTAACACTTAAAATGGCTTGTAAATGAAAAGAGAGAGCGAGTAAAGATGATTTAATTTTGTATGCCGTACATGAGTTTTTCATCTCTTTCTGAGTCCAACTAATAAATACAACAAGTACCTCATCCATTCCAAAATTATATGCATATCAATATTTCCTTCTCCTAAATCTACTAAATTGCCTTTTCTTTGGCAGAAAGTCCTGGCAGCAGTGCAAATCTAAATCAGAATTTCCAAGAGCTGCAAAAAAAAACTTGAATATTGACTGAAGTGAACGCTTTACAAGAACATAAAGTATCTGTTTCGCCACTTCCTGTGCCTCTGCGGTGCTGTGTGCCCTTGATGGCTGTCACCCAAGGTGCAGATAAACAATAGGCTCATTTGAAAACAAAGAAATGATTATGGGGGACGTTTAATCCCAGCTTGACATGTCAGCAGGCTGCATGGGCGACAGCTTTCAAGAGAGGCTTTGAAGTGGCAATCTTTTCAGATTCTTGGCTCATTACACAATAAAGAACACTTCACATGTAGCTGAAGTGGGCTGGGAAATGATGGTTAATGATGTTTATGGGCTCCTTGACTTGCGAGTGAATTTACAAGATTGGCCGTCATGTGGCTAGCTGGTTCTTTTTGAATAATGGAGAGGTAAGGCAACAGGAAATACTTAGTCACTCAGGAAGTTTAATCTGTTACCATTGCAACAAAATCACAGAGGTTGGAAGAAAAAAAAAAAGCTTTAGATTCCGAGAAAGTGAGCTTGTAAAAATTTTTATGATCCAAACAAAGAAACTGTAGCCATTAAATAAATCTAGGGCGTAAACATACAGATTAAAATACAGATATAAAAAAAAAATTTAATTTCTGTCAAGTCACTCCTCTCACTTGGATTATCTTCACTGAGTCACTGAAAAAGCTTTTCTCAGATGTGCTGAACACATATAATGGGTTCCTCTCAGCAATAAGTTGGCTATTTTACTCCTTTATCATCCCCAAACAATAGTCCTAATCTCCTTGATCATGCGCTGTGAACAAGTGGGCAGGAATGTGAGTGACGTGCCCACAGTAAACATAGGAAATGCACCTGTGAGGACAATGTGCTATGGAGGAAAAAAAAAAAAAAAAAAAAAGCACACAAGGCAGCTGGAAACCTTTTAATTAGTGCTAATTACCTTAGCAGAGGAACGTTAGGAGGCTTGAAAGGATTTGTGTCAGCGCGTGAGAGATCAAAGATTGAGGCGGTCACGTTTTGTTCTGCTGAGTCAAAAAAACTCATAAGGAGGGGTGATAATGGGGCCCCGAAGAATGACAACCCAGGTGGCGGTGTCTTTAATTTCCAGTGAAGTCTTAAACAATCACATAGTTACGTAAAAGAAAAAAAAATAAAATAATTGAGCATCTTTAATAAAGACAGTTCTGTTCAAAAGGCCAAATATTTAACCAAGTATTTAACTGTATGAATTCACATTAAGAGTTACATTTAAAGGTGATAGCAGATATTTCTCTATTCATTATTTAAGTATAAAATGATGTCAGGTGAGCCTGTCAGCCGGCGTGTTTAATTTTTATGATTGTATAAGCCAAAGGCACCAAGTTTTTCAGTCACAACCCATCAACCCAACTTGTGTGATGGTATCTGCAAGTTTTTCTGGAGGTGGGTCAAATCTAGCTTAAAAGTCGGTCCCCTTCACATCCAATTCACCGTCACATTCTTACCTACAGGCAACCTCTGCTGAGCCCTGGTCATTAATCAAAGCGGAGTGCTGTCCTGACCTCAGCCCCTTCCCTTTGAAGTGCTCTGTCCTCTGCAGCATGAGGAAATCATTTGCTGCCTGATTCAATGAGCCATCAGTCGAGCCAGCAGACCTAATGACATGTGAGAATATTAACCTCCTACCACCAAGAGTGCTGCTGCTTGGGAAGCAGTCTATTATTCATCCAAGGTTTTACTCAAACCCCCCTTTTTTTTTCTTCCTCCAGCCCTGCTTCTCTGTTAAACTCTTTTACAAAAGCTGTAGCTCAAAAAATAATAAAAAAAAAACAAACAAAACACATTAATCCAATTTTGGAGTCTTCCAAAAAGGATTTATTTGTTTTTAAATAAGTCTCAAGGTATACTTACATAACTACACGTCAAATTAACCATATTTTTAATAAAGATGGATGTTAGCAAAGTCACATGTTGCAGCTTTTAGCATTCTGGCCATCTCCACCTTGGTACAGCAGGAACTTGTCACAAGGAAGCCCTGCTTTAGTGCATACTCTCATAATTGATTTTATTGTCTACTTATTTGCAGTGATGGGGTCGTTACTCAAAAAAAGTAATGAGTGGTTCACTACTCATTATTTTAAATGAGAAAAGTTTATGAGAAAGTAACATGTTACATTACTTTCACATTACTCCCTAACATGACCTGAAATTCACTGTCACATTATATTTAGTTAACTATATGAACCCGAGGCTAATCCCTGTTCTAATGAGGACACACATATCTTTCTTTTAGTGTTAGGTATCAACACAATACCGACAACAAATCGCAACAAAATCTTCACAGCTATCACCAAAGCGATTCTACTTTAGAAACATGTACAGGTTCACGTACATATGATCCCAAAACATACGATATCTGCGTCTTCATTTTGCAGCCAGAGGAGTCGCCACCTGCTGGCTGTTACACAGAATGGAGGTTTGAGATTGTTTTGCGCTGACTAAGGGGTGGGTGAGCAGCGGCCTGGGTTCAAATCTGACCTGTGGCCCTTTCCCCCCTTCCCTCTCCCTCCCCACCTTCCTGTCTATCTCTACTATCCAATAAAGGAGAAGCTGTGGACTAACAGCTAATTTTATGTTTTTTATGACATTTATGTTTAGATGTTCTGCGGGGCTGCTAAAGATTTGTTTGCATTGGTGTTTTTGTAGAGATGAACCCGACATTTTCAGTTATGATGAGCTGCGAGAAGCACAAATGATTGTTTTCTAACATTAAATGTCTATTCTGTAGCATATGTCTTAATTTGGCTCAAAATCATAAAAAAAAAGACTTCAACCAACAATGTCATGTCCTTAAATAAAAGGTAAAACCTTGTCTTTTTACAGCCATGCTCCTCCATGCCATTCATTATAATTCCCCATCTCAACAGGCAATCTGTACTGAGAAGCATCCAGTCCATTACACACATATGAGTCCCATCACTCCTGCAGTATTGACAAATTCATCAGGCATTTTTCCCTGTGCTCCCTGAGCAGAATTTAGATTTGACTGCCATTCCCAACCCAGAACGGCCTTGTTAGAATACAAACATGACTTCTCCAGTCTGCAGCTTGTTGGGAGCTCTTACAGTGATGAGCCATTACCTGTCAGTGAACAGAGCATGGCCTACAGTTTATGCTGATTTGTCGAGTAGAACCCAGTGTCGACTAGAAATGCATCTGGCATCATTTGACGTGTAAAAAGACAAGCCTGATATTTTATTTTACATTGGCACCGAGACCTGAGAAGTACAATGGTGCACAAACAATAGCAATTCACTGCAGTCCAATGTGGCTGATTGGAGTCACATTTCTTCCCATGCTGCTAATATATGTCCAGGAGTGGCTTGGTTTTAGTTTCCACAGAGTGGAATTAGAGTGGTGCTAAATTTGCCACTCTGATTACCAGGTACTCATTAACTTTGCATTTTTTTTTGCTGGTGTAAAGAACGTAGTGTCTGAGTCTGTGAAAAAGAGTTGAAAGTCACTATAAAAATAAAATATATATTTTATATAAAAATAAAAATAGATTCAAGCTCTTTTTCAGATAAAAGAAGGTATTTGAGGACATTCTCTTAGCTTGTGAACTGGCACTCAAGCTTTTTATTGACTAAATGTGTACTCTGAGTTGTCAGCAAGACTAGAAAAGACCTATGCAGATGCCAGTCTACTAATGATCCATTAATCAAAGAAATCAACCCTTGATTGGCTACATAATCAAAAAAAAAAAAACATTTTGTTGTACAGTGACTTTATGGAAGAGCAGCATCAGACCTATTTCAGTTGATCGTATGCACTATCTGTTCATCACTGTCAAATACCAAGGCTGCCTCACTCCTTGTCACATACAGTAGCAGAGAAGCCTGGACTGACACCGAGTGGAATTCAATCTGACAAGTGATAAAAAAGTGTTTTGGCATGTTACGGGCCTTGTGGGCTGGCCTTAGTACCTCATGGTCGCAGGTTGAGGACATCCGACCTGAAATGCATGCAAACTAATGGCCAGCATGACTGACATTTCCACCAATGAGCCCAAAGTGTTCGTCTGTTGTCAGCAGGAGTTTATCAATAGGCATGTCTGCATATGCAGTCGCCTATCGATCCATCCATCTCTGTCCGCCCCTCTCTGGATCACTGTAGCTGTCTGTTGTCATTCAGTGGATTGGCGGTGAGGAAATATTGCTGCAGAAGCCTGAATTTGCAATCCTTCCACCTTGGGAAAAGGATTTATAACAACAGGAGAATCTTTTTTATGATCACATAGATATCTCACCTGACCTGAATCACACCTGTTTTGGACTCTGAAACAGATTTATGCCTTTTAATTTGGCAGTCGGCTTCACACTTTAGCACCTTGTGGGAAGCATTCAAACAGACACGACAAGGTATATGTGTGCCGTCTTGGGTCTTTTCCATTGCTCATTGCTGTTAACATCATTAATGAATGCAAGGTAGCCAGGCCTCGTTTGCACTATTCGCCCATGGAGACTCGCTCGCTGTACTGAGTGTTTGGGTAACAAGGCCCCAGGTTAATTGTGGCGAGTACCAGAGGCCTTGTCCCTTCAGATAACACGGAGCTTTAGAGCAGTGAGATGCTGTGTGATTAGAGAAAGGGGCCAGGGAGGTGACTTAGGTGAGGATAAAGAAGCCAGATCAGGTCTCTAAGGAGCGAAAGGTTTGAGTCTATGGGGGATTGAGGTAAACAAGATTGTACCTGTGAGGGAGATAGAAAAGCTGCTGCCCCCAGGTCATTATTGCCCTTCGAGCATGAAGCAGAAGGCACACACACACACACACACAGCTCAGTGCTTATCAATGTCCACTGAATAATAGGGCTGCTATTTTGCCCTAAACTGTCGGCCAGTCAAAGCAATCTTTCTTGATGACAGACATTCAGGGGCCACGAGGAGCAAGTGAAGATTGAATTAATGAAACGCCAGCATTTATGCAATGAAGCGGTGAGATAATAACTTCTTCCCATTTGGCTAATCAGAGTTATTCAGCCTACATATATGTAAATCACTCTCAGAAATGAATTGTAATGACAGCTTCATTGCCAATATATTATTATTACACCTATAGCGTCAAACCTGGCTCGAACCGCGGCTCCCATGGCAGTGAATTTAGCTGATTAAATCACTGGGTGCACACAGCAGTGGTGACACGAAAACAACAATTAATAAGCCAACCCCCAGTGCACAGCGGCTCCATTTTAACCAGGCTGCTAATAACATTACATGGCAAAAATATCCTAATCAGACAGGTGAAAAGGGATTTGGAAGCAATTTGATTTTCTTGCTTAGCGCAAGCTCCTGGCCGGCAGCCGTGGCTATATTAGAGGACTTTATATAGAAATATTCACCAATATTAGAACTTGTGTTAAAGATTCGGCTTGCTTTATGTACAGGCGAGATAAGAGTTCTGTTTTTACTGTGCTGTTTATCTTGACAGCTTTCTCTCTTTATCTCCTTGGTATCCTCACTCCCTCATTCCCTTCCCCCCGTGAACCCCCACCACACTCACACATGCACGATCACTCACAAAGAATGCACATTAAAAAGGATTTGTTCCCCAAAGAAGGTCGGCATTTGTAAGGCTACTGACAGATTTAAGTGTCAATTAAGTTGATGTACAGTGGGCACATTATCATACAAGGTTGTCAGCCGTGGCCATTTGAGAGAAACAAATACCCGGAGCTTTACACCTTACACGGCTTGAACTTTGTATGGACCCACAGTTGCAATGAATGTCACAGTCAATCATTTATCCAGTTGGCAAGTGTTCTGGTGGGGAGTGTGAGAGTGTGAGATCAAGTCATTTTATACAAATAACAACCGCACACGTACACACACACACACAAAATCTGGTTTCTAAAATGCTTTGTCATGTTCAGTGGCTATGTCCCATCCCTGGCCTGTTTTTAGGTCTTAAACTCATTACTGGAAGGGGGGAAAATTATACCTCTGCACAAGGATGATGGATGACAAGTTAAATTTGTGTCCAGGGACTGAAGGTGAATGGTGACAGAGGTATTTATCTTGAGAATGGAGGTTGGGGTCAGGCGAGGCTGGGTGCCTTAAGGCACAAGACATTGACAAATTTATCCTGTGGACCCCATTGCTTGGGCCTTTTCTTTGTTTTGAATCCCGGCCACTCGCTAAGTGACCCACATCCCTCATGCTGCCAGGGTGTGAAGAATGCTGTGCCATGCCGGGCATCGTACCTCTGCTGAAGCTTGTAGTTCATTCTTCTGTGAGACCCAAGTCTTTGACTCATTTTGAGCCGTGCTTGTTTGGTGTTTTAAGGAAATGTTAGATTCTGGGTCACTGGGTTAATTTATGTTCTCAAAGTTACAAATGGTTTCAGAAATATTTTCAATGACAAAGTTTCCTGACTGGCTTTTCAGGTTGCTTTGATCTGATCAGGTACATATTAAGTTTAACCAGATAAACACTTTAAACAAATGTTTATTCCTACTTAAAGTCACGGTGACAATTATCCTGCAGGATCTTCAGTGTTTACACTAGTGAGACAGGGAATGTGTATACATGTGTCCAAGGAGGGATATGATATATAGAGAAGGGGGTGAGCCACAGAGACCTCTAGTGGAGACTGAAGCATCCTTATGAAGGTTGACATTGAATTTTTTATACTCTTGTTGTTTAGACTTCATTAACCGCCTAAACAACCTTGAATTAAAATTAATTAAAAAAAATTAAGTGCTACTGATCAGTAGCTCTAAAAATACGTGCATTTAGTGATTTTTACTGTATCCTGCAAGATTCACTTTCCTGTAATATTATGCATCGTTTTCAACTTTGCATTTTTTTTTCTTTCTCCACAGCATAGAGCTTTTTATTACACAGTGAACTTTAATGAATTCATTTAATATTATGCATAGCTTTCTGGTGAATTATCTTGCAAGTCAACTTTGAAGTGCTAGAGTCATTTTAGCTTTGATTTGGCGAGGTGTGGGGAACATGCTGGACAGGTCGCCATTTCAATGCAGGGCCAAGACAGAAAGATAGACAAGCATTCGCACTCACATTCACACCCACAGCCAATTTTGAATCACTAGTTAACCTAACATGGACGTGTTTGGCCTGTGCAGGAAAACCTGAATACCTGAAGAGAACCCATGCAGACATATTGAGAACCTGCAAATTCCACACAGAAAAGCCCCAGCCGGGGTTCAAACTAACAAATTTCTTGGTATGAGGTGACAGTGCTAAACTGTGCCGGCCCTGCACACTTACATTCAATTGAACTGTATTTTAAAATGTCTCATTAAAGCAGAACTAACAGTGGTCGTTCCCCCATCACCTTTCAATAAATCATGGAACGGGTTTCTTAAAGCTGCCAGGCCTGTGAGCTAACACAACAGCAATGCCAAAGAAGTTCTGAATGATAGAATAATAAACTAATACTTAAGTAATGACAACAATACAATGGACAAGCTAATGACAGAATAGTACATAGCTAGTGACTAACTTAATAAGCGCTCAGTCACCCAGGCCTAGAGACTGGTCAGCAAGCCCCTGACCACCACTGGTTGTAGGGAAAAATGTGTATTCCCTGACCAGTTGGCAAGTGGTGGCTAAGTGAAAGTGGTTGCAAAGCGGGTGATGTACTAAAAACCTCCTTGTGATTGTGTTGCTTGCAGCTGTTTGCTGAAGGCTCGGAATCTTCCATACAAGCTATGACCAGGCAATCTGCTAGCGACCAAAGCAATCGCAAGGCTTTCAGTTCAACACTGCATACCTCTTAGGCTACGTTCACACTGGAGGCCTTAATGCTCAATTCTGATTTTTTGTGAAATCCAATTTTTTTTCTGCGTGGTTGTTCACATTTCCAAATATATACTTGTATGTGATCTCCTGTGTGAACGGCAAACAACCTAAAAGTGTCCCGCATGCACGGTACAGGATGCAATATCGTCACACGTAGCGAGCGTGCTCAGTGCTTGCGGAAGTAAACATGGATCAGGACGCAGAATAGTGACGTTTGTCGAGTGTCAATGACGTACAGGTCGGATGAATGCGACCTGGTTGTACAGACACAGGTCACATTTGAAAAGATCATATACGTATCGGATTTAGGACCACATATCCAAGTGGCCTGGGTTGCATTTGTAAAAATCGATCTGTGTTGTTCAGACTGTCATGAAAAGATCAGATACAGGTCGCATAAGGGCAAAAAAAAAAAAAAAAAAATCAGATTTGGGTCACTTCAGGCTGCAGTGTGAATGTATCTTTTCAAATGCAACCTGTGTCTGTACGGCCAGGTCGCATTCATCCGAACGTAGCCATAGCTACCAGTTTCACCTTGCAACCTCCAGCAACCACTTGCTAACTCATCAGGGATACACGTTTTTCTCTTGCAATTTGTTGGTTGCTAGGCAGTCTCCAACCAGTCTGACTCGGGCCTGAGACCTTTTAAACTATCCACCAATGCTGCTAACTAACAAGGTTTGGTTGTAAGCTTGCATTTTTAGTCATTAAAGTAAAGAACCAGTGTTAACTAGGTAACATTAGATGGTTAATTTGTTAGAATTTTCCTTGTAGAAATTCTGTAAAGAGTGAACACAGGCCTTCTTTTTCTGGGCTGAAACAAACTAGCTAACAGCGCTACCTGACTGCTACCAGTCCAGGTTTTCATGTCGGTGACATCATGTGACCGATATCGTGTTAAATGTGGAAACAGCAAGTCTAGAAACTATTTCTTTAATAATCCAATTTCCCAGTCGTGATAACCAGCTAACAGCTGTTGCTTGTGTAGCATAGAGAGCCTTGTGGACCAAATTAAATGAGGCGTGTTTTCTCTGTACTTTAGTTAAAGTGGCTGCCTCAAGTTAATTAATTCAGAATTGCTTATTAGCAGAAGCGATTGAGAAAAAATCTGATCATAATAAAAAAAAAAAGTCTATTGCATATATGGTTTTGTTTGTATTATGTATATTTCAGTTCAGGTTATTTACCTTCTTTATTTTGAAATTATTGAAAATTTAACACCCCGGAGCTCCATGGCTAGTAGGTGATTAGCCATTCACAGTAATCTGAAGGAAATTTGTGTTCCAACGCATTGCATCTGTGGTTTTGTGTTCTCATACCAAGGGTCTCATTTTCCAATTAGGAAGTATCAATGCTGAATTCAACGTGAAGGACTTTGTATTTCGAAGATGTTTTCACAGTCTTTATAATCCCTAACCACTTCACCATGCTCCATCCATCATTTTGTCAACACACTAATGTTTTGGACCCTTACAATCTCGGCTCAGGGAGCTAGGTAAGACAGACAAAGCAGTCAGTTGATGCGACTCTTTTTACTGCCCTCCTTTTTGACTATGACCTCTGTTTGGAGAAAATTTGTGAAAGCTAAATGGCAGGAAATATGTTAAAGACTAACCAATACATGTGTCCCGAGTTCAGTGTTATTCAGGGCATTGTTAAGCAGCCAACGCCAAACCAAACGCTATTGTCCTGATAGATATCCACTGCTTCCTTTCGGAAGTTATTTTTTCCTTTCAATAACAGTATTAAATACATCACCTTTATAT
>JAVDPK010001310.1:37528-96831 GCA_034780415.1 Cichlasoma orientale | reverse complement strand
TGTGTGTGGTGGGGTGGGGTGGGGGGGTTGAACACTTTGAAGCCATTGGAGGTGATGTCAAGTTTGCTTAGACTCAAGGATGGTGTTTGAATATGCTGGCCACTAATATGGCACCAGTATCTCTGTCCTCATCTCTGTTTTCTGTCACTATGTACAATCTGGGCTCGTCTCCTCGGCTCCTGACAATGTCCTTTCACATCATGTTATTGCACACTTGGAGCTGCAGTCAGCAAGCCGCCACTCAGCTTCTTTGTCTGAAAGTCAGGCCCATTTTTGCCGTTAATGCACTTGGTGCCTGCATAAAAGTGATGGGAAATTTGCTTTTTCCCTGCCAGAAAATTATTGACGGTGCAACTAGAATATCACGTATTCCTTTCCTTATTTACACCAGCATGTAGGTGCGTTCTCTACGACCTGACAAGTGGTATTTTGCCTGCAGAGATTTTTTTTTAAGATGACGCTCTAACCTGCTGCTCAGGAGGTCTCTTTTCATCTAACCCAGGTTTTTAAAATTTTTTATTTTTTTGCCCCCAATTATCTATAATGTATACATCAGCGCAAAAGAGCCATATAACGTTCCTGCACTGAGCAAAAATGCACTCCTCTACCAATTTTTTCAGAGAAACTGAATGAATTTTATTCCCCTTGGATTTGTTGTTTTTAGTTTGTTTTTCTAATGTCAGCTCACCCAGAAATGCTGCTGGAGAGAAGCCAGAAAAAAAATAAAATAAAGCATTTTATATTTCTTCTAATTGCAAAGATCATGGCTCAGCAGTGCGATACTCTGTTCAGCCAATAATCTCTTTAAAAAGTGCACAATCTGTCTGGCTAGACACTGTCCTGAGGCAGAAACATATTTTGAAGGTCAGACTCGGAAAAATGTTCATATAGTGCTTTTTTTGGGGAGGTAATATTAAACAGGGCAGCTTTAGATCACTGTAATGCATTTCTTTGCGTATAGACCAGAAAAAGAGTGTACTGCTGTTCCTTCATCTCAAAAGCAAAGCAGGGCAAAAAAGAAAAAAAAATCGGTAGTTTAACAGAGAGGTTGGATATTCATTGGATGAATTTCCTACATTTTTGAATTTATTCAGTCAGTTGTTCGGAGGATAAAATCAGCCATCATTTTTTGGCCGTGGAGCAGTCAGACACAGCCCTCCAGTGTCTTCAGCTGACTCTTGTGGCCCTGTCAAGTCCTCCTTCAATCTGGGAGTCTGAGCAGTCGCGTGGAGGTTGACATGATTGCCTTTAAGCAGCCCCTCTTAGCCAGTGACACACAGCTGCAGCCAGGCACCTCTTCTGACAGTAAGAGCACCATGATGGATTGCCTTGCCAAAACTGCTGATCAAAGGAGGTCAAAGTTCAGATCTGTGTCTGGCTGCACTAGGCATGAGAAATTACAAGCGATGGCTTTTCCTATCAAAATATCCAAGCATAAGGCTGATTTTTTTTATTTCACTAATAGCTGTCTGATGGAGCTGGAGAGGAATTATGTCATTAATTATCTGGAGTTTAACAAATATAAATGGGACAAAAAGCTTAAGAGCCATAGCATCATGTGTTTAATACAAGCTTCATATGTGACACCATGTCAATATTACAGCAAATGCTGCTTGCTGTTTTTCACAAACATATTACTACACATAAAATGCCATCTTTTGGATGCAGAAGCACTGTGCTGAAAAGAGCAGACATTTAAAAGTTTCTGACATGTGTCGCACTAGTATTGAGACACCGCCACTGATGTAGGTGGAGCTGACAGCATCCCAGCCATTGAAGATGGCTCTGGGACATACCAAGTTTGGTATGTGTCAGCTCTCATTGTTGTCAGGATACATTCAATGTGAAGTTGGAATATGTAAACAGCATCATTAAAGAGGGAATTATACGAAACGGTTTGACTGGCGTGACAGGAAGATGTGTTTGATGTTTCCCCTTGTTCTTCTCCAATAAGTCTTCAGTCTATGACCTTCTCTAGGATCCAGTGTGGGGATCGAGACTTTTAATCTGGGTATTCTACAGTTGGAGGGGTCAAAGGTCAGCCCCATGAACTCCATCCCCACCTACGTCTTCCTCGTCACTATCTACATCTTCATCATGGTGTCCAACATCGACACTTAGAGATTAGCTGGGTGAATTATTCAGATACCCAAAACTATTTCAGCAATAGAATATGTTTTCACCAGTACATAGTGGTAATTTTGGGTGAATTAACCCTTAATTTATTTGATTGATGGAGATTAGACGACCTTATGCAATTACTTTGAAGCCCTTATCTAAATGAATGGAAAACTACATGTGTTGGGTCACCAGTCAAATCAGATTTTTTTTTTTAAAGCTTGATTTTAACCCAAAATAATCTTTGCAAATAATCTTTGCTAATAATGAATTTGCAAAATAATGATAGGTTTCATTAAGTTGCGCTGGTTGCCGTGCAAGAAAATACACTGAAGAACAGCGAAGAAGTGGTAACTTTGACACTGTTAATATCTTTTACAGTGTAAACACTGTAATAAATATATGACTTTACAAGCTTTACAGTAAAATACTGTCTGTGCTTTGGTTGCCATTATACGGTTATTTAGTGATCCTACTGTAATCTCCATACACAGCTTACTATAATAAACAAACTCTTTCTGTGTCTGTGTGTTTGTTTGTTTGACTGCAAACCACACTTGGCACTCAGGTACATCTGAAGGTTCATGTCTGTATCAGATATTGTGACATCATTATATTGTCTAGCAACAATGTAGCAACAGGCTAAAATTACCTATTTTGAGCATTAATGCACCTATAACACCATAGAGAAGCATCTTATTGTTTGTATTTTTCTACACCAACATCTTAGCTATAGCCACAAAAGTTGAATGAAAAATTATGCGTGATATATTATCACACTGGCTGGCAACCACTTAGCAAGGGGCTAAAATGACCCAAACAACCCCCCCTCTTTTTTTTTGTAATATCAACATCAACAACATAAAATACAACTGTTATCATGTTTTTGCTAATGTACACTTAATTCAGGTGCTTGTCTTTCTTGAACTATAACAAGATTTTCACATTGCCACATTTTGCCTACTCCTTGCACCTTGCACTGCACAGGGTTACAGGAATGCTTATCATGTGCAACATATTGTCTGAATGGCATGGTTGGTACAGTAGCTCTTTCTGAAGCTTTATGATGATGCTTAAATACAATAAGTGTATATTCAACTCTGTTAAAAACTAAGAAGAAATGACCTAACGAGGACAATATTGCAATTTGGGACATGAATTCTTTAAGATACTTGATTCAGGAGGAAATGAAGCAGAGTGAAGTATCCCTATCTTAGGATCCTGGCCGGAGTGAGAGACTATTGTAGTTGAGGTGACTAAGGAGTCTTATTTCTAGGCCAGATTCACATTAGTGACATTTATCATTGAGAGGAAAGATGGTATAATTAGCTTGTCAGTCTACTTTAGGCTGAGCTGGCGCTCTTTGTGAAGAAGAATGGACCACGGGCCCAAGGAGCTGACAGCAAGTCGATAATGTGGCAATTAATGTTATAAATAATTCTAAAGCCAATTATATTAAAATGGACCTCGTACTCTAAAACAGCACTTTATTTCCTATCATTTCATGATGTGTTTTGTATCCAGCAGCAGGAGCGGAGCTGTTCTTCATTTCAACATATGGCCAACATATGGCAAAGGCAAAACGTGAGGCATAAAAATCAGAAGGGCTATGCAGAAGATTTATTTGTTGATTTAGTTTGCCTTTGACTTATGAATGTCCTCCTTATTGCTGAAGCATCACCCACAGTAAAAGGCAAATACAAAGTGTAAAACCAGTTTTAATCAAAATGATACTGCCTTCATGTTGCCGGCAGTATAAAATGGACTCAGCTTATAAAGAATGTGAGTAATTTAATGGCTGTAGTGGTTAAATATATCAAATGCTCCTTCTGGCCTTGGGAGGGTCAAGCCCAGTGTGATATATGGAGAAGACTGTGATGGCTGAAGGTCGTGCTTCTTCTGCATAATGCATGAATCCTGTAACTCTCTCTGACTCCAATCTTCTGAACCTGAACCTTGAGATGAAAATTTTACTAAGTAAATCAGCAAGCTTGCTGGCATTTCTATTAACCTCCAGTGTGGAACTGACAGAAACATGAATCACAGTAAATAATATCGTGCAAATTGTAAATCATGTTTACAACTTGGGCTGAGTAGTGATGTTATGGGATTTGCCATCTGTTTGCTGTTTGTTATTGCTAATTTCTTTGCACAGACGCGAAAGAGAAGGTGATTTAAGTGCGCAAAAGTATAATTTAGCACAGCGAATATGGGAAACGTTGATCGCTAATGTGGAAACAAATTAAATTTACAACAAGGCCCTATTTTGCAACTCGAGCAACATACATATAAGAGTATGTGGAGAGCCTTCCTACATGTATGTCTGATGAAGCTTGGCTAGACTGACACATATTGTAGTTTAATGTACAGTGTACACGAGATCCATTCATCTGCTTTACAAACTATTTTCCTCTGACACACATTTCACTCAGGTATGCAGGGATTTTGTGCAAGATATCAGACTGACTAACAAAATTGATTTAATGTGTAATTTATACTTAAAACAGCCAGATGGTGTTTTCTTTTGCCTTTCATTAAAGCTGTAATATTCTAGAATTATATAGGTTGTTTTTTTTTTTTTGCTTTTATTGAGTGATATATCCCACTTCAAAAACATAAAACAAATAGCCAAGAGCTTTGATTTATGCATGCATGGAGTAAAACAAAAGAACGGAAATGTTGACCTTTAGAGGAAACATAAAGGGTCAGCGTTACAACTGTGCCTCACAGGCAAATAGCCTCCCAGTGCTGTTGATCTATCCTTGCAACAATCCTTGAAATTCTTATCTTCTGCTATTTTTTCAGTTTTTGCAGGAGAAATGCGGAAAGGCACGTTGCTTCTCTCTGTGGACAGGCCACATCAAAGCAGCTATATTAAAAAGAGGAACAGTTGAATACATGGCACCTATAATGTTAAAAGTTTATTTTTTTTTATTTAAATCCAATTTAGCACAGAGAATCTTTACTTTGTTTCTGGCTCTGCATGCAAGTCTGCGAGCTCCCCTGCCCTCCTTCATTTCTGTATCAAAGGGTAAACTAATGCAAAATGTATATGTCCCTTGGCACAAAAGATGGTGGTGAGGCTCAGTACAGGAAGATCTGTGTGCTAAAAGCTTGAAACATCTGTGTAAACACATGGCCTTTTTCCAACCATGTAGACAATGTTCTCATAGCCTTAAGATAGATGTCCAAGGCAATATACCTTGCCCTGGGGCCATGCTGGAATGGCTTTGAACATCTGAAAAACCTTGAGCTTCAAGCAATATCCACTTTCAATATTCCAGCTTGACAGCAAAACATAGATGAATTCAGTCTATGGTGTTTATTTGACTTTTTGTTGTTCTAAGCTTTGGTTCAATTGTGCCTTTGCGGAGTGGAAATACTTTGTAAAAAATAAATAAATAAAATAACCCTACAAATTTTTAAAAGTGTTGCAAAACCTTGATTTTTTTTCTCTTTTAATTTAGGGGATTTTAAAAAGTCAGGGGCAAAGAGAACAAAAAAAAAAAAAAAAGAGTGAAGCTTCTGCCTTTGTTGTTCTTTAATTCTGTTAATAGCCCAAGGTAAAGATTTATCTGTTCTTGTCAATTTACCTCAGTCTCAATATAAAGCACCAAGGTCACTTTTTCCTTGCCTGGCCCACAGGATTAAATTGTCATGTCCCTCTAATAGGCAGCACAGGGAATCATTAGTCCAGCTCAGCTGCCTGACTGATAGGCATTTCAGTCCAATCATGGGAGTGTGCCGCCACAGGCCAGCCAATATTGACACTGTGTCAGGACTGAGAGGGGACGCCTTAATCAGGCAGGACACTCTCAACATTGATTTGACAAGCTGCCGTAATGACCCCCTTGTTTTGGTAAAGGATCACTGTTTATCCAGGCTGGCATTGATGCACTTGGAGTGCTGCATTGTCATGGAAACTATTATCACCCGTGCAGCGCCAGATTCTGTCTCCTCTGAAGTGTTGTCTTCACAGGGGACAGTGGATTTCTGTGTTGCTCCGTGCGTGTATGGGTATAGGCCTATACATTCAAGGCTCAGCAAAGTTCCACTCACGGTGTTTCTTTGACGCTAATAGAAATTCATTGGCTACATTTAGAACATGCAGTATATATATCATTAGGTCTGACTTAAAAAATTATAAATAACCAGTTTGTTTTTGAACAAGAGTTCTACATTTGTCAGTATCTGTTTTGTTTTCTTTGTTTTTTTTCTCAGTAATTCTCAGTATCTAACTGACCATTTGCATTTGCGGTTTGCTTCCAGGAGGAGACACAAGTCCCTTTGGGGTTGTGTCAGGAAGGACATCCAAACATGTGGCAACCCCCGTTTTGAGTAAGGGAACAGCCGAAAGTAGTGTTTAACCTTATTTTCCCACAGTCTCAGCTGAGGACTGAGGATGACCGAGATTTTTCTGTTAGGACACCCGCTCTCTGGAACGGCCTCCCCGAGGATGCCAGATTGGCACGCTCCCTATCGTCCTTTAAATCTCTCTTAAAGACATGTTTTTGTAAACGGGCTTTCTCCGTGCTTCCAGTTGGAGCTACTTTTACATTGTCTCCTTGTATGTTTCATCATCTCTTCTTAGTGATTATTTTAAATTATTTTTTGTTGCTTTTAATTTGTCTCATGCTGCTAGTTTTTCCCTCCCAATGCTATATAACTTTTAAACTTGTTTTTCAGTTATTACCGTCTGTTTCATCACTGTCTTGTAACTTTGTTTTGAAAGGTGCTATAAAGAAAGTTTATTAATATTGTTGTTGTTATTGTTGCTGTTATTATGTATTGCATGTCTGGATTTTTCCGATTACTGTTATACTTTTTATGCCAACAGATTAATAGTGATGGGCATGCATTTTTTTAAACTGAAAAGACACTAAAATGTATCTGTGCTGTAACTCATAACACAAAAGTAACCACATTTTGTAATTATATAATTTATCGATATTTTTAGTAACGGACTTGGTGCTGAGGCTACACTTTGAGTAATGAAGTATCAATTCTTCTGTAATTATTCATTCATCCCAACCACATGCAGTAGCTATGATTGTATATATATATATATATATATAGTAGTAAGACAGTTTTTAGTTTGATAGTTAGGCGTGTTTGTTTACTAAGAAGAGGTGACACTGCTGCTGGCAGGAGGATAAGGGAAATCAGCGGCCTCTCTGTGAGGTGTTAGACTGTAAATATTATTGGCATGCTGACAGTCTCCCACAGTGCTGTGGTGTGTAAAATCGTTAACAAGCAAGATGATGGGCTCTCTCTCCATCCCTCAGGTGAGAATGTGGAGTGTGTTTTTATATCAGCCATTATCCAAGGGTGTACAGTGAGGTGTTCTGTGTCACGTGCTCAGCCTGGCAATCAAAAACGGGATGGTGTTATCAAAGCAGAATTGTGTAATCTTTTTTTCCTATCTTTTTTGAAGGGGGGGGGGGTGCGCACAGGTCAAAACAAAATCAATAAGCATCCTATTCAAATCTGAGAAATTAAAAAGACAAGACATACTATAGAACACAATACATCTGCTTTTAATTTGTGAAAATACAAAATGAAATCATGTACAATTTATATACAAGCCTATTTGTACAAGACAATAAACAGTATTTATTATTGTGTATTATGACATAGTCAGAAATATCAACTTAGCACTGGCATTGTCAATGTGCTAAAAAAAAAAAAAAGAAGCACAAAATAATACAGACTAGACTGCAATGCTGAATGTCTCTCAACCCCACAGGTACTGTCAAACAAGAACACACTAGAAAAAAAAATACTTCACATTAAGCTTTACAGATTTACATGTAACTGAATTGCTTTCGACGCTCTGCTCTTGATGATGGATGCATTTAGGAAAAAAAAACTTTTAAGACTTTTTAAATCGTTTACAACAGTAAGAGTTTAGAAAGCTAAACTAGAAGCCTCTTTTCGCAGCAGTGGGTCTTCCTAGAGTCCTCCATTGGCTTCAGCACTGCCTGGCACATTACTGGCACTGAGGGATGGACAGCTTGGGTTTCCTCCGTGCCAGTAAAAATGTCACAACCTCTCTCATTTTACATCCAACATGAATCCTAGACTGGACTGTCATGTGTCATATATGGATTGAGAAATTCATAGAGTGATGTGTGCTTTTCTGTTCTTTTATATATATATAAATATACCTTCCCTTCCCCCTCATTGATCCTAAAGTAAAGTGACAACAGTGCCAGTATAGCTGTGATTCATTACTTAAATAAGACATGATTAATAACGCCACACTCTGCATTCTGTGCTTTCAAGCAGAAACAAATGATTGCTGCTTTATTAGATATAAATGGATATATAAGATATATAATCAGTCATTGAGGTGGTTAACCAACATAAAGTAATCCAAACAAACAAATAGCCAAAATCTTTTTTTTTTATGATAGAGCTGTTCTTCATGCATCAAAAAAACGCATGTCTGATTTATGGCATTAAGATTGGTCATGGAGAACATACAAGTTACTTAATGGCCTCCAAGACAATCCTGTGTCAGGCAGTGCTTACAGCCAAAGGAGGACTTAAAAGATGCCCACGTTATGCGATATGTGGCTTTTACATTCAACTCACCTACAGATATATCAGATATGGTCATAGCATTTGGCTTAGGTGTCTATAGTTTCTTAAGTAAATGAATAGATCTGAATTTATATTGGAAACTTTAAGATTTTTGGTTGTTTTATAATGTCGCCAACAAAACAGCTCTATCATATTTGGCTATTGAAAACAAAAAGAAAAGGGAAAAGAAACATCCTAATATCACTGGAGAAATTTTGCAGATGCAGATACTTGTTAACACTTCTGGGGTTTTGGACAATTTGAAATAGCAACATGAAAACATTTATAACAACTTAAAAAAAAAAAAAGAAAAGAAAAAGGCAAAAATAAGACAAACATTAATGGATTCAGATAAGGCTGGACCCAAATGCCATTTACATATGGACACTGGCCATCATAACTGTCACAAATGTTGTGAATTAGCTCCAAATGGCAAAGGAATGACTGAGTCAGTCACTAACAATGCCATTGTGGTGGGGTTGCAGCTGGGTGTAAAATACACATTTTAACATTCTGTACAGACTAACTCTGCAACATTGGTTAAAGTAAATGCAGAAGTAGTAGTTGTTGTTCATACACAGCTAAGAAGGCAACTTTTACAATTGTAAAACTTGATCCATAAATCCTAATAAACACCCTTTTTAGCAGTATTAGTAGTAGTTATTTTTTTACATTGCTTTTCTTCTTGATATGACCATCATTCCCCAAAATAAAACAAAAAGTCATGGAGTCTGGCCACTAGCTGTGCAAACTAATAGCTGAGTGACCGTGACGTTTGCCTATGATTGTCTTTGACGTAGATTACGTAAAGTAAACTTGCTGCAGAGGTGAATGAAGGAAGCAGTGTGTGTTCGCCTTATATGATGAAAAAAAATGATGATTTGTGTTTGCAGATGAGGAGATATCGCGAATCCCAGACGGACACCAACACGATGAGTCTTGTAGGACTCCAATGATCAGCACGGGTCCAGAACTCAGCACTCATGCTCTGCTTCTCTGATGGGCGGAATCAGGCTGCTTGTGGATATGCAGTGTATCGACTGACGTGATTGATGGTGAGAGTATTCACAGGCTTGATCTGTATGGTCCTCTGGTGGGTATTCTGTTGCTCATCTGTAAACCATGTCTTTTCTGAGAGAGAGTCAAAATCATAGAGAGACAAAAAAGAATGAAGAATGTTACAGGGTGCTCAATTTTGATTGCATTATTTCATACATTGGTTTGCTTGTGTTTTATATGCACTAATGACATTTTATTTAAAAAAAATCTTTGCCAAATTATTGTTTTAGAGAGGAATTCTAACATGGAAATGAAGCAGCAAGGCGAGTTTTTATCGGCAGGTAAATATCACTCAGTGCTTTTACCTCTCTCTCTAATATTTCAATCACACTAGTAAAATAATTAAGACAGCAACAACTTGTTGGAGAAACTGGCAGTTGCCCAGTGATTGCATTGTATTTTGTTGCTGTCAAAGATGGATTGCAGGTAGTTGCGGTGGCCAACTGGTTGCCCAGCAGTTGCGCATGCAACACTGTCAACCTCTGGGTGACCACTTTCAATCTCGATGCCATTGCACAGATCGCCTGATGGGAGGCAACCTGTCTCCAAACGATTGCAGTCCGAGTCAGATCGACTGCAATCACTCTCAGACAGATTGGCAAAGAGTTGCAATTAACGGCTGTCTGATTTATAAATGCAGAAAGATTGCTAACACACTGCAATCAGTCTCAGTCAGTCTGATGAGCACAACTCATCTGCAATGCATCTCTTCCCAATAGGAGACTTGACTCAATTGGTTGCCAAATGGTTGCGATCTGGTGATTATTTTTGGTTATTTCTATGGTCCCCATAGAAAAGCAAGGTTGCAGAGCACCCATGTCACAATGTCACAATGCACACACATGCAGTTTTGTTGGGTAAGAAGACAAATTCCAAGGAAACAAACTCTCTTTTCATACTTTACTTTTTAGAAGTTCAGAATGCAGAATTTCCACCGTCATGGTCATGACCTAAGGCTGTCATACTATAGTGCATTACTATATGTACCAGTAGATGCGTGATGCCAGTAACAAAACATTAAACAACGGTAAAATGAATCATCAAGCAGTTATAATCACAAATTCTACAGTTAAACCTACTGTGATCCATTGCGCTACTTAGGACTTATGCTGTCTTGAAGCCGTCATTTGGAAATGCTGAACTACTTGGCTTTCACTCATGTCAGCAAGGACATGACCGTGTTCAGTGCAAGTATTTAACATCATGCATAATCATTCACTTCCGTACCTTGGCACACTCTATTTACTCTTGTTGCATTTTGAAAAAAGAAAGAAGTACGCTACGTGTAAGCTAAGTGGGAAAATACTAATGTGACCATTAATAACAGAAAAGGCACAGCATGAAGAAAGGAGGCATAAAAACAGCAGATGATCTCATTGCGTATGGATTTAGAGTAGGTTAGCAGTAGGTTGCCACTAATCAAAAAAAAAAAAAGATAAAGAAAAACAGCATCAATCATGTAAAAAAAACAAATCTTTAAGTATCATTATTATGCATCCAGCATAATAATGTATGTACTAATGTATGTCAGGCAGCCATACTTTGTCCATGTCGTGTTAAAGCAGTTAAAAAAATCATATCCAAGTTTCAGATGAAATTCAAAACCTAATAAACAGCACGAAGCTGCTCAGATGTACTTGAATCAAACTAATACATGGGCTTATTAAACGTGTATTTGTACTGAGAATGAGCAGTATTGCTAACCACAGAAGGCTTGTAGTGTTCATTCAGAAGCTCTGATACACGAGCATTTTTTAAATTAATGTTAATATCAATTTTACAGTACTAATACTTGTAGAATGTATACCTCTGTCAATTCTACAAAGTCCTTTGAGTATGTTATAAAATATTGATGGTGGTAAAAATAGTGAGATATCTGTAATCGATATACACTCAGAGACAATTAGACTGAACCAACCAAACCTGCAGTCCATCCATTTTGGGAATACTATGGGTTTGTTCCAGTATCCATATTTACTGTACACTGCTGTTAAAAAGTGAAGTTCCTTCTTCTGTGACATATTATCAATAATTGGAAATGTGCCCATGTGCTCCATAAAACTGCAAGCATCTGAAGGTTCATCAGGACTCATGGGAACAGGCCTGATTAATGACATCCAGTAATTAATGCAAATACAAATAAAAAAACAAAACGAAACGAGCTTAGGTGATTCGAGCAAGTCTATACTTTGCTAATGTATGTTTGGTCATAAAGATATTAAATGAGTTATTAAATGAGATATTAAATGATGCATATAGGCATACTTATAGACAGTATAAAAGATGGATGTGACTCCTGGGTCTGACAAGTGGAGCGAATGCAGAAGTGCCTTAAAACTGCATTCTCTATGGCCAGCTGGCTGCAAATGTTGTATAGTGCATGGAAAAATAGCCAACAGCTTCCTCGGTTTGTGACCTCAGTAGACATATTCCTGGTCTAATAATTATGGCTATTATTAGACTCATAAAAAGGAGGTTTTTATAGGCAACGCAGATTGAATAAAGACTTGTAATAGCCAATGAGCATGCAGTGTCCCCAGTTTCAGTGAGATCTTGCTCTCATTCATCTTTTCGGGCTTCAGAACTCGTAGAAATCAACAATGAAGCTGATCAGCTCAAGGCTCATTAACATCTTTTATACTGTCCATGCAAGTATCACTCTTTGCAGTCTTTGATTAAATCAGGCATGTCCAAAGTCTGGCTCGCGGGACTGGATTGATGATAATGCAGGTACAATAACACAGACTCATAAAGACACTTGCAAAACAGGCCAATTTTTTTTATTTATAAGCCCTTCATAAATCCTGCTGACTACACTCTATTTATCAATATAAGCAAAGGTATTATTACAAATATATAGAAACATCGGAAATCACTTTTTGGCACCAGCAGCTGGATACACTCAAGTTTCCAGAGATGCGAACATTTGCAAAGAAAACATTAAGCCCGACTTTCTAAACTTAAACAAGAACCACTTGAGGTCAAGACTAAGTAATTCCCACCTACTGTAGTGACATTTTACACATGTCTACCACTGGTCTCGAATCAGACCTGCCCTGTGTACCTATGAGCCCTTCAGAGTTTCTGCATGTTTTAAATTGCTGCTGGAAATTCAGATAGCTTTTATGCTCTGTGTTCATCTTAATAGTTACATTTGTTTACTTCATTTATTTCCTGCATAAAAATGAAATGTCATCAGGGACTGCTGACCTTGGGCACTTTCACATTATCAAATCTGGGCCTCCTTGAAAAAGTTTGCACACCCCTGGATTAAATGAGTCATCTTTAATCTTATCGGTCACATTATGCACACTTACTGGCACCCTAAAAGTGCAGGTTAAATATACTTTGTGGCATTATTTGAAAATGGGACACACCTGTCTGCCTGCTGGTAGTGTGGGCATAGGGGTTACCACTGTGAAGAATTATCTGTAAATCTAAACTTAGTGCCTCTGGACTTCTGTGCAGTCTGTAAAAAACAACCGAGTGTTTAAAATATTTAAACTCTGGGTTGTAGGTATTTGTGGTACCGTATCAAAGATTGATGACTGATAGAAGTGGTATCGTCCAGTTGGATGCTTGTGCCTTGAATACACAATGGGTGGAGCGGAAAGCTGATCAAACACTTGAAGTAAAGTGGATGTGGAGGGGGTAGTTAGACCTGGTAAACCCAAACATGAAGTGATGTTGACCCAGGAACATCTGGCTAAAATCTCCTTATCCCTGCATCCAGCTGACAGTTGGATGCCATGTCCAAAGCCTCCACAGCTGAAATGCCTCCCTTTAGTTATGGCTAAAATGCCATTCATACCAGCTACAGTGTTAACTGAGGAGTCCAAAGGTGTAGTAAGGCACCAACTGAAGGAAGCTTTTTCATGTTGGCAACTGGAAATTCAAACCTGAAAAAGTACAACACACTTTGTAGAGAAAAAAAAAAATGCTAGCTATTGCTGTCGTATGCTGATAATGTAGTTCTGTCTGCTTCATTGAACCTTGACTTTCAGCAGTTAACAGGCCAGTTTGCAGAAGTTTACCAATGTAATTACTGGTAATAAAAGTGATAATCATAATACATGAAAATGTCGCTTTACAAAGTTTAATAATTGTAGAATAAAACTGAAGTGTGACATTCACATCATGCGGGTGAATCTTTATTAACAACCGTAACATTTTATGCTTTCAAAATGTCTTGACATAATTAATAGTTCATGGCTGCAAGTAACATTTAACTAAAAGTATACCTTTTTAACGCAAATCAAAAGGCATTGAGAGGACATGATGTGCAAGATTTCATTGACATGACATGAACTTTTAAGACATGTAATTTAAAAGTGCAGTTCAGTACAATAAGGTTCACCTTTCATTTGAAATTCAACAAATGCGAGTTTCAGCAGAGCAAAACTTGGAATGCTACAAGTGGAAAGAGACTCGGTGACTGTAATCACAGAAGTGCCGGATATTAACACAACAAAAAGTAAAGATGGAAGTTGCGAAATGCTTGTCATTTCCTACCCTGAGGGGAATTACTTTGCCATGCTGTCTAAAGTGTTTTCTAGTGTCACACATGTAATAATTTTCTTTTCTTCCACATTTTAATCTAAGTGGGGATCCCTCACATGAGAAGAAGCGTCCTAATCAGGATGTTATCCGTTTATTCCAAACTAAAACTGTGCAAAAATTGTCTGAAAATCAAAAAAATACATTCACACGACGACAAAATTTGTAAAGAAAATACCATTTCTCTGCTACGCAAGAATGACAAAAATTATTCAGTTATTCTGGTAAAAGTTTACTGCTGTTCTTGGCTTCAAAATGTACAAGAATGGGAAAAAAAACCAGTTAATGGGTGGAAAGAAACTTTGGTGAAATGCTCAGTCCAGGGGGGCTCCAGGTACGGCAGAAGTTCTTGGTGGTTTTGTACTCTGACCTGCAATATTAGCCAATCCCGCTAAAGAGGAAAACCAATCTGTGCTAAAATGTTTTGTTAAATACAAACTAAGACATACAAGTGGCACATACATACACATTCAGACAAACATACACACATTGACGCACAGACGTGTTAAAGTCTGTCTGGACAAACAAGACAAACACCGTTGGCAGGCACTGTTCACGGACATAGACAGTCACAGAGCTTTTAGAGGGGCACATACTTTTGTTTGTCTCGCGAGTCCCTGCTTTTGGCTCGGTTGGTGCGGTTGGTGGCGGGGATAGAGTGGACAGAGGAGCTCTTTTTGCTTGAAGAATGGGATGAATGGGACGAGTGGGAGAGGCTGGTTCGAGACTGGCCGGCGTTGTGGTCAAACTGCATCAGGCAAAATATCAGGTCTGAGGGCACCAGCTCAAATGCATACGGTGGATTGGTTATGACATATCTAGAAGAACAAGAAACCAGATGCGAGGCCAGTTATAAATGAAGCGGAGGCAGAAGTGGTTTGTATTAACAACATTTTTTTTTTATGTGGATTTTAGTTTGAGTATCTAAATGCAAGAACACATACCGTTTGGTACACTGGCTTTGCATGTTTAGATGTGCGTCTCGTAACCGGTAGATGCCAAAACACAACATGTTATATGTTTTCAGGGCTTTACAAAACAGGTCACCATAACAACCACCATCCTGGAAGACAGGAACACAAAACCAATTAGTACACAATCCAACACTAAAGTTTTCTATTATGTTAATATGTATTTTGAGTTTGTGTTACACAGCGTAGGCCTTCTTTTCCCTTGCATCTTGTGTGCTTTGTTTACTGGTGACTGTTGAATGAAGGCAAAAACTGCCCTCTGACTACACTCAAATAAAATTACTAAATAGATCTCAGGCCTCAAAAGTCTTTATCTGATACAGACGGATAATAAAGCAGAGTCATGTGGAATTTAAGCAGATTACCCAACAAGCTCGGCCACACCAGCATTCAACGACAACATTTTTACAGTGTAACTCATTCTGGTTGAAGTGGAAGTGGCACAGTTTGAGGATTCTGTCACAAGGGTGCAGCAAATGTACTGAAAACAATGATGAGCCATATTTGATGGCATATTAGAGAGCCATAGCCCAAAATGGAAGACAACACCTTAGCGCATTAGCTTTGTTGTGCCATCTACGGTACTGTGTGAAAGTCTTGAGCCACCCCTACTTTCATTATATTTTGCTTACAAGAGTTCTAAAGTGGTCTTGAGCAATACTTCTCCAGATTTTATGAAAGTTTTACTGTACAAAGTTTTTCTTAGGACGTTGGATGCTTTGTCACTCATTTCAGTCCTTGTACCTGATCATTTTCAGAGCAATGTTTTTTTTAAAACACTGACCCATCATTCAAGTATACACAAAGGCACCGGACTCAAGGGATGAATTTGTGTTGTGTCTACACACAACAGGCAACTTATCAAAGAACTGATTTTATATAGTATTGTTAGGCATATTGTTACTAGCAGGCCTAAAAAATGATCTACAGCAGGATCTGAAAGTCATCTTCTTAAGAAATGGGAAAGAAATCAAGTAAAAACCTGACACAGAACCTGAGAGATGCATCTGATCTTTCAGTCAATCCATGCACTGAAGGGGCAGCAATTAGTCATTACTGAAGCAGTGTAGGCTCATCTTAACAGAGAAGGGAACAAAATTGAGCCAACATCCAAAGAAGAGCTTTGGAAGGTCCTTCAAGAAATCTGAGGAGCTATTCCTGAAGACTGTTTAAAGAAATTCCAAGAAAGCTTGCCTAAGAGAGATCAGGCTATGCTGAAGAATGAAGGTGGTTGATATACGAGGGTGGGCTGAAAAGTTCATAGGCTGACCATGATGCAATGGTCGAACTTGACCAAATGTGTTTTACTTTTCAACAAAGTCTCCCCTGTGGTCCACACGCTTCATCCGTGTTGCAGCGTTGGATTCCCGTGGTACAGAAGCTCTCATCCTGACCCTCAAAAAAAGTCCTCAACAGCAGAGATGACCGCATTATTGGTCCGATACTGCTTCCCAGTCAAGTGTTTTTTCATGTTGGGAGCAGAAAATAGTCAGATGGTGCCAAATCAGGAGAATATGGAGGGTGATCAACCAGCTCAAAGCCACAGTCGCACACAGCAGCCATTGCAACCAGGGACTTGTGTGCAGGAGCATTGTTCTGGTGAAACAGGACCCCTTTCATCAGTTTTCCAGGCCATTTGGACTCGATTGTCTTTCGCAGCTGCCTCAGCAAGTTGGCACAGTATTCTCCATTGATAGTATGGACTCTTTGAAGGTAATGTCAATGTCAATGTAATCAATGAATACAATGCCCTTTGCACCCCAGAAGATGGAGACCATCACCTTCCCTGCCGATGACACCACCTTGGCCTTCCTTGGTGGGGGAGAAGAAGGGTGTTTCCACTGCATGGACTACCGTTTGGTCTCTGGCTCAAAGTGGTGAACCCAACATTCATCTTGGGTTAGGAAATGTTCAAGAAAACCAGCTGGATCTGCTTCAAAAAGCACCAAGTTCACCTGCAACATGATCTGCCTGGTGCGCTTTTGATCAGGTGTAAAAAGTTGTGGCACCCACCGAGCGGAAACCTTTGACATGCCAAGTTCGTTATGTAGAATGTTCTCAACTGGTTCATGGGAGATGCCTACAGCATTAGCTACTGATTAACAGTTAAATGTCTGTCATTCATCACCATGTGGTAAACACGGTCAATGTTTTCTTGGGTGGTGGCTGTGGCAGGATGTCCGGACCTCGGGTCATCTTCAAGGCTCTCCCTACCCCTCTTGAATTCAGCTGCCCACTTTTGCGCAGTTGATAAAGCTGGAGCATCGTCCCCTAATGTAGCAACCATGTCAGCATGAACGTCATTGTGGGCTAACCCCTTTTTCTGCAGATATTTGATAACAACACGGTGCCAAATTTTATCCATTTTCACAAAATGTCTCTAGTGCTACTTTTCCAAGTCCTCAATTCTGTATCCAATGTGGGTTTATCTGGAAAGAAAACCTGCAGTTAGCATCAGTAAAATTTGAATTTAAGGCAGGCCAAATTTAATTACTGTGTAATAACTCCTTCTTAGTCAGCCTATGAACTTTTCAGCCCACCCTTGTAAGGTGGTTGTATCAAATACTGACTTTCTGGCTTTCTACCTCCATGTATGTTTGCACGTTTCAATAAAGTGCTACACCTATTTTCCATTTTCCTAGCAATATATAAAGAAAATACTTTAGTTTTAATAGAACTGCCCCAGAAGGGCTTGAATTTAAATAGTTATGAGGCAGGAGTTGATGGTTGGTGTTAGTTTTCCATAAAGAAAATTAAAATGCAATTACATCTCACCCACATCTGATGGGAGGAAAAGCTTGCACAGCTATCTATTGACCCCTTGTTATTTCTGTCTTCTTAGATGGCCTATTTTTACCCTAACAGATAAAATAAGGGGCAGCTAGCATTTTCACTATAACCTTGCTTATTACATTTTATTATATTATTATTTTGCTGTGCCACTTTTGAGAATGACAGGGCCTTATGATCTTTGCTTTTCAAAAGATCTGCAACATTGGTTGTATTTACCAGTAGGTACCAGTCAAAAGTTTGGACACCTTCTCATTCAATGTTTTTATGTTCTTCCTACATTGTAAATTAATACTGAAATCATCCAGACTATGAAGGAACACACGAGGACTCATGTAGTAAACTTAAATATGTTAAACAAACCAAAACATGTTTTAGATTTTAGATTCTTCAGTGTAGGCACCTTTTGCTTTGCACACGTTTGGCATTCTCTCAGTCAGCTTCTTGAGGTAATCACCTGAAATGGTTTTCCAACATGCTTGAAGGAGTTCCCAGAGGTGCTGAGCACTTGTTGGCTGCTTTGCCTTCACTCTGTGGTCCAACTCATCCCAAACCATCTCAATTGGGTTTAGATCAGGTGATTGTGGAGGCCAGGTCATCTGATGCAACACTCCATCACCCTTTTTCTTGGTCAAAAAGCCCTTACATAACCTGGAGGTGTGGGGTCATAGCCTTGGGGTCATGACCCCACACCTGTTGAAAATCAAATGATGGTCCCACTAAGCACAAACCAGATGGGATGGCATGTTGCTGCAGAATGCTGCAGAATCAACAGTTGATGTTGAGATGTGTGTGCTACTTGAACTCTGTGAAGCATTTAGGTGGGCTCTTATCTGGGGTGCTGTTAACTCTGATGGTAATTCTGATTAACTTATCCTGTGCAACAGAGGAAACTCTTGGTCTTCCTTTCCTGGGGCGGTCCTGATGAGAGCCAGTTCCATCATAACATTTGATGGTCTTTGCGACTGTACTTGAGGATACTTTCAAAGTTCTTGAAATTTTTCAGATTGACTGACCTTCATTTCTTAAAGTAATGATGGACTGTCGTTTTTCTTTACTTAGTGGCATAGTCTCACCATAATATGGATTAGAACATTACTCAAATAGGGCTATTCACTGTATATCAACTCTACCTCTTCACAACACAACTGATGGTCTCAAACACATTAAGAGGGCAAGAAATTCAAGAAATTAACTCTTGACAAGGCACAGCTGTTAACTGAAAGCCATTCCAGGTGACGACCTCATAAAGCTGACTGAGAAAATGCCAAGATGTGTAAAGATGTCATCTAAGCTAGAGGATCTTTGAAGGATCTAAAATATAAAACATATTCTGGTTTGTTTAACACTTTTTTGTTTACTAAATAATTCCATATGTATTTCTTCACAGTTTGGATGACTTTAGTATTAATCTACAATGCAGACAAATTTTAAATAATGAAAAACCACTGAATGAGAAGGTGTGTCCAAACTTTTGACTGGTACTGCATATCAGAGCATGCATTTGTAATTAAATGTACTTTTTTCTATCATTTTTTTAAATTCTGATTTTCTTCAGTTTTAAATTGGATGACATATTGTCTATGGCTAGAGACTACAGTTTTTACAGTCCATAAATGATAACTATAAAAACTATTTTGAATAAATGCCAAAAGACATATTTGATGATTATCCAAAAATTTATTTATTTCTTCGTTATAAAATCTCTGCTATGTCTAGATGCACAATCTATGTTACTCATCTCGGCCATATTTTACAGCCACCCCTATTATTCAGTATCCTTTAGTAACAGCAGCTTCCACAATGCAAACTGACAGAGATGTCCTTAGCCCTCAGGTGACAAGACCAATCACTTACCCCGAGGTCGGCAAAGGGCCCGTCGTACAAGGCCAGCTGTGCCACGCGACACCTGTCCCTGTTTGCCAGGGTCTGTGGTGTGCTGTAGCCGCCCCGTAATGCATTCTCCTCTGCCAGCAGCCCCTCCAGCTCCGGTGTCGCCCCGCCTGTTACCAGCGTCCGGATCAAGGTGAGGATATTATCATTGAAGTATGTCTGATGGAATGAAGTTAGAGGGGGGTGAGTCCTTAAGCAAACGCTACCAAAGTCACAACTGAACCTCCTCAATGTGCCACCCAGATTGAATGGTGCTATCTAAGCCCGTTCTGTCGCGTCACATTGCCCTCCACACTGAGTGAAAAGACAGCAGACTTCAGTTACTGCAGGTTACACCTTCTTCCATCAGAGCAACGAGCCCATGTTCACACTTGTCCAGGCATTTATTATTTAGCTTTATGTCAGCCACAAAAAAAGATTGATAAACCACGCATTGAATCTGAAGATGTACTTGTCTTTATAATTGTTATCTTTCTAATCCCCCCTCAGTTATTGCATTGCTGATTTTTAACAAGGGCGAATGTCTCCCCTTTTCTTTGCACTGCAGTCGCTTGTCTCCCCCTGCTTGTACAGCATGGTGACATCTCCCTTGGCTGCTGACAGCACTATTGACTCAGATGATGGATGAGGGCTGTCCATTAGGTAGCATTACCTTTGTCTACACTGGAGCACACTTGAAGGCAGCTTTGTTCTAACCTCACTCAAACTGAAAGGCAGACAAATGAAGCCATCATGCCTCATACAAGTTCCAGTCTTGTCATTCATTCTTTTAACAGAGGAGCAGAGTGTGCCTACTTTATTATTTGTTTCGTATTTAGTTGTAGAGCCCTAGGCCAGCCAATAGGATTTTTAAGCACGAAACTGATACCAATATTTGGTGATATGCAAATTCGATATATCAGCCAATAGTTTTCTTCTTTGAGACACATGAACACATTTCCTTAACATTTGTTATGTGTAGTTATTTATGAGTCCTTAGTAAGATAATTTAACAGTGCCGTATAAAAATAATCTTGTTTTATTGTCACATCAAGTTGTGGATTACTCATTTACTCAGGGAGGTTGGAGAGTGCCCTCTGGTGGAGGGTGTTTCTCTTGTCTCGCCTTTAATTTTAAAATTTTCATTTATCAGCCATTACAAATGCCAACACTGATATATCAGCAAATAGCTAATATCGGCCGATATATCAGCGGGAGTCTGTTTAGTTGAGGTTCTCTGCTATGTGTCCTGATATTAAAGCATAACATTTACAGGCAGATGTTAGAAATTCCACGGGAAAATATAACTTCATCATATTTATAGACTAACCACTTCTGACTTACCGCACTCATTAAGGAATCCAGCACACTGACTGCGAATGCTGTCCCACAGGCAAAAGGCTGAGTGAGGTACAACTCTGTGTCTGGGTCGTCGTCATCATCTTGGTCCAGGAACTGAACATTTGAGTCGTTCACTATGGGGTAAACGTTCATTTTATTAGCTATTTAAATTCTGATTGTTCTTTGTGGGGTTTTTTTTACTGCACAATAAAACCAGCATGGCAAATACTTGATTCACGTGAAGAGGAGGACACAAAAGTAAAGCGGCTGTGCACAACAGTCAGTAGCAGCAGATATGGACTGTATTAGAAATTGATGAATAGTTCTACATGTTCTCCTTAATTACTTAGTTCCAATTTTGGGCAAAAATTTTTTGTTTCTTTAAAGGAACTAAAATGACAAATGTGTCTGGTGTTTGTATTCAGCCTTGTGGCCAACTTGCCTCTGCCACATTCCATATCCAGGCGATTCATGCACACTCATGACACCATGCATATTGTCAAAGTTCCAGGCCTCAACTTAAAGTCCTCCTGAGGTCAATATCAGCAACACCATTATGCCATTGTTTGTCTTGTAAATCCAAGACAGAACTTCCAATTATTTGTACTTGCATGTCAAGTCAAATGAAAGTATTTCATTGCCCCAGAACCTTCTTTAAAGATGTCTTTGAGCACAAAAACACATGCAGTAGCTGGAAGAAAGTAATGATGTAAAATTTAGTTGGAGAACTGCTTCTTCTGTGAGGACAGAAATAAATGTCAGTCATATCGACAGGGCTGAGATGAAAGAAGGGCACGGGCCAGAGAATGTGATCCGACAGAAGATGCTATGAAAACAGCCACAAGGACTTCTGAGGGATCAAAGACCCTGTAATTCTTAGAAAAATAAAAGGGAGAAATTTTGCTTTGAGATAGGGAGCCAAAACAAGACAGGCAATTTCAACCAGAACCAAGGGTAAAATGTGCTCAAAGTGATGCCATGGGAATGGACTGAGCCTCTTGTGCAGCAAGAGAAATCAAAAGAAAGCTGATATGGAGGCAACAGCAGTTACGACACTGCAGTACAGGACAGAGGCACTGCTTCTTACCCAGCTCAGTTATCATTTGTATGCTGGTCCCACTGCTTTTATCCTGACTGAATGAAATCACAGGCAGTTTTTTGCCTGGCTTTGCTAATGGCGCTAGACAAGTGTTAAGGAAAAACAGTTACTGGTACATGTCAACAAGGGACAAAACAAAAACAGTAAAAACTCCACTTTTAGTACAGTTAATCAAGCGATGACAGCCTCTAATTGCATAATTTGTGTTTTCTCAGATTTGTTTACGACTACTTCACTGAAAAGAACGTGCAACGGCAGAGCTAGCATGTCAGTCAATATGCAGCAGCAAGCCATACCTAGTTCTGTTATGATGGGAATATTTGCTCCAGTTGTGACAGAGGTCTGCCTCACTAATCCATGGACTGGACTGTTCTCAGGAGATGATCGATCCATTCCTGGTGGCGTGAAGCCTTAATGGACGCACACAAAACATGAAGCACATCACTTAATACTAGTTCAAAGGTTACAATACGGCATATCAGCAGAACTAATACATTGGGGCTATTTCATCCATTTGCAGCCACATGGGGCATAAAGTGCAGATTTACCATATTTTTGACAAGGGCCAATATTCGTTTTTATATAATAGATGTGAGAAACTCCTCATTTTGTTTCCCTCTGATTGTGTGTGCGTGGAGACAGAAACATTTTACAAACATATGCAAAAACAAGCATGTACAGGACGGAGTCATGAAATAGAAAATCAGTGAGGCAAAATTGAATCCAAATTGACTTGGCATTTCTTGCTTTCCTCAGACTGACAAGTAAGCACATTAAAGCAGTGATGCTGTATGTATTATACATAGGCTATGTTGTGATATCCATCACTTACTGCTGACTAAACACCATGCGAGGTCATACATGTATTAGGGGAATAATGAAATTGGTGGCATTTCTTTTCTTCCTGTCCTCAAGTCAAAAGGTTTCTAAACGGATTCCTCTCATTGCCAAATAATGACCCTTACTGAAATCTGAAGCTAACTGAGTGCTTCAAGTGTCATTTAGAAAACGATAAAATGCGATATTAATAAATTATACATGTTATACAAAGTAGTCCCAGATAGGGAAAAATAGCAATGTGCAAGCCAGGTAAAACTCTTGTGCCAGCGCTGTGCTTGTTGCCACCAATTAGGTTTGTGAAGAAACCAGTTGTTACAGTAACCTGAGGAATAGTCAGCTGGGTTTACTGTCAAACGTAGTGACACCAGGTCAGCCAAGCAGCACCCAGTGAGGAATATTCTCTGTGCCAGGGCCCTGTCCCTTCCAGGCAGTGCAGCGAACTATGATAGGGCGCTCCTTACCTTGAGAATTAGCCTGCAAGACCCCAATGCTGTCATCAAACTGCATAGATTTGATGTTGAGTGACGCCAAGATGCATTCTTTGTCCTGCAGTGATGCATCGTCAATATTGTTCTGATTGGCTGACAGAATGACACACATGTCGCAGAGGTTGATGTTGACAGCCCTCAGATCTGCCCTACTCAATGGTGTGCCCTTTGAGAACAAGTGAAGGAGAGAATTTGTTATCACACCTATAAGATACGAGAAATAAATCTAAATTTGGAACTGCAGTTCTCAAACTCCAGACACACGTCAGCTTCATTCTGCAAAATATACTATACACTGCTAGCACGTTCTTCCAAATGCAGCTACTACTGCTGCTACTAATAACTTATTTGGTGAAGGCTTTTCCAATCTAGCTGTGTTTGCAGTTGATGATTTAACAAAAAGAACTCAGGACTGTGACACTGGAAAACACCGGTCATATACTATCACATTGTATTCTTTCAAATATGTACTACTTACTATTGTGGATGCTCAGATGGCCAAAGTTTCGAATAATGAGGTCAGTGAATGTGCAAGTGATCCCTATTTTCTTCTACTTTTGGCTCTCTATGATGTCAGAGAGGAGATATCCTTAATATAGTCAATTCAGGTACAGAGCTGTGGCGGTAAGCCACCTGCTGTCCTTCTGTTTGCAAGTTGGAACCAATCAGAAGAAAGCTGGCTTAAAGGGATGAGGAACAGTGCTAAAGTTTGTTTCAGATAGGGTTGAATTGGCAGGCTCCACCGAAGTCCAGTATAAGATAAATAAGGATTCCTTATTCTGGAAGTCATGCAAAGCTTCCCTAATAGAGTCCAAGAATAAAAAATATGCAGCCAGAAATGAGCATAATCAAATCCACAGTATTCCCCTAACCTTAGCCAAATCCTTAGCAAGCATAACCATATAAATCTTAATCATTATGTAATTTCCAGGAGTTAATATTCTACAGAAAACCACAAAGTGTTGATGGTTTTAAGATGTGTTAACTATGAACATTTTGCAGTGACGGTTCGCAAAATAATGTTCTCTTTATACTGATGAACCGGTATCGTGTTTCCGACAAAATGCGCCTGTTAATGAGCAGTGTATGCGTGCCATTTTAGTAAAACAAAGTCATGACTTTGAAGTGATCTAGATAAACATTTGAAATTAGTGATCTTTCTCTACTCACAGGCAGAATGGAGACTTTTGGGAAATTATGAAGAGTTTCCCATTCCCGCTTCAGATACTCGAGGGAGCCGACAAACACAATGTGCTTCAGCTCGTGGTAGTGAAAGTTGCTTGCTCTCAGAGGCATCACGAAGTTTCTGAGACCGATCAACGCCGACTTCACATCTCCAAATATGCACACGACCACATGACCGCTCAGAACAGTCATGGCTGCCTCGCTCCGTGTCTGAGAGGGAAAGAAGGGGATAAGGGATAAATATGTTCCTGGCTGGAATTTGCATAAATAGTCATTTCTAACAAATGTTAGTGCTTTCTCTTTTTTTTCAGCGAGCCTGCTCACCCTGTAAAATATATCATGAGGTTCAGGACGGCAATGAAAGTAATTTGAAAAATGGCATATGTATTAGTACAAGAAATGTTCTATAGTACAGGGCCCTCTTGTAGCAAATGACATGTCAAACACCTCATTACAGAGTGTTTAAGTGCCCTGTCAACCTCTGATAGTGCTTTGTGACATGACACATCTGTCACTGGGGAGAAGAGTGTCAGGGACAAATGACGTGTACCGAGTGAAGGAGCAGGACCCACCAAGATGACCTTCTCAATGTCTTTGGACGGGCACCAGTGAAACATCCCTGTGGAGTCGTATTTCTTTACGTTCTCATCCATGCTCTCAATCTGCTCATTTCCCGGGATAAGGAGCGGGTCATGTCTAATTAAACAAAAAGATGGGAGGGAGAGAGTGAAAGAATATCATCAGACTCACTTTGAAAAAAAATGAACCTTTCAGAGCCACAAGTCTTTTTTTTCTTCATACATTTCATAAATTAACCATGAGAATATTTGGCAATCTCCGAATAAGGTGCTTGTACTCAAAAAAAAAAAAAAAAAATCGCTTTCTTCCCTTTTCCCCCCTCTTTGCTTTTTCCTGTCAGAGGCCATCTGCGGAAATGCCAACAAAACTGCCATGTCATCAAGCAGAGTGACATCAGCAGCGGCAGCCAGGCGGAAGAAGATGGCAGCAACACACTGCGTTGACTGGCATGAGCACGGAGATGCAATTACGCCCCCTTACTGCATACAGCTTTTGACGTAGTGGTAAAAGCTTTAACAGACCAGACTTTAAATATTTCAGCAATTTGCCCAACCATATTTGCTTGCCAAAGTGAAGGGTATTAATGTTTAAACAGACCATCAGAACTATATAAAATAATTTCACTGGTGAACATTAACACTGACCGCTAAAGTGGTCTCCCGACATGAGTACCTGCATTTGGATCGTGCTTGTTCTGGTCAGAGTGATATGATCTTTAAGGATCACATGGTTAATTTAAATAAAAATATAAAATTAGTGTAGTATGTTCATGCGAAATCATTAGTCTTGCTTTTTCAGTGTTGACGCATATTCACAACAGTGTATCATGTAAATATACTGCTCAAAAAAATTAAAAGAACACTTTGAAAACCCATTATATCTCAATGGGGAAAAATAATTCTGATATCTATACTGATATGGACTGGATGCTGCATCTTTTGATGGAAATGCTAATGAAATGAAAATGATCAGCCTACAGAGGGCCCCACGTGTACGACCCCACGTGTTTGTATGCATGCCTGACAGCATCGGCGGACGCTCCCAGTGAGGTGACGGATGGTGTCCTGGGGGGCCTCCTCCCAGATCTGGACAAGGGCATCACTGAGCTTCTAAACAGTCTGAGGTGCAACACCATCGGATGAACAGAAACATAATATCCCAAAGGTGTTCTATTGGATGTAGGCCAGGCAAGGGTGGGGCCAGTCAGTGGTATCAATTCCTTCATCCTCCAGGAACTAACTGTATACGCTCACCACATGAGGCCGGGCATTGTCGTGCACTGGGAGTAACCCAGGACCCACTCTACCAGTGAAGTGTCTGACACTGGGTCCAAGAATTTCATCCTGATATCTAATGGCAGTCAGGGTGCTGTCACCTAGCCTGTAGAGGTTTGTGCGTCCCTCCATGGATATGCCTCCCCAGACCATCACTGACCCACCACCAAACCGGTCATGCTGAACAATGTTCCAGGCAGCATAACGTTCTCCATGGCTTCTCCAGACCCTTTCACGTCTGTCACGTGTGCTCAGGGTGAACCTGCTTTCATCTGTGAAAAGCACAGGGCGTCAGTGGTGGAGCTGCCAGTTCTGGTGGTCTATGGCAAATGTCAGTCGAACACCAAAGTGCCGGGCAGTGAGCACACTGCCCCTCCCTGAGCCTGGTTCTGCCGGAGGTTTCTTCCTGTTAAAAGGGAGTTTTTCTTTCCCACTGTTGCCAAGTGCTTGCTCATAGGTGGTCGTTTTGACTGGGTTTTCTCTGTAATTGTTGTAGGGTTTTTACCTTACAACATAAAGCGCCTTTAGGCGACCGTTTGTTGTGATTTGGTGCTCATGAAGTCTGTTTCTGATTGTTTGGTCAGAGACATTTACACCAGTGGCCTGCTGGAGGTCATTTTGCATGTATTGATGTGCCATTCTAGTGGAGTTGGACTACCTGTGCAAGCTCCAGGTATGGCCTCATGCTACCAGCAGTGACACTGACCCTAGCCAAATGCAAAACTAGTGAAAGGACAGTCAGAAAAGATGAGGGTGGAAAAAATGTCAGTGACCTGGAAAACCATTCCTGTCTTAGGGGGTTGCCTCATTGTTGCCCCTCTAGTCTACCTGTTGTTAATTTTATTAACACCAAAGCAGCTGAAACTGATTAACAACCACCTCTGCTACTTAACTGACCAGATCAATATTCTAATTGTTTAATTGACTTGATGCTACACTCTCATTCAAAACTTTTCCTTTAATTTTTTTGGAGTATAATAATCAAATATATGATATATGGTGTAAATTACTCTACTATTATAATTAATTTTGTAAATTACTACAATTTTAACATTTCATCAAGCTATAATTTAAAAAAAAAATACTCTGTTCTATGATGATGTTTTAAGCGCACATCTTTTATCTGAGGAAAGACTGCCCCAGCCACACTGATAGTACTGCCCAATACAATTCCCTTTGCCCTAAAACGACTTTGTCGGATTCACATCAAAGTTAAAAATCCAGACAACAGTCTTCTGTCACTGTTGAAAACCTTTTCAATTGTTCAAATCTTCCCCTCGTAAGACGAGCATCTCTTTAATCCACACAAGTATGTGCCTTTAAAGAATGGGTACCTTAAGTAACATGTTAAGTATGTATGAAAGTGTCAGCTGAAACTACCATCCCTCAGGCTCTAAGAGACTGAAGCCAAAAAAAAAAATGCCTTTGGGCTCATATACCCCTAGGCAAGACCTGGATGTCCTTTCAAGAATGTAAGTAGCGGGAGAGGGAAATGTCTTTTCTACCTCTTTGTCGATGCAGTTTCACTTTGAAAGGTGTGTGTACAATAAATTCCCTATGTAAAAGTATGTACATTATTAACTTTTAAAAGTACATTGCTAACAAAAATGTGAAAGAAAAAAAGCAGAAATAATTAATTCTCCAACAAATTGAAAGTGGGTTCCCAAAAAACAATGAGACTAACTGACATGAAATGATTTGCTGCTTTTCTTTGTCATATCTTCTGGACTGATGGTTGCATGAAATTTATTTATTTATTTATTTTTGGTCTAATCAAAAGAAATGGAGGTGGAATCTTTGACAAACTTTAGGTATATAGATTCAGCTAAGACAATCATAAATTATCATAAATAACTTGAATTACAGTATTTAAATTCTGCGTGAGAACGAAACTCAATTTCTAAGAAGAGTGGAAGCATTTAGTGGTTTTACACCTTGGCTAAATATTTCATCAAAAGTCAAATGTTTCACCACTCACTCAGTGGAGCCGCTGTCACTTCAGTTTGTCCTTGTGAAGATGACTGGTGAGGCAGAGCTCTGCCAGGATAGCTATCGCTCACTGTCAGCCATGACGGCCTGTCACTACCCTGCACTGCCAATTGCCTCAGCAGTGCTGTAACAGACATGACGTGTATGTCACGGCGATCCGATGTGACCAAATGCGTTATGACATCCCGCAGTTAGATGTGTCTTATGACCCATCAAGGAGCCCGTGGAAATGGTGTTAATTTCAGAGAGGTCGTCATTGCTAAGTTCTAGACAGGTCATGTTAGTTTGCCGGAACTAGAAGCGAACCGTCTCGTGGAAACGCGCTCGCTTTTTTTCCTCTTGCGTGGTTTGTTTCATCAGACAGAAGCAGGAGTGTCCGTTGAGTGTCACTTCTGTGTACTTTTAAAGATTCAAACTGATCAGCGGCGTAATTCGCTGCTTTATGATGACACGTTTGACAAGACTTCACACATCATTACCTCAAAGCATAGGGCCAGGTGTTTTCTGGAGGAGCGTAATGACAGCTGAGAGAGCCATAAAGAAGGCAGACATGCACATTATGTAGATCTTCTACTTCAGCATCACTGCACTAGCTTTCTGTAACACAAGCGACTGAGAGCAGGCAAAGTCTTTGAAAACCCTCCACATCATGAAAACTGACAAAGGCCTGCTCTTCAAAACCCACAGCCAATCTGTTGATCATTATTTATTTACAAAGGCCTTGAGGCCGCAGGTCCTGTAAAAACACATTTGATATAGTATACACCCAGATGTTTTTTTCTCTGCTTGTTGCAATGAAGTATCCCTTAGGCTACCACGGCGAATCCCTCTCTAGCGTGTAGGCAGTAGACGCTGCATGAAATATCACATCCACCTGTACTGAACAGTATAAGCATGGCAAGTAGATGGATTGTTTTGGTGTGTTGATTTTTTCGCTGATGGCTATAGCATTGGAAAAGCCTGGTTTTGTTACCCAAGAGCCTGGAAGTCACCTGGAGCGATTCAACTTTGAAACCACTTTGAACCAAATCAAACAAGGGCAAACGCCCACCTGGAAAAAAACCCACCCCAAAAAAAGAAAACAGAGGCCAGACATCAAAGGAAATGGTAATGTATGCATACAGACAATTTTAGTTATAAAACAAAGCAATTTTCTTCAGTGAATGTTGCTGATCTGTACTGTATCTGATGGTATTAAACAATACAGGCATATGTGGGTTTGATTTCCAAATGTGAAGCATATCGCAGCCATATTAGCAGTGGGAACCTAAAGTCATCTGTCAGGTTTAATTAAATTCCATTTGTACTGTTGCACTTTGTATACATCAGGCTGCAGGTCTTCCCTGCTGCCTGGCTTCCTTATAACACTGCACTTAATGACAGTGACTACCATTATTATCGTCCCTGTAATGGGTTCTTGTTGAATAACAGTGTTATCTCCAGTCAAGATCAATACGCTCCGATTTAATTTCACGAGACAAGATAAAAGCAAGGTAGCATTTGAATTCGCCTTTCATTGTGATGATACATATCATCTGTGGCCTTACGTGCTGAAAAGACCTCAGAGGGATCCGACAATAGATGAATAGCCTTGGGCTATCTATCCTTTAGAGCCTCTCTGACTGCCTGGTGCTGTCATTAGTGCCAGGCCTGTTTAAGAACTGTAGTCTGTGGGTGTCACATGAAACCTTGTGGCATAGAGCTCATCTCAAAGGCTGACATACTTGCCATGAAAACAGGAGCACAGAACAATGTTCTTTAAGATGCTCTCCATAATACACTGGTTAGTCCGACCAGTACTGGTTCTCTTCTTTAAAGCAAAATGCACGTATTTCTACTTTTTCCATCAAAGCTTTGTTAAAGCTACATTACTGGCTACATTTATATCAGCAAGAGGTCAAATAACCACGTGTAACATGAAAGAGATTGCTTATAGTTTTATAAACACAAAGGATTATCACCTGACTGCAGATCCCCACTGCACAGTGTTTTTGTATTGTCTGGCAAGTTCTTTTGGCGTTAAGGTTAAGGTTCTTCTAGTTTACGATCATCACTCTTTTTTTGAGTAGGAAGCTAGTCTGCATGTTACCTGCACAACACTATACAACAGACAAAGTTAGCAGCTAACTGGTGAACATCTTGGAATATTTTGCTGCAAAACAGCCTGAAGATTTCCCTCCCCTAGAGACCGAAGTAGAGCTAAAAGGGGAGTAACTATTGGAGTCATCAAGTGAACACAAACTGTTTCTCTGTATTTACTGGTTGTGTATACAGGCAATTGTTTTCCCACTCCTTAATCATAACCAGGCCATTCTGATTCCCATGGTGTCAGAGCATCTGGTGTCTCACGGATGCACACAAGGTGGCCTTTGGCATTTCAGGCCAGATTCAGGCCATCAGTGATACCAAGGTTGAAGGAGATCTGAGTGATGGGGGAGGCCCAGGTGATGGAGAGCGTCGAACACGAGGAACAGAATCTTGTATTTGGTAAAGAAATGTGAGCCACTGAAGCAGGATGAGCAGAGGTGTAATATGATTGGTGGACTTGGTGCAGGCGACGATCCTTGCAGCTGAACTTTGTACCATTTGGAGCCGATTAAGATGCTCATTGGGGGAAACCAGAGAGAATGACATTACAGTAATCTAAATGAAAGGTGACCAGGGCATGAACAAGAACCTGTGTGCTGTGCTGAGAAAGAAAAAGGTGCAGTCTTGAAATGTCACATAGGTGGAAGTAGGCTGAATGTGAGACATTATTGATGGGGGTGGTAAAATAGAGAGTATTATCCCAAATGACACCAAGACTTTTAGCACTGGGCGAGGTGTGAACTGAAGAAGCATCTGTGGAGGCAGCAAAAGGGTGTGTTTTGGACTGTGTTCTCTGAACCAATGAGGATGACTTTTAGTGCCATTTAATTTGAGGTCATTTGTCATCCAGGCGGTGATGGCCTGGAGGCAAAGCTAAAGAACCATTTGGTGTCACATTTAAAGGCACTGGGTTAGCATAATTTTTCCAACATGCAGGGTTAATGTTGTGATAAGGCATAGTTTAACCCAAGCCTTAACCTAACCAAGTAGAGTTTTTGCGTGTAAAACTCAGCAGTCAGTGTAAACTTGTGGCTTTCTGTTGTATTATACCATTAATATACAGAAACACAGACGGCTCTGTGTGGCACCTACCTCATTATCTTAGGTGAGGAATTTGGAGAATTTCTCATGCCTCCATTACGTTGCTTTTTTTTGGGTGATAGCGCTGATTGTTGGTCCTCTTGAACTGCAACAAAATGCCAAACAAACAGTATGATGCCAGGAAATGACCGGAAGTCAAAGTAAAAATCCACACAGCAGGGACAACAAAAGAGTAGCACAGCACAATCTGAGGTCAGTGAATTCAAATAGATAATATACATACAGCGACAGAGTGGAAGAGAGGTTGGGTGAACAAGATGGAGTGGACAGGACAATTTAACTAGTGGGTAGCAGGAAACAGTCCAATGTTTGCATAATGCAGACAGGATACATTAGCACATCATTTGCATGGTTGTGTATGGAGATGCAAACATGCAGTAGTGCCATTATCAACCATCATGCCGTTTGCTAAAGTCTAATCTGGGAGGTTTTATTTACCATAAGCACTAATCCGTTGAACTGGTGTAATCCACCTGTCAACAGTTTTAGCATTAAGATAATGTAGCACCACAAATACCTTAAAGGCTGTTAAGATTTTGTAATCCTGTATTAGTTAGAGTTAGACCTATACTTATATCACTTTTGCTCATACTAATCACTTATGTTCTCATTTAATTAAGGTAATAACCTATAAATATTATGCATCTAATCCTACAAATAAGGGTGCTTTTGAGCCAGTATTGAATGCTGGATTACTGGTCTTTGTTCATCTTGGGAGTGGCGCCCTTGGCTTATACAATTAGAATAGTTCTTGTGCCAGAGTGATTTATGTACAGCTGAGATGCCCTTTGGACATTGTCTTTATCACTTCAGCAAACTGCACTGAGCTCTTCTCAGGGAACGAATTATAAGTTTTACCCCCGAGTAATCAGGCAAATATTTTTACAAGCTTATATCACAGCTGAAGAAAACAACTCTACTCTGTGGCAGTTGCTGGTAAAATAAATACAAGCAGCGAGAAAAGTGTTTCACTAATAGCGCTTTAACAGCCATCATTCATTGGGAATAGCTTGTTACAGGTCATGGAAAAGACGCTCGGGTACCTTTAAACTGACGTGAACTGTTTTTTCAGCCTTTTCTGCCTTTCTTTTTTTTTTTTTTAAACAAAAGAGGGTCAATGGTTTTCATTAAAATTAATAAAGTCACAAAGATCTTGCTCCTCTCCCGATGAACGCACGATTTCAAACACTTCTAGCATGTCGAAGACTGACACCATAATGGAAAACGTTGAAAAACGGAGGGGGGCTTTCCAGTTGAGAGGGATGCTCCGACACACTGGCCCTTCACATCTTGCTCGGCCTGTTCAATATTTAATGTTTCACAGCTGACAGCTGCACACACTGGGTCATTAGTAAGGAATGCTACACATGCAACCACTCCAGACTGGCAAGCACATGCTTTAGTTGTGCTGTTGTTGAGTCCAGCCTGCCAAACACGCAAAGGGTAGGAGGGATGTGGGGGGCAATGTGGCCCTTACACTGTTTCTGACTGAGTGTGGTGTTACTGGAGTGACTGGGGTGGTATCTGTATTTTACCGGCAGGCTACGGGCCCGCTGAAGCCGGCTGACCTCTTCCGCCACCCCCTGTGGCCGGCCTACCTGGGCCAAGTCCTCGGAGCCCACGAAGCTCAGTCTCAGAGCGGAGGGCTCAGTGGGGGGCAGCAGGCTTCCCTTGCGGTTGTTTACCAAAGGGGCCAACAAAGCAGCAACTCCACTATAGGGTCCCTTACAGACCTCACTGGCTGAGTTGTGGTTCGGTTTAGCTGACTTGTACCGATAAGCTGATGGCTGGATTAAGGGACTGTTGTTTACTGCTAAATGAAGAGGAGTCAAAGTCAGCAGCTATACAATGCAATATCCCTTTTGTTTTTTTTCGTAAAGTGTTAGTTCACTCAAATCACAGAAAACATATTTCCCCTGTTAACTCTTCGGGTATCCAACCTGATGGATTTGTAGTATTTGGAGAGGTTTTGAAGAGACAATGCAAAAGAGGGGAGTGAGATTTCATTTGTGATAGTCAGAAACACTGAAAAACAAACTGACAGTTGATGCGATAATCTTCATACCATGCCGAAGAATGAAAAGAGCTCATTCTGTAGAAAAAGAGCTGTTTTTGCAAATACATTTTGCCGGGTTATCTATTTTTATGCTGTGAGAACCACAGTGTATTTTGTGGAGGCACATTTTTTGTTAAAAAAAATTAAAAAAGCTAATATATCTGAATGAGAGGAGAAAGTAGTGCTTTCTTTATGATTTCAGTGAACTAATCCTTTAATTCTCTAAGCTAAACACAAGGTAGGATTTGATTTAAACCGACATCAGTAAGACCAGCAGTGTGTATGTTAATAAAACATCTTGTGACTCTTATCATAATTAAAGGACAGTCACTGGTTTTGGGGGGTAATTCTTTCTGGCACAAGAATGCTAATGGCTGAATAATTAAAAAAACCCTCATTTTTATTTAACACCACTTAACCACTTCCTGTGACCACCAATGAAATGTTGGATTTGACACTTACTTTGATATTTATAATAAACATGAATTAATAAATATGCTTTCAGGTGTTTTAGCCATTGTTATGCTACCAGAACGAGGAGGTGACAGTGTGAATCAGCAGCCACTAGCTGCTGCATGCAGTTTATCCCTGATGAAGGAGGGAGGAATGAATTCAATATACACTTTAATACTAGCGATATAATGGAGGTAAAGCTGGTGAAGATAAAAGAGACAGAAGAGCTGTGTTTTTCCCCGAGTTCAAAAATGTCTGGGAGCTAAAACCAGAGAAGAGAGATGATTATTTCAACAGTCAGCTGTCTAGCAGATTATCCTTCCTGCTCCAGACCTCCACTATTCATCTGCCCCACGTCAAACATGCACAGCACTTCTCCAGGACAACGCAATGTGGCAGATTTGCTGCCTATCACAGATCCTGTTAAAGTGAACTGCCCACTAGTTTCACACTCCTTTAAGTGCCGGACGAATGCTGAGAATGCTTAAGATCAGCTTTGCATTTTAACACGTTTTAGTCAATTTTGCAAAGATGAAATACCTTCCTATTCTAGAATTAGAATGTTTTAAAGTTATTTTGTGCAGGTTTAGTTTATCCACGCTCACAGCGAAGCAGTAGCGACATCTGCTGCTGAGCTTTAACTGATACCTAACACAAAGAAGCAACTCAAACTCTTTCCTAATGCTCTGCATATGACATACAGTCATGAATGGTGATAGACTGGACAGTGAAATACAGCAGGTCAGGGACAGTTCAAATATTAATAGCTGAGAAAGCACAAGTGGAAGGGTTAGACACAAGCGAGTAAAGAGAGAGAGAATGGAAATCAAAACTTACTTGATTTGATATATCCATTATAGCTATTTTTAGCTGAGAAAAATGCAGAGACGGATGAGAGGTTACAGAGAAGAACAGGTCGTAATGAAAGCAAATTATAAGTGGCAACTGTAAACAGAAAGCTGAGGAATTTCTCTTGAAGGCACTTGGAGAAAAAAAAATTGAGGCCGTGAAGACAACACGGACAAAGCAATGAGAAATAAAACAGGTCAGTTAGAAATATGATTTTCAGAGATGTGGTCAGTAATCTTAGACAGTGGCTCGCTGGCTACCTTTGTAGTCATCTGCTAAATATGTAGAGTCACATCTGAGGTGTCACTGTAAGCAGTGGTTTGGCTATTTGCTAATCAAAAGAGGACTAGAGGCGTTGCTTAAAGCTGAGCTACATTTAGATGAAAATCTATTAAACTATAACTTCCTGAAGTCCAAGTTGGTGTCTTTGAAAAGCTTATTTAGTCCCATTAAGAGTTTCAAACTCAAATATTACCAAGTTTCGATTATTTATTACTATCTGTTATTTAGTATCAGTTATTAAGCTGCTCATATTTACCCTCCAGTGAAGGTTAAATGTAAGTTAAGTAGTCATTTAATGGTGCTAAAAAATGAAGCAGGTTTTTATATATTACACAGTGGGGGGGAAGTCATTATTAAAATGTTTTATTTTTGTTTTTTTCAGCTTGGCATGTGCAATCAAAAACAGCACATTCACCAATGCACAGCGTAAACCCGGACTTATGACGCGTTATTGTCCTATTTTTTTTTCTTGCCTTTTTAAAAAGCTGTTTTTCCCTATGCCTTCCCGTGCCTGAGACGACCTGCACAGATGTACGTAACTTTCGGTGAGTCCCACACATGCTCATTAGTAACTTATTTCAACCCCTTGCTTACATTAAAGGTCATGCATTGAGCTTAAGGCAGGACAGTGACAGCAATGTTCAAACAGGGACCGTGCTGGTCCTGGCATCTGTCGCCTGCAATCGGAGGGCGCGAGCAGAGTCACAGGACTAACAGGCTAGCATCTGTCCCACAACGAGAGAAAAGGAGAGGGGCGGGGGCACTCGGCTGCCTGGTGGTTAGGAACTGTCAGGCTGAGTTTCATGACAACCGGTAGCACTCCAAAAATGAAAATGCAAACATAATTTCCATGTCAGGCCACATAAGGCCTCGCTCCACGCGTCTCCCGCACCGTGTCGACAGCAACTCTGGAGCTCTGCTTGAGCTTTGCTAGCCAGGCCACGCTCAAAGCGCACAACCCTGGAAGACACACTGAGGGGTAGAAATGCCCAGACATGTTCAACTATACACAGAATGGTTTTTGATCAAGAGTCGTTCACTAAAAATGTATGACAGCCTACAATGTTTTCCAGCAAAGTGTATCAACGCTCTGCAACCTCAGACACATTCTTCATGCCTCCTGCGATACATCAGCACAGTTTAACATGCCCCGTGGCTTTAAAAGGGAAATCACACTTGAATTAAGAATTCATATGCAGCTCAATTCGGTTAAAGTCAGTTTGTTTAAAATCCAATACGATCCAGCACTGTTCGTCCTGTCTTTTATTCCTCTTACAATCCAACTCGATTGCATTGTGTTCTCAATTTAATCACAATTCAACTTAAAGACATCCCAAAACTTCTCCAACTAATGGAGTACTGGTTTGTCTGCTGAAGGTTTTGGAGCTTTGACCCCCAGTTCTTGTTCAAGCTTTCAATATTAATTTAATAAATCCAGTAGGCTAACCTCAGTATATACTGTAGTCGCCACAAAATCCCCTCAGCTGCTCTCAAGATCATCTGAGGATCATTATTTAAAAAGAAATTAACATACGAATACCTCAAATCCTATCCTGTTCCCCCATTTCTCAAATGTACAATAGTGAAATATTTGGATTAAATTGATGTTGCTTATGTTGTCTTGAAAAGATAAAGTTACCATCTCCAGTGACATCATTATAAGATTTATGCGCTCTATCAGAACTAATTATTTGGGGAAATGCACAGCTGTACATTGTTCATGGCTTCAGCCTTCATTTTTTGCAACATATCGGTGAGGTCACTGGAGGGAGAAATACTGCTACGCACTATTTTGCATCAGTGACTGCTGGCTGATCTAATTTTACACTACAGGTCAATTTGAATTCACGTTCTCTTGACAAAACACGAGCAAAACAGCAGACCAGCATGCTTCACCTCAAAACAGAGCAACAGACAGAGAAGAGCACCAAAATCATAAATCTAAAACACTAAAGCAACATCTACATCCAGGCTGCTTAAAGTTGACAGCACACAGAACTGAAGACACACGGTGCATGTTACAACACTGAAGAGCACATGTCATGGCGACAACTTACAGGCACGTAAAGTGGCTGAGCAATCATTAACAGAGACAGCAGAGAGTGGGATGTCCCGTCGAGGGGAGTCCATGTTACAACGCACATTAACCGGCATGCAAGTGCAGTCCCGCTCTGAGCGACCGCAATCAAAACAACATGCCAGTTTCATTTTCTTGTAGGCAGGCGTCTTGGCTACAGTCAAAGGTTCATATGAGAGGAGAGGAAGAGCAGGTTAATGTAGAGGGTCATTCTGAAGGAACAGTGGACAGAGGAAGAACAGGGCATGGAGGACGGCTGGCTGCTGGGATGTACAAGGTGAACTTTCGTTGTGCCACTGTGCATTTTTATTCTTAGTCATTTGGTTCCATTAAGTTCTTAACCAGCGTGAGTGTCATGAAAAAACTACACCCTTTCCCCTCACGTAATCATGACCCTTTGACCTCATGTTTGCTAGGGCTCCTTTAGATTTTTGAGGCCATTGTCTGTTTATGAGGAGGAATATTTTCCAAATCAAGTATTAATAATACTAACACATATGTAGCTGTTTGGTGTCACTTCACTATGTGAACTCAATGAAATATTTTCCATGCTTGCTAGTTAACGTCTAATAAACCAAGCATGAACGTCATGATAAATTGTATTGCAGTCTTATAAAGGCCCAAAAATCTTAAATATTCACATTTTCTATTAAGAACAGAAAACTGGAGACGGCAGAAATCTCCCAAACAAAAGGTTAAAGGTTAGCTTCTAGAAAAGACAAAAAAAAAAACACACTCAAGAATTTATAGTGCATAAAAGCACGCATAGTTTAAGTGAGCCATATTGCACGACAAATTTGCAGTTTTTCCTGAAATATTCCTTCTATCAAAAATGCTGGAAGAAATTATGCAGCCACCTCTGCGGATTTCTCCATTTGAGTATTTTATTTTCATTTCATCAAACAGTAAAAATGAAAAATGTTTTCCATTTTTCAGCCCAGTCTGTTTCTTGCTGAGGCCCTTTTGCCAGGATGCTGCGTTTTTTAAAGGGCAGCAGGTCCATCTGGTGGTGAGTTGGAGAATTACTAACTCAAGCAGGCATGAACGCTGCAATGATTACATTTTAGCCTGAAAAGGGTATTCTTGTGCTCTGGAAATTTTGTATAAAATTGTTATTGTTGCTCATTTCTTCTGAAAGCTGTAAAATCTGATTTAAATTAAAAAATAAATAAATAAAATAACAACGTGCACATGACAACAACGAGAGATCCAGGCAGCGTCGACCATTGTACATGCAACATTTAGAGTACATTCAAACAGGTCACTTTAATCAGAGGTACAGTAGCAGGCTGTGTTTTTGAAGCGGAAACAAATCCACATTACTCACAATATATCACTATTAAGTGGATTTTTAAAGAAATGTGTGCCAAGTTCCCGAGCAGCAGGAAAAGAATACATCACATGTCAAAGTTAGGTGTTAGCTTTAATACTACAAACTGTGCGGTATATCCAAGCAGAAGAACATGTAGCACGTGATGCTTTTAAGGTTTTAGAAACATGTGATCCTTCCAGGTACCCTTGGTGTTAACAGTCTCTCTGAATGCCTGTTAACATCACAAAGTTATCAACAGTGAACACAACTACTATACAGGAAATATATAGCAAACATCCACACGGGCAAACAAACAAAATACACATTTAGACTGAACCCAGAGACATCTAAGTGGTGCATGCTGTGTATTTAATATAATATCCCATAAGTAAGTGTGTCTATTAGAAGGGATATCTATCTGAGCGACCCATAAGGAATCAGTTCATCCAAATCCACAAAAAGCAGAAATTTTGAAGGATATCTGAAAGCTCAGAATGAAAAACCAAAACTATTTGCATGGTGAGAAAGCTCAAAAGCATTTTTCCATGTAATTTGAGTGAACTGACCCTTAAATGAGAGCAGGCATTCATCTCGTACAGAGATCCAAACGTGTACTTCTACATGGGGGGAAACTTGGAGCGCTCCAGTTTGTTTTGGCCGCAGGAAGAAATCTGATGACCTTTTTTCATGCACAACTTACAAGGCTTCATTTCAATGAATAATTAATGCAAGAAATAAGTGGTTGAGACAAATGGCTATGTAGGTCACGTAAACACACCTTCACCCAGCTACTCTAATGCTAGCTCGTTCTATTTCACTTCAGTCAGAGCGAGGAAATGAATGGGCTCAATCTAACTTAGATAATGTGTTTACGTGTAATCACACTTACATTTCTTGCATCCACATTTCTTTATCCTTTTGGGATCAGTTATGTCATCGTGGCAGGCCTTACAATAAAACAGCGCCCTGCGGGAGACAAACGAGAGCGGCATGAGCGTTCGATAAATTGTTTACAGACATTTTATCTTCACTACGGCTGCACAACATCTGCAGCAAGTCATTTTAATTTGTGTGCAATCAGTTTATTAACAAAAAATTAATGAAGCATCCAATGCACTTGTCAATACTTTTGATGTGCCAACAGCTGAGCAAAGAGTGTGCAACTCAATGGAAGTTCAGTACCAATGTTAAATTAAGCTTTGATCTTTCATTACTGCAGTCTGTCTCGCGCCGCGCCCTCATAAATCCTTTGAGCCCCTCTGGCAGGTAACATCATCATCCAGCCTTGACCATATGCACCTTTAATCTGTCTTTGAATGTCATCCTTGTCCAAGCAAACAGCAGATACAAGCTAACAGCTAGCATTCCTCTTCAGCTCTTCGGCTTCATTGGGTACACTGGCTCAACTGCTCATTAGCGCAAATATCTAATCACGTGGCAGCAACTCAATCATCACTGAACCACTGATCAATCCTTTTAGTCAGAGCGCTGAAGGCCAACTAAACGTGCAAAATATGACATTTTTCTATGAAAAAAACACACAAGTCAACATACAGTCATTGGCCACTTTTTTAGGTACACCTGTTAATCTGCTCATGCAAATATCTAATCAGCCAATCGCTACATGCTGACTCCAGGTATGAAGTACATAAGCACATGTTGAACATCTTCATCTTTAAAATTACAACATAGGCTGCACTGATGCATCGCTCTAATGAAACAATTCGTGTTCATAGGCTGGACCGACTATAAAGATAAATGATACATAAACTCTTTGCATACAGTTTGTGGTAATTAGCAAGCACCAAAGCATGCACATCTGTCTGTGCTAACATCTTCCAAACAACAACCAGGCTGCGACATATTAAGCATATTGTAAGCACTGGTAACATGTATGCCATGCTAACAACACAAGCATTTAAGCTATGTTAAAAAGGAACCCTCAGGGAACATTATACAGTCATACAATGAATTGTTTACACTAAGATTATTAAGTTATCTTTGCAATTTTCTTACATCTAAAAGCTCAAGATACAGAAACTGTATGACATGCAGCAGCTGTAGAAAAAGCAGAGCCTCTATTACAGAAAATATTTTTACTTTTAGCCACAGTTTAATCTCAGGTCTTATTCATTACCTCTTTACTTCTTTGGCATCGCTGGCAATAAAGAAGCCCAAGGTCCCCTCCTGCATTTTCACGTGGTTTCCAGGGTTTATCAGGGTGCTGTGAGGATTTGTAGACCAAAGATGTCAAAGCAGAAAGTTATATCAGAGAATTTGCAAGGCTTTGCACTAATCACTGCTACTGGCACACGCAGCAGGGATTAGTTTTCACAACTCATTTGGCAGGATGGCCCCTGTTTATTTAATTAAGTAGATGAAAGCAGATAGCACTTCAAAGAGTATAAATGAGCATCAGAGTGTTAAAGAAACTACTAAAACAAAGCTTCTGCTGTGCTCAAAGAAACCCAACTGCCACCTTCCCCACTAATTTGTCATGATGTTATCAGAGAGCCCTGTGATGTCTGTGAATAAACCCATTTAGACATCAATTTAGACACATTGTGCAAAGCACTTGTGTGTGCAGTTAAACAGGGAAGCTGAGTCAGAGTAGCTTCAGCGCTGAAAGCAAATACTGACAGCAAACACACCTGCGTATTAAAGTTTTTGCATGCATGAATGTTAATGCCCGCCTCACCTGCTTTCCCCTTGATCAGACTTGTACTCTATAGCTATCAGCAGCAGCTTTAGCTTCACATAGCAGAGCCTGTAAAAGAGAATAACAATATAATTAGGCACATTAAGTATTTTTTAGTTTGTAACCTTCTAAGCTCAGAGTGCCACTTTCTGTTTATCCCCAAATAATTTCTCACTTAAGTTTACACTTTTAAATATGGGGTAAATATGGGATTTGTCAGGCTCTAAATGTATGGAGGCCATACAGTGTCAGTAGTTTTTATATTCTCTGTAAACTATAAACAAACGTTCATTTCATTGTCGTGCGATATGAAGCATTTGTTTGTAATTGATTTATCCTGCTATCTCAAGAAAACTGTTTAGTTATTTCAAGCTTACATAACAATTATCTTAGGATCTTTAAATGCTAATGACTACGATTTACGTACTCGCAAATTGTTGGGAAGGACAAACCCACAAAGGCACTCGACAGATACTCTGTGTACATTTCATTGGCCACTCCTTCAAGGTAATACTTCTGCCACGTGTCCTCCTCGATCTACAACAAAGAGAAAAGGTTATATAAAAACACAACATAAAGACATGCAAGTTTATCACCACCCACTCACCAGATGCTGCATACAGGTCTCATCTGGGATAACCATTATTATTTATTCAGACTTAGTTTCGTGGCCAACTTTACTTTTGAACTTATTCCAGTGAGCACAGATGGACCAGTGTTGGTTGCAGCTACCTTGATGAAGGACCTCATGGAGAAAAGGTTGGCCAGCATGGTCGAGAGGCCCTGAGCCAGGCAGCTCTGGGCGATGAACCCAAGCTTGAGCTCTGCAAGGCAAATGGCGTCATCTCCTTCCTTCCAGTTCCAGCTCGGGATGTTCAGAAGGTGGGCCTGAGGGGAAGAGGGGGGGAAAAAGTTAGGTTAGATGGTGCAAGCTGTTACAAACTAAAACAAATGATTAAATAATGAAATCTTTTGAACCTATACTGAAACTAAGGTAAGGAGTAAAAAACTAGCTGATGACTCCAGCAGCCTTCATAGCTGATTAGCACAAACCTTGTTGTGGTACTGCAACATCTGAGTGATTATTCGGATCTTTGGATGGTAGTTCTTGATAGATATCACCCTGGTGAAGGACAAACAGAAAGCAATGCAAGAACATTTGCAACACTTGCAAAAGTGCACAGATAAAAAAAAAAACAACCCTCTGATTTACTCTTGTCGTAGAAATGAAAAAATAACCATGTCACACTGTACAGTATGTCTGTAGCACAATTTACATTCAGGTGCCTTTTTAATTTATTTTTAAACTGAAGGTTGAAGAATTTATGGTATCTTCTATGAACATTGTAACATTATAACATTCCTATTGGATTTCTCAGCTCTTGATCATTTTCCAAAAAGGAATGTGAGCACCGGGAGGTTGTTCATGCTGAAAGTCCGACTGCTTGAAGTGAGAGCCAGCTCTGAATTGCTCACTTCCACTCCGAATTTAAGTCCAGGATGAAGCAGGAACTGATCACAAACTTGGCCATTAACGTTTTAGCCTATTCTCGAATTAATAAACCTGTAACTTCTGAATACCTGAATATACTATATGGTTTTTTCTTCCCTGATGGCACAGGAATATTCCAAGATGACAGTGTCAGTATTCATTGGGCACAAGTTGTGAAAGAGCTGGACATCACTGGATTGACCACCACAGATTCCAGATCTTAACCCCACTGAAAATATTTGGGATAGAAACTCTGGATAGAAATAAACGTTCTGACATTGCATAAGTTTATCGAATTGAGTGTGTTACATTTTTTCGGACAGTGTATCATAATTAGCGAGTTATTAAGCAATGGGTTTTTGAGGAGACGGTGACCTTTGACTGTTTGACCGCAAAATGCAAATCCTTTCATCCTTTCATCCTTGAGTACTAGTTGACATTTGTGCCAGATACAATCAAATTCTCTCCCTTGCTGACATATCATGTCCGGGAGAATGCATCAGAGAGATGCTTGGACAGACAGGTCGATAGCAAAACGCCTCCAGCATAATGAGTATGTATTAATTTGCAGAGCATTTAGATTTGAATTAAGTTGAATGATTTCTGTAGCACATTTTAAACTTAACATTTTTTAATGAAAAAAGAATGTCTCAATGAATCTCCAACTTTTTATAGCTGAGCATTTTAACCTTCAATAGGAAACCTCCAATCCTGAGACTGCATTAACAAATAGTATCATTAATAATACATTTTTTATTAACCACATTTTAGTTGCCCTTTCCTGAAACAGACGATTTCCATCTTTTTTGAAATATGTTGTACTCTCGCATATTATCCACTTGATAATCCCTTAAAGCCATTAAAATAAGTGCAGCTTCTATATCCAAAAGAATGGTTTAATCCACTACAAAAATATCTTCTTTTATTTGTCTCTGAACATAGCTGAATGTGATTGGTCACAAAACAAACTGAATAAACAATAAAACCAGGAAAACATCAATATGATTTGGTCATGCAGTACCTCATGATGTTGGATGCATCCTCAGCATCAGGGTCAGCGCAGTATTTGTTGGCTAAGATCAAGCAAGCATCGGCTGATTCAATCTAAAACAAGATTGCATACAGCAAACACAAAAACATGCAATCAGATCAAGTAATCAGGTGGTAAACTACAGTATTACAGAGGAACAAGTATTCACTGTCAGGTACCTTGACTCTGGCCAGGTCATGTGGGTTTAGGACAGATCCTTGGTAAAACTCTACCTGGGTGAAGTGGCGCTTGAATAAGGCTTCCAGCTCAAGATTAGGGGAAATACTGAGCGACAAAAAACAGACACTCTTAAATCGGAGCAGAACTTTCTAATCTTCTGAAGTGTTTTTTTTTCCCCAAGCAATGACATTTGCTGTCTTTTTCAGGGACTCAAATGTTTGTACTTACTTATGGAGAAAAACAATTTCTACATTGACATCATCCCTGTCCTTGTGTAGGAAGTCTTTTAGAAAGTTGGATACACTTTCAAGTGTTATATGACCACAGACCACGATGTGCCTAGAAAAGGAGGTGCAGAACCATAATGAAATCCACAATAAAAGCAGAAAAACACATCTTTCATCTGTTCCATCTTCATCTTTGCGCTGAAATCAGAAGGTAAATGTGAGCTGAGGAGGCTGTAATGGACATTCAGGCCAGTGATTTAAAATCTGTGATAAAAACTACGTTACAGGAGGGATGAAATCCAGAGCGCACTCTGGAATCCAGTATGAGATTATAAAGGATCAGTTTACTTAGATGAAGATTATGAAATCAGCGCATGGTCTATTTATACCCTTTATATAAGAAACCCAATTTAGATTTTCTTTTTTTTTCATCTGTGTTCATCATAACTTTATTTATAAAATGATTCTGTATGAATGATTTTGTCTTTGGTATTGCTTTGCAAGAACAGTCACAGCTGGAAATACTGCAGTTCTTTGTGGCTTTAAAGTATAAAATACACATCAGAATCACTTTTTTTTGTAACCCACTTGTTTTCGAACAATGAAGAGTAACGATAGGTACTCAAAGAAAATCGTAAATGCTTTTCATTAAGAATCAGAAAAGCAGTGATGTCGACAATTCTGTCCCGCTTTTAAAATCCCCACGATAAGAATAAACATGCATTAACACTTAGATGTTGCAATGTAAAAAAAAAAAAGGGGGAAAAAAAGCCTGCAAATGCAATGTATCTACTGTGCTCGCACTAAAAATGTAAATTTCATCAACAATATTAAAAAACACATAATGTGAAGTCTTGGAAATAGAAAGAGAAGTGATTTTTTTTCCCTCAATTTATAAACTGTGATTTTTCTAGAAAAGAAAAAATACAAGAAGCATTTACTTGGTTTAAGAAAACTTCCCAAACCAAGTCTGATTTCTTTAAAACAAAACGAACATACAAGTTCCAGAAGTACCAAAAGCATGCTACCAGAAACCCCAATTTTCATGTTCAAAACTCCGACGCGTCTAGCAGAATCTCCCTGTCTTTGAACTAGCTGTAGAAGTTATGGCTAAAATGATGTACAGTACCAGTCACAAGTTTGGACACACTCAGTGTCCAAACTTGTGACCGGTACTGTATGTGTTAAAGAAACAGTTTGGCATTTTGGGGAATACGCGTATTCGCTTTCATATCAAAAGAGCAATGCCACCTTATAATTAGCTTGGCTTTGCTTAGCATGAAGACTGGAAGCAGGGGAAAAGGTAATCCCGGCTCTAGCTCAGGGTAAAGAAATCAGCACATCTCAAACGGCTCAAAGAATAAAAAAAAAACAAAGCAACATGCTGAGCGAAGTTAATTGCATCCTGGCTGTAGTTTGGGGGTTTATTTTGCCCCTTCCCTTTTTTTTTTTTTTAACTTGAAATAACAACAAATAAGCAGCAAATATAGAATTTGGTGAGGAAGGATAAGCTCTCAGAATCATAAATGAAACACAGGGTACTGGGTCCAGTTTAGATCCGACCTTACACCCTCCTACTCCGGATTGACCGCTGGGTGGTCTCTTAATTAGGGGGAGAGTAGAAACACAGCGGTGAGCCTCAGCGCGCCCTCATCTTTCTCCAGTGGAAACAGGAACTTCTGATCTCCATCTGCACTGATTTATACTGCTGTCAGATGGAGTGACGTACTAAACCCAGCCAGACCAGACCAGACCAGAACTGCCTGATCTCTCACAGAATCGCAAGGGAAAGCCAACAAGACGAAAGTTGGCTTAAAGGGAAAGGGGCTAAAACAGCATGCTATAGTTAACAGATGAACTGAGGGGCTGCACCAATGACCAGCGTAACATAAATAAGAATTTGAACTATGACTCATGCAAAACGTCCAAGAATTAAAAACATGGGACTAGAAATGAACATAATAGGTCCCCGTTAACTTCAGGCAAGGAAGCTAATCAGAGTATTCCCCAAACTGCCAAAGCATGTCCTTTAAACTCAAGATTTTATTTTTGCCTTCAGGGTGTAGGTCAGACTGAAGATTAAGGCCAAGACTGTTCAAAAAGCGAAGCGTGGAAACATCACAAGTGGAGCAGGGCAATCAAAGTGTTTCCAGGCACACAAAAACTGAAAATCACCATGAAGCAAGCCGTGGCACACGATGAAATGTATGATTTCAGCATTTTAGGATTTTAGCTGAAAATGCAGGTAAGCTAAACTATATAATTTTCCCAGGGTTACCCACTGAGGCCTAAATGGCTGTCCTTCAGCCAAATTATTAAATATATATCATTACTGTATGTTAACATATGATTACAGCACTTTTAAAAATCATAATTAGTTCTCACTCTGTGTTGATATCTTTCTGTATTATTTTAAGTCAGTTCTACAGTAATTACACACACTTGATTATTAGCTGAAGTATTACGATGACTTTTTTGTCAATCCTTCTGCTTCCTTTGGATCAGACTTGTTTTGTTTTTATTCTATCGGGACAGTTTGCCTGGCATGAATTGGAGTTCGAGTGATGAAGGAGAAGATGGGTGAACAAAACAAGAATGTGAATTAATGGAAACACTTGATTAACAAACACAAATTTGGCACACGCGCACTAACAAGAAGCAGCCTAATTACATCAAAAGCAACGGGGGTCTCACAATAAAAATAATAAACCATGATAAAGCTGTGAACTTTGGAAGGAAGGAAATTGTTCCCACTGTTTTGTTTCGAAATAACGCTTTAAAAAAATGTTTCTGTCATCTGGATTGCACGCGTATTATTTAGTTTATCCTTTAGTGACGTCTACTGTAACTAAATCTTTGTACTGGGGAGGGGAGTCTGTGCTCAGCAATACTGGAAAAACCTTCAGTCTAGTGAAACAACAATTCTCACCAGAATAAAGCACAACTTACATAATGTTTGATAGTGAGTCATTTATTACTCTTTTTTCCATAGCTGTGGATGAGACTAACGTCTGACTGGCTGTAGCTGTCTATTAATGCCCAAGGTGTCACAAATTGGATGTAACCATTTTCATTAGTCTTTGACTAAGACTGTATGTTTTTATACTTTGTCCTGCCTGGAATTTTTTGATTTAAAAGGTTGATGCATGACTTTTAGATGTTTTACAAGCTATAAGGAAAAAGAGAAAAAGCATACACTTATCGTTAATTACACATCTGTGTACACAACTGTGTCGCACCGCGATCATGTAATTCACACTTCTGTCTCTAAAGTCACAAATGATCACTGAGCTATGTCACCGTTTGAGTCAGCGGTGCGGAGTCGGCGCAGCCTCCCCTCATTTTCTTTAAGCGTTTGTGTTTAATCCTCTCGCGTACAGATCAGTGAAACAATTTCCAACCGGATCATCACAGTTTAGAACACAGTGAGAGAATCCTACAGATGCCACAATTAAGCGTAACGACAGTGCATCGATATAGTTACACTGAAAAATATCTGCCTTTTTAAGATATTTGTGGATGTTTTTTCGAGTTCCTAAAGTCATATTTTCTTAAAATAGCTTCGAGAAATCTTACATCATAAGGTCCGTCTGATATACAGTCATGGTAAAAAAGAAAGCACAAAAATGTGCTGGGACATCCTCTCCTGGACAGACTGGCAGTTGCCTTGAATGTTGTCCCCTTGTGAATATCTTCCTCACTGCAGAATAATGGACTTCAGTTTGTTTGCAGATGCTTTATAACCCTCCCCAAACTGAAGCGCAGCAGCAAGATCATTAGTGTGGTCTTTATTCCTTGGTATTGTGTTAACACACACCTGAATACTCCAACCCTCCAAACTGTCAAAACGTCTGCATTTATAGAGATGCTGACACTTGATCCTGGCTGCTACTCACCCTGTTTACCCTCTTTATACCTACGGAAGCAATGTCATGTTTTTTTGTCCATCTCAGGTTGCATTCACCTCATTTTAAGACCTGCTAAGAGCCAGATTCTTTTCATTATTATTTTCCTTTTTACCATAACTGTAAATACTTACCAAAGACAAGTCACTTGTTTTATAAAAATATGACTTCTAGGACTCGGTAACAGACAAACATCATTTTGTGAAATGGAGATTTTTTTTTTTCCAGTGTAAAAATCATTCACTCATCAAGCAGCAACGACAGCTTGTACACATGTAAGCAGTAGCATCAAATATACATTCATCATGGCCAAGTTCTTCAGTCACAGTGTGACTTGAGTGTTCATTGAAATCATTACATTTCAAATCAAATAATTTTATGTTGTCTATTTAACCATAAATCAAAAAATATGTCACCTCTTTATGAGAGGCCCACTTGAGTCACACAAAACCACACCATTACAAGTCTGCTGTTTTTTTTTTCTTTTTTTATTTATTTGTTTGACTTACTTTCTGCCTCTGGTCGAGTTATAACTCCCTCCATATTTCTTCCGATTAAGGATGAGAGCAGCAATTTCTGGCACGTAGCGAGCAAACATGGCCTACATGCATGGAAAAGAAAAAGAAAAGGGCATGCAGAGAAGGTTCTACTGCGGCGGAGGCAGTAGAGCCCCCTTGAATACTTACTTTCTCCCATTAACCGCACTATAGGAACCACCATATTTCTTGCGGTTTCCTATTAACTCTATGATTTCAGGGACGTAGCTTGCAAACATGGCCTAAGGAGAAGATAGGAGACAGAAGAAGAGACTAAAAAAAATAGACAAGCAAAGAAGAGCAGGTCCTCTATTTTAACTTTAAAGAAATCTGTGAAGACTGAAAGAGGAACGCTACTCTACGCTCTGGAGGAGTTTTAATATTTATGTGTTAACAGGAAAATGGTGAAAAGAAAAAAAAAGATGTGCGTAATCGTTCAAATTGACTGAAGAAAGCCATGTGAATGTAAGCTGCAATTACATCGCAGTTACATTCGCAACAGAGAAAAAGTGTGACAAAGGAATTTAATTAAAAGGCTAATATTTGTTGATGCTGAAAGAATAAAGGAGAAAAATGAAAGCAGATGAGCGATATGTCAAAGAAAAAGAAAAATCAAGGAAAAAAAAAACCTTACGTGCCATGTTTTGCCCAACAAACACACATGTCGGGTTGATTTCGATAGCGCAGCTCAATGGATGGCAAACAACTTAAGGCTGTACACAGCTGCCCAACCGCCTGACCTACAGGACCAGAATATTTCCTACTGCTACTGCTAGAGTGCAGAAGATACAGAAGTGCCAGTTTACAGTAGATCAAAGCATCTGTCTGCACAAATAAGGTAAAGTATAAAATCTTGCATAGGTGTAAATGAGACGAACAGATTATTCCTGTGTTGTTTTTGTCGTTTCGTTTTTATGCTACCGGCACGGAAGGAATATAAGAATTTGTACAGAATTGTTCTTTTTACCTCAGCGTTTCCCCTTTAAGCTTAGTCAGCATTAAATATATTTTCATTATGTTGTTCTGGCTCTTAATTTAGGCTATTTCAAGAGAAATTAAAAATATTTACATTTGATGATTAAAAAGTCTGTGGCTTTTACCGTTGACTTTAATATACTTGACTCTTACCTCAGTTACTCACAGATTTTTTTTTTATCATATTAAAGTACTGTACGTCCACTCTGAATAATACTTTATAATCCGATTAACTGTGCCCTCTAAATTGTCGGCTATTTTCTTTATCAGGTAACTCAGCTCCGTGTTAAATCCCTGAAAATGTATTTTCTGCCAGACTATTTTGAAGGAGAGTAGGAAGAGGACAGCAATGTTGCTACATCCATAAAGCTGCGCTGTCATAAATCAGCTCTATCTCACTGTGTTTGTTGGAAAGAGGGAGGGGAAGCAGGAGGGTGGAGCCACCTGAAACCGTAGTACCTTTACAGTTAATAACAGATGCAAAAATTCCCAAATATTCTACATGTCATATAAAACAAAACTTCAGCATTATACCCTGAATAAATGCTGCAACACTGTGCACAACTCATACAGTACATGACATGCAACATACTGTGGTGAAGCGGTGAGTCACAAATACACTTTGGTGTAAACAACAGGTGAATGACATCTTTACTTGAGTCCCAGCATTTGTGTGATGACTGGTTGCATTGAGGATTTTAAGCAGGGATAAGTAATGAGAGGGATTTTTACCAAACCACCAAGGATGAAGAAGACCATGAACAGGCGGCCCAGGGTGGTTTTTGCATACACGTCTCCATAGCCAACAGTGGACATTGTAACCATGAGCAAGTAGACACATTCCCAGTAGGAAAGTGTCTGGGAATTTTGGAAGTTTTCCCAAGGATCCCCTGAGTTTTCCACCTGGAACAAAGGTCAAAATTTATACACCAGCCACAGAAACAAACAGCTCCTTGACAAAGCTAATGAGCACCCACTTGCTACACAGTCCCACCACACTTTGTCCTTATATAGTTTCCACTAACTTACCAAATGTATGAAACCTGCTGCGGTTAGCCATGTGCTTATGAAGATTGAACACAGGTTCACCAGCTTAATCGAGTTGCTATGTTAAAAAAGAAGCCAGAGAACAGAGGATGAGATATTAACTATAGCCGATACACTGGGATGAGAAGGACATGTGGAGCTAAGCTGGAAGTCGTAGCTCTCACAGACATTCAGTCCATGCTCTAAAACACATTAAACACTCTTTATAATGTCAGACATATTGCATGTGTATTGGCTGTTCAATATAAACAAAATCAGTATTGCAATTCAGTCTGAACTATTAAAATAGGCAACATGAGAGACTTGATCTCTTAAAACTGCAGCTCCTACCTGGATTTATTCATGCTATGCTAGTGACATATGGTTTTACAAAAAAATTCCATTCAGGTTCCATTTGTTTTAAAAAAAAATATTTTCATCATATGCAGCTGAAAAATGAGCCTAATGTCATTGTAAACAAATGCATTTTGTGAGACACTGCTATCTTTAATGTGTGCTGTAGTCAGGATTTATTCAGTACTGCAGTGTATATATGTTACTGCAGTACTGTCCCCGTTTGACTTCTATCCACTTCTTTGTGTGTTCTGTCAAGTGAGGGGATTATTCTAAAGCATGTCGTTATACTGGAAGCTCTTCCTGACATGACATCTGTGCAAAACGCTTTAGTTCTGAGCAGAAACAGCAATCTGTTTCTTTCACGGCTGCATGATATAGTACAGCGATATGGCTCACTGTGCACAAACCAGTGCAGAGAAATAAACTGGATCTTAATGTTTGCCAAATCAAATGAAACCTCCATACTTATTTTGTTTCAGGCAGCAAAATGTAAAAAAAAACAACAAAAAAAACAAAAGATATTCATTCTTTTTTCTACTAAGTACCCCTTTACATGCAACATAAGGCAGGTGAAAAACAATGCAAACTGTCTGCAAAAAGGTATAAAAAGTATCAGTGCACTTACCTCGTCTTTAGTATATTCAAAAACTGTAAAATTTCTGAGAACTGTATCAATCTTAAGGCCCTTAAAAACCTCAAACCTGTGAGAAAATAAACATAAAATATTGATTAGCAACAAGTCGGGAGCATCAGAGACATCTGATCGTGATTTAACACCATACCTTTCATACTTTCATCCATGCTTACGAGCTTCATTGGATTCATATTGATAAAAAAGTAAAGTCCAACTCTATCAAGAGGTTCTAAGCACTTAGTATATTAAAAGAAAACATTTAGAATATTTGGGGGAAAAAAATAATAATAAAAAATACAAGCTCAGCATCCCAGATCTCTCCTCATCAACTCCTAACACTCAGTTTTAATCTCAGGAGCCCCGCAGTGCACCGGCGTCTACCTGATACATGCTCATTCCCAATGGATAAAACTGAACGTGGACGAGATGAAAACCTGGATTAGAGTAAAGACAGGTGGACGCTGTCACGGCAAATTGAATGAGTAAACAGATGTGACGTCAAATCCTAAATTTGAGGGTATTTATTGAGGGGGGGAAAAAATGGAGCCAGTGCATGTTGCCAGCGGTCCAAGGACGACAGAAAACCAACAAAATCAGCAGGACAACTCCCGCCTGAGCTCCCCAACATAATCGGCGCTTGGCTGCGCTCACATATAGGTTAAATCGCAGCCGTGTCATTACACGTTTAATGCCATTTCTGTCGATAAGCTCAGATGATCTCCTACAAAAATCACATTTGATAAAGACAAATATTTGTCTCCTGCTTCATCGCTGCACCACAGTAAACAGCCTGCTAAAGGGCACCTCGCATCTGAGTCTGAAATCGAAATGATTCACAGAACTTTTGAAAGAAGAAGAAGAAAAAAAAGCTGCACCATTCACAGTGTTTGAGCTGCATAAACAATTAAAAGCCACCTCAGCCGAGAGACAGCAATCATGTTAACTCTGTATCCCCGCGCATTAATTGGGATGATAAATTCTCCTGCTGGAATGGATTTGTGCGAATGCCAAATGACACAAATCAAAGACATTACAGGCAATTATTCAGCTAAAGAAAATAAAAATAAATAGTCTTTTTTTTTTTTTTTTAAATGATGGGAACTGTGTTATGCTTTGCCAAGTGAGCGTTTGCCAGATGGAGAGCATTATACAGCGCAATTTTCTGAACCTGATCCAGCTGACCCACAGCATCCAAAGAGTTCTGGACACGCCAGCACAGGGCTTTCGAAAGAGATTCCCCTCGTTCTCACGTCCTGAAGGTCTTACCCCAGTAGGAGATTACATGGAAGCATGCACCAAGGCTGTAGCAGAGGCTGTCCTGGTCCTCTTTGTCGACCACCTGTCCGTGGCCCATCCTGACCCTGTAGCCCTTCTGGAAGAGCTCCCCGGTTGATTTTTTCCGTCTTCTCGTATTAGAAACCTTCTGAGGGTGTGTGTCTTCATCGGGCCCCCTGTACACCAGCATTTTAGTAGGAATCATGTCTAAAAATTATTTTCAGTGGGTAAAAGTGTCAAGCGGCAAATCCAAAATCTGCTTCAAATCCTCGTCTTCACTGTTCTGGGTCTGCCTCACCAAACATTTCAGAGAAAAAAAAAATCTCCTCCAAAAAAAAAAAGAAAGAAAATAGTCCTCAAAAACAGCCAGGTGCTTTCATATTTCATACTTGCACCCAACAAGCTGGCGTCACAAACGTCTCTTTTTCGAAGAAGCATTTGGATCTGATTTACCTCAGACCTTCACAGTATCCTCATGGCGAGCTTAAAGCAAACCCTTTTCCCATCAGGATATTAGAGTGTAAGCTCCTTTAGGAATCATCCAGGGAAAGGAAGAGGCCAGACAGCAACTCTGTCCATCAGCTGGCTTCAGACTGTAACCTACATCTCATCCCAATAACGCCGCAACTGCTGCTGACAGACCAAATTTCATTCTCTAATCTTGGAAGGGCACAGCGTGTATTGTAGTCTCCCATTTAGAGCAGGAAACAGGATGTCATGTGAACAGTAAAGCTGTGTAAGGAAAAATGAAAAGCTCTGGCAATCATGGTTGTGTTTTACTATGGCTTTAGTGCTTTGACAATAATCCCTAAATTCATCACAGCTGATGTAATAACTGCTATTGTTGTTACACACACACACACACACACAAAAAAAACAGTCACTGTAAAGAGGAAATAAAACAGCTGAAATCCACATTATTGTTAAGTTCGTTCATTCATCCTTTTAGTGCGTTTTGGAAGACTGAGCAGTTCAGTTAGAGGAATTTAGTGATAGTAAGAGAATTCTGAAGAGACATAAATGAGAAAAGAGTGAAAAATAAATCATAGCAATGCAGTTTGATGGGTCAGTAACAGAATAACAGAGCTGGAAAATATAATTTGGGCTTATTTTACTACTTCAGGACTCTTCCTGACTCTCAGACATCCGGCCACAAAGACGTGTCACAAAGAGACATGACGGAAGAAACCAAAAGCCAAAAAATACTGGACTACTGGAGCACAGCAAGTCAACTAAATATGCATCATATGACATTTTTCTGCGAGCAAACACGTGAGTCAGCATACACTACCAGCCACTTTATTAGGTCCACCTGTGCAACTGCTCAATAATATATCCAATCAGCTAATCACATGGCAGCAACTTAATCCATTTAGGCATGTGATCAAGACGACCTATTAAAATTCAAGCTGAGCATCAGAATGGGGAAAGATTGAAGGAAGCAGTAACTCAAATATCTACTCATTACAGACGAGGTATGCAGACAAGCATCTCTAAATGAAGCTCAAAGCAGCTCAAAGCAGATGGGCTGCAGCAGCAGAAGACCACACGAGGTGCCACTCCTGTCAGCCAAGTCGGTGTTGTAATGGTGTGGGGATATTACCTTGGCACACTTTGGGCCCCTTAGTACCAACTGAGCATCATTTAAATGCCACAGACTACCTGAGTATTGTTGCTGACCATTCCTTTATGACCACAGTGTGTACCCATCTTCTGATGGTTGCTAGCGCAGCATGCAACAGTGAGTTCACTGTATTCAAATGACCTCCACGTCCACCAGATCGCAATCCAAAAGAGCCAGGCAGGAGGAGACGGGAGGAAAGAGTTGCAAAATGCGGCTGCCTCGAAGAGAGCCTAGCTGGAAGATTGTTTTCATTTTCACGTGATGTTTATATTTCACTTGGAGGAGGTCAGAATTTCAGCTTTTAAGACCCAGAACCACAAACTACTGTTTTCTTGCTGCCGTTTCTGAGGGCATATTTTCCCCAACATCCAAAATGTGTGTCATGTTCGCACCCAGAAGCCTGTCATGCATCAGTGAGCTTGTTATTGTGAGATAATATTAGTGCAAACTGGATGCATTTGTGTCAAAATGTTCAGGCAGCAGGACTGGCAGATTGGCAGTTCAGCTAAGCACATGGTGAAATGTGCCCTCGACAGCAGCTGAGCCGGACGCGACCTCATCACTTTTTTGACCTCAGTTTAGCCACACACTAAATCCTCCATGACCAACTGCACTGAGATTAAGATGTTTTTCCATTGGAAAAAAACAAAAAAAACACACACAAGATACAGAAAGAGTTGAGCAAAAAAAAAAGAGATTTAAATAGGCGATCCTATTCAAGACATCTTAGTGAGCCAGCATGGGCAGGATAGGAACCTTGAAACTAAAGCAGGTAAATGGAATAATTTATTATTAATTATCATTAATGTCATTATTTACATCTCTGCTTTTCACTGGCAAATCATGCCCAAAATGTCTTTTGTGGAAAAGGTCTTTAAAAGCCTTGACAGTAGCCTACAAACACAACATTAAAATACTACTATCCAGTACACAGAATGTGCGTGTATCATTTAATCCTGTGTGCATGCTTCCATCTCCTGTCCACGCACCTGATGTGTGACAGGAAGCTCGGCGTTTTGGCTTTGTGTGAAATACAGTGAAATGAGTCACGCAGGGCTGAGCGAACAACAAAAGCAACAACACCTACACAAACAGTAACAGCGGAACAACGGGGCGCTAGCAGCAATAACAGAATCTCAGTGGTGCTCACACAGTTTGAGAATTTAGCAAATGCAGCCATAACGAACCAAAACTATGTATACAAGTGTTTTTGGTGGTAGAGGCTCAGAGTACAGTTGCCTGTACAAGTACTGAAATATTGTGTGAACTACTGGATGTAACTAATCTGCAAGTGTTTGATATTCTAATATGCTAGCATGAGCTTGAGTGTATTTAAACTTGCATCTAATGCATCTACTGCAGGAGTTAGGGTTTTGTTGACAAAGTGTCAATGCAGGGAGCCAACACAAGAAAAAAATGCGCACGCTGATCACATCACATCGGCATTAAAAGTGGAAAAACAGGCTTAATAAAAATGCTAAATTAGTGCCAAACACTGTGGAGAAATCTATGAATAACACAATAACTATATGTAAATGATTTTAACGCTGTAAAGGACACACTCTACTGTCAACCAAGTCAACAATATGCATGACAAAATAATCCAGAAGGACCTTGATCAGCTGAAACTATACTCCCATTTGTCCACCAGATGGCAGGAGCGACCAGGATTACCCCCATTCTGCTTTTCACGCCACAAGCCCCAACTCCAGTCTGCTCTGTGAAACTGCACAGCCATATTATGGAAGTACGCTAATAAGTATACTAATCACTCCTGCTCTCAATTGACTTAAGAGAGCAGGAGTGTTTCATTGCTGTAAGCAAACCTGGTGTTGGCGACATGGCGGGCTTGTTCCTCAACTACTCAACTTAATCCCCTAATTCCTCACAGACCTCTCTGAGTGATGAGCTGCAGACATTTAGCAGATTGAGTTGTATTCTCGCGCTCAAGCCCCGAACAAAACCCGTTACCTTTTTTATTCTTTCATACACTTTTCAATCACACTCTGATTTCATTTGAGTGCTATTAAAGGTGTGGCAGAGAGGTGAAGGCAACTGCAGTATAAAGCCCACTGCCCACAAGATTGGGCCAAAGACGTGGAATCCAATGGCATACTTTTGTCAGCCATACAATATTTGATACTATTTTAAAGCAAGCCAGCATGAGCTCAGTGAATAAAGTTAAGTCATCATGCTAATCAACTGTCATGCTGTGCTGCAGCAGGAGTTTTTAAAACGATGCACTAATTTCACCGCGACAGTGAGAATCTTATTTTTCATGCACATCATGCAACATGTCAATATGGAGTTAATTTAATGACAAAAGTATCAAACTTATATGGCTGACAATATAGGTGCATCCATTTATATCGCAAAAAAAAAAAAAAAAAAAAAAAAAAGCCAGTGAAAATTTGAGGCTTTTATCTTTAATAGTTTTGAGATATTCATGTTCAAGCATGGCCTCAAATTTCAGTTGGGTCGAGGGACCAGTTTACATCTGGAAAAGCATTTGATGTATGAAGCTGAAATTGGACAGCATTGTATATATACCATGATTATATATATCCAAACTTTGGAACATAAAACTTTTAGGCAAATCAGAGATGACTGAGCAGAACATGTTCCAAAAATTTGATTGTTTGAGATGGAATTACCCAATAATTGGCATGTAAAATAAGGAAAAGCATCCACTTTACTTTAACTATCAAATCTGGCCTCAAAATGCATAGCAACAAATAGCTTAGTTGCTCATTTTTGTTCATATTGCAACCAATGCCATATTACATCTAGGAGTGCAACACTTCCAGTACTTCTATCAATTTTTACTCACTTATATGCTAAAAACTCATGATCATAAAGTACCCAGAAATATTTTTCATCACTTTGGCTACATTTTGGTGTGCTCTTTTCTTGAGCAGTTAACCATAATTGACACTCAGAGCAAAGATAAATGAATCCAGCAGTTCAAAATTACTCAAATGACAAAATGACTCAAGTTAAAAAAAGAGGGAGCCGGAATGAGAATGTCTTCCCTTGCCCAGTAGAATGACGATACAGTAATTTGTCATGCTTGCATCAGATATGCAACTGCCTATCTTTCCTTAAGCGCAGCCCGAAGCCAATTTTCATCACTACTTTTGTGTTCTGGCAGCCATTGTTTTCTGCTCTGTTCTTACCACATTGCTGACATTTTTGAATATGCGAGTCAAGGAGCCTGTAGTCAACTCTCACAGTCAGAAGTCATGAAAATAATGTCAAGCCTGAATCAGATATAATGTACAAGTCAATCCGGGCTCAGCTGGCAAGGATGAATCCCAGAGTGGCTTTGAACCATCGGATCACGGAGGAAAGTGTGTTAAACCTCAAAAAAATTTACAGCAACATTCACATTCGGAGCTCAGAGTTGTTAAGAGGGCAAGAACAGTGGCTGCGGGTACATGAGCCAATTATTACCTTTTTCTCACTCCAACTAGTATCAGTGTGCTTCTCAATTCTGACTGAAGTTCTGCATGAGCGCCAAATAAAAGGAAAAAACTTCATTCTTGATCTTGGGATAAGGGTTACATACGTGTTATATAATAATCTTGAGTTCTAGCTTTTTGTAAGTTTTAGTCATAACTTAAAGGACAATGACACCAAACCTGCCCACCCACAATTAACCTTAACAAGACAGCTCTTTCCTGATATATTAGAAAAATGGGATATCAGCCGATAACTCAGCTGATATCCCATCAACAAAGCTCATTGGTTGAGCGAAGCTGCCTCAATCTCCATAGAGTTGTTGCTTCCTCTGCAAGCCACTTTGCAATCCACCCCCAGCCCAGTGCTACCAATTTATGCTGTCCCCTACAGCTGACAGCACTGCTATTCTCGCACATCTCGTGGTGATTACTGTAACTCTGTTCTCTCTGGCTTACCACACAAACCTCTTCATAGACTTCAGCTGGTCCAAAATGCAGCTGCTTGTGTCATTACCAGAACCCCTTCCACAAAACATTTCACTCCTGTCCTTCAACAGCTTCACTGGCTTCCCGTAAAATACAGCATTAATTTTAAGATTCTGCCTCTTATTTCCAAGTCTCACTATAACTCACATTATACCATCTGGTTGTTTGACCACCACGGGCTTTAGAGCTTTCAGCCAACAGGCCCCATGTCTTTGGAACTCATTTAATTACTTGTAAGGTGTCCTTGAGTGTCTTGAAATGTGCCTATAAATAATAATGTATTCTTATTATTTTATTTAGAGTTAATAATCGCCGTGAATCGCCACCTTATCGTGGTGGAGGGGTTTGTGTGTCTCAGTGATCCCAGGAGCTATGTTGTCTGGGGGCTTGTCCCCCTGGTAGGGTCTCCCATGGCAAATTGGTCCTGGGTGA
>JAVDPK010001310.1:22877-37428 GCA_034780415.1 Cichlasoma orientale | reverse complement strand
AAAAAAAAAAAAAAAAAAAAAAAAAAAGCCAGGACTCTCAGCTTAATGATGTGCAGAGATTATCAAGTGTGCAAATTACAGCTGTTAGACCTGTTAAAGCCACTGGGTGGCACTGCAGGCCACTGCTAAATAAATGCTCGCTGATTCACTGTGTGGGTTAAGAGAGCTTTCTTACCAAGCCAGCTTCTGTTCAGGTACACTGATACAAACACTGGAGGAACAGTGAAGAAGTCCACCACAGAGTTCACCTCCAGCCAGAACCACAGCTTGTCATTGGCAGCAATGAACTGTGAAAACAAATAAGATTTGCTACTTTAAATACAAACAGAACATTCTGAATTCTTTCCTTAACCCATGTGGTCAGTTTGAGTTTTACTTACACGGAGGCCGAAGTACAGCAAGAAGAACACGTTGAATGCCATGTCAATCTGCAACGTGAAGTCTTTGTAGAAGTTCTGACAGGACTCGATAGGACTATTAGACAGAGACAAAAACAAAGGATGCTCATGTCCAGGGGCGGGTGCAGACACTGGAGTGAAAAATACAAGTTTTTTTTTTTTTAAATTATAATGTTTTATGAAAAATAAAACATAAAAGATGCATTCTTCTTTTCCTGAAAATGCATTTTTAAGATTTCCAAAAAGAAGAGAAACATAAGTGCTCAAAAAGTGCAATAGTAGGTGCTTTCCAATTGTTTGTTTGTTTTTCTGTTGAGAAAGGGCATGCATTTATTGTCACACAAGCAATAACTTGTTGCTAGACCTGATTAACCCTTAAATAACTGCAAAACAATCTGTCTGAGGAATACGTTGAATGCTAAGAGCAATATTTCACATTGAAATGGTGCCCCTTTCCCGCGAGTCTTGCATTTCCCATCTCAGATACAAACATTTCACATAAATAGTCGGTCAGACATGATGGAAATGCAGAGCCAAAGCAGTAGTTTAAGGGTTAAATGCATGCAGGGTTCATGTCTCTTTTTATGAAATCAGGCAGCCATAGCAAGTACTAGCAATGTAGTGAAATCTCACCCTTAAAAAGCTTGTATCTGGCACAAAGAATTCAAATAAAGAGAAATAACCAAGTAAATGTAAATGTAATAGGTTAGTATGATTGTGTTCCAATATACATGACCTGGAAGTTTAAAAGAAAGCCTTCATTTTTACTGCTACTGTAGCACCTAAAATGAAAATACAGGCTTAATGCACATTTAAAATATAACAAGACTGAAAAACAGTAAGCAGTTAAGCATCGACTGATTAATTAAGTTGATAGTTTATGATGTAAATGTTAGTTGTGTTAAAGCAAAAAAAAATCTGCACTGTACTAATTAAACAATTAGTTTATGAATTGATTATTCAGTCCAGAGCATTTTCCCCCATTTCAGACACAAATGAGCACCTTTGATTTTCAGAACCATTCATCACACAAAAAAAGCAATTTGACAATGTTTATCTGACTTCAAGGAACTTGTGAGTTTTCATTAGATATGATTTTATCCACAAAACGATTAATTGTTCAAACTGCTGTTTCATAAACTTTTTTTTTTTTTTTTTTTTTTTACTGCAAATAGATACTGCACACAGCTTGCACAGGTTGTTTTGAATCACGTTAGCCCCAAGCAGGTATCTCTCATGAATTTAGTTTTAGTTCTCTACCTGCAGGGCCCCTACACTTGAACTCACAAGCTTCCCTAATGCACACCACTCAGCAGCTGCAGTCCTCCCCTGTGCTGTTCAATACCACTCGGATTAAAGCAAATTGCTTTTGTTATGTGAAAAAACTCTAATAGCCTCCCTGTGATAAAACACTGTTCCCACGGAGTACATAAAGTGACATTAAAGTACCTGGAGGATTATTTTTTTGAACCAATCTGATGAAGAGCAGCGACTCTCGTTTGTTCTTCAGCTCGATGGTAAAGAAATCAGTGATATGATGAAGACTCGTAGTCACCACGTTTCTTCTCAGTTCTGTTTGAGGCTGCATTATCTGAATCCTCATTTCTGAACTTTAGCTATTCATGGTAGTTTTGTGGTAAACAATGTTAAAAACAAAAATCAGAGCATACAAATTAAAATAAAACTAAATAAACCTGCAACACGGCGCTTACCGTGCTCTTGGAAAAGTATATAAATTTATTTATGCATTCAAAAAACAGGGAAGGTGAGGGGAAAATAAAATCCTAACATCTTCTCCGTGGCACCTCTAAGAATAGATCTCACATGCTGGATGGTTCTGCCCTCTTTCACTGTAATGACACATCGGCCCAGCAAATCACCATCATTGCGGGGTGACAGACCACATACAGTAGTGGAGGCAGATCTGCAGAGCTAAATAATTGAGTTCCAGCAGGCCTGGATTGGAAGAGGTCTATGAGTGTTATGGATCATGAAACCCTCCCTGCCCACAGCAGCTCTGGTCTCTCTCTCCTTCATTCAATTCAGGCTCAAATCAATCAGGAAGGACCAGCTCACATGTAGAAGGGCTTAATGCTTTCTGATGATACTGTATGCGCATATATTTGGCAAAGAAAACTCCTCAAATGAAACAGGATAGAAGTTCAGAGAATGTTTAAGACCTTCATGGTTTCTGCCACCTAAAAAAGACAGATAGTTTGATCAGGAATGTTGAGTTCACAAGTTACTGCAGGTTAAAGATACTCAGGGTTGGGTTTGTCATATATACAGTACTGTATATAAAAGATGGCTGTAGCTTCCAGGTCTAAAGAGTGAAGCAGGAGCTTTAGGCCTCAGTCACACAAACCTTGAGACCAGTCAGAGACCCAATAATAACAAAAAAAAAAAAAGAAAGTGTATTCCCTGACGGGTTGGCAAGTAGTTGCTGGAAGTTTCTGGCCGTCGGTGGGTGAAATCAGTCAAAGAGGGTGCACCAAAAACCTCTTTGCTAGCAGAACGGCTGAGTTCCCTGTAGTTTGCATGGAAGATGTCGTCTGCTAACACTCACTATCTGTGCACCAATCTCAAGTGAAACTTGAAAAAGTGTGACACAAACCTAAAAGTTGTGTCCTACCACCGAAACCAACATGTTTGAAAGTGTTTCTGTTTGTGTGTTGTTTGCTTCAGTTTCAGAACCACTTCGCGAGTAGTTGGCGAGCGTTTGCAGGTACGTCTGTGTCTTCTACGCAAACTACAGGTGACCTTAGCAATCTGCTAGCGGCTAACGATATCACAAGGAGGTTTTCGGTGCAGCACCCTACGCCTCTTTGTTATTCAGTTTCACCTAGTGACAGCAAGCAACCTCCAGCAACCACTCACCAACCAGTTGGGGAACACTCATTTTCCCCTAGCCAATGGTGGTTGCGAGGTGGTCTGTGACCACCTGCGCGCTAATGGCCAGCAGAGGACAACTCATCAATAAACACCTGACTGATGAGTTTAGAGTCTTAACTGAATACAAAATGAGGTTCATTTAGTAAATTATGGTCACAAAGGAGGAAAAAGCTGGATATTATTTGACATCAGCTTCTATATACAGTCCTAGTTGGTTAGTTTTATTAAGCAGTCTAGAATACCTGAGTATTCAAAGTAATTAATGAAATAAACTAATAGATTACTTAAAACTAACAAAGAAAAAAAATTCTGCAGTTTGTTCAGTAACCAGGATTGAGGTTTGACCATAGGGTCCGCAGTAAGACATAATTAAACATTTATTAATTAAAACTCCATCTAAAGATCTAACTTTTGTGTGTGTTGCTCATAGTCTGAGCTCGTCTCTGAATCTAAGTGGGTCTGCTATGTTGACATCTCTCTCTACGCCACTTCAAGTTAGGTCAGCCTGTCCATCATATAACAGCCTCAGCAAGGCTTGCACTAATTACAGGAAGGGCTGTATCTGTTACACTCTGCTGCTACTTGTGAGAGAGCAGCTAACTGGCTCCTCTATGGCCTCAAGTAGTGAAAAAACAGTGTCTGAACAGAAAGACCTGGATGATACTGAGTGAAAACTCAGACAAAGAGCCTTATCAGGCAAAGGTGAGTGAGCAGGTGCCGCGGCATCATTCCTTTAACATTTAACGATGCCCTTTCTTATGCGTGAAGAGTTTAAAGAGAGAGGTCGAACGTCATCCTTCATCAGGTAAAAAGGCACTGGGAGCCGCTACAGGCAAGTTCTGAGAACAGGAGGCCACAGATGGCATCGGTGAGGATGTAACTCTACCTGAGCTTGTCCAGATAATGAAATGAGATCATGCTTGCAAACCACATCAGAGCAAGCCAAGCCCTCAGCTGTACGTCTTCTTATGCAATAACAAATAAGATGAACGTGTGCCTGCGGGAGCCTGATTATACGAGTTTACAGCTCATTTTCTCTTCTCTGCCTTAACATTACTCCCAGCGGAGACTCACTCTGGACTCGATAGAAGCTTTTATCCTGGTGTATTTTTGCCCTGCTTCTTAATGACACTTTGTGCCCAAACACCACAAGGCCGAAGTAACAGTATACTGCCCCACGAAAAGGGCCTTCCGCTTCCTCTAGCCTGATTACCGATGCTGATTGTTTTGAGCAGGAAACTTTGGACTTTCCTGCCTCTTTGAAAGTCTGATCCATTTCACTACAGAGATTAAGCAAATTTGTGAAATCTGTGGCCGCTCGTCAGCAGGGAGCGCCCCTAAGAGCAGAGCACCTGGAAGGCGATTGGATTAAACAACAAACGAGCAAAAAATAGCAGGTATGGTTCTAAGCACCATATACGTAACACGAAACTCATTGTATACAGCTTACATGTATGAGGATCAGACATTAAACAGTCATTAACCCGCTCCAAAGCCTATGAGATGTCTGCATTGATGTGCGAGTGGTGCAGGTATTCCTCAGATGAACTCACAGCGGGCGAGTGGCTGTCACACGTGCTGCCTTCTGCACACTCCACTCAGGCAGCACCCTTGTCTAAACCACATGGGGTACTTTCAGTAGTGAGGATGAGGCTGACACAAGACAACTTCAGACAATGACCTGAAAATTCCCCACAGCTCATGTCTGAAAACAGCTTTTGAGGCCAAGGACGGCAGAACTGAAGAACAAACTTCTGATATCAGTTTCATTAATCCATTTTCAGACATGCTCTGATTGATATTACGTTCCCATGAAGACTGTGAGGTCGCACGAAGTAGATCTGATCTTAAAGTGAGAAATATCAGTTAATCACTATTTTAAAAAGGCTTAATTGTGACCCAATAGCAAAAAAAAGTTAAATTTAACAAGTTGAAAGCGAAATACTTACTCAGAGGAGTCTATGAAGTATATTACAAGGGCTCCGATGCTGAGTGCAAACACGAGCACCACCTAGAAAAAAAGGGGGGAAAAAAAGGATGATTTTACTTGAAGTGATGCTAGCGAATGAATCAGTATTATTTTATTATTTATTATTATTTGATTAACACATTATTACAACTTTACACTGATTTTTATAAAACTAGAAAAGGAAATGGATTAGGGTGAAATACCATGACATACTGCCAAACTTAAATTACAGTACAAAAATAAAATAAAATAAAATAAAATAAAAATAAAACTCCAAACTGATCTGGGTTTCAAAACAAGATGATTTTACGTCAGGAAAACTTGCAAATTTCTGTTATTGTTTATTGTAACTGACAATTACACATAAATAAATGGTTAAAATATCTCTTGTTTTATTCTGCAGCAGACAACCCTGAAACGCAGCACGTACAGAGAACAAATGTAATAACACAACAAATGTTTCGCATAGCAAATGTTAGATGGCTATTAATGAGCAGACCTTGATGCATCTTGTCAGCCTGTTATTATTGTGTTATATAAACCAAAAAGAAAGAGTCACGGTGTCACAAACAGACTCGGTGTTACTGTATATCTGACAGCATAAATAAATACGCAAGAGCTTGCCTCATGTAAATTGGCAGGGGAGGTGTGGGCAAGGTGACAGAATGTGGCTTCAGCTTTCGGAGACGGAGCTGAGCCTGAAGCTTCGGTGCTGACGGCGAAGCAGCACCGCAATAAAAACCAGGGTGTCGCTTTTACTCTGTTCACTTTGCCTTTTTCTGCAGGGAGAAGACACTGATGAATAAATTGAAGCCTGGAAGTGGCCGATCGACTCCCAGACAGGGAGGCAGGTTGCGGGGCAATAAATATAAGGGTCAGTGATGGTGAACAAACCCAGAAATTCAGCTACCAGCTCTGACACTGTGTGAGCTTAGGTGAAACTTAATCACCACTGCCAGTCCCACAGGAAATCAGACTGCGCTGTAAATATAAAAAATTAAATGGAGAACACGCAAACCTACCAAAGGAGAAGCCAAGATTGAGGTGATGCTGCTTCGTTTCAGTCAACCCGTGTTCTCACCTGACAAAACTACTAACCATGAAAACCAGAGAGTAAAATTTAAGTGACTGCTATCATGATGCATTTGTCCAACCGAAAAAAAAAAAAAAAAAGCAGCAGATTATCAGGAATGGAAGCCAGAAGATAAAATCGCTTAAATCTCTAACTACAGCACACTTTCAAAGAAAGGAGGCTAAAAAGCAGCTAAACCAGTTTATGCATTTTACATTTTGCAACGCAGCTGTTGCACAACCAGTTCTCTGCCCTTTGGGGCGGTTAAGACCTAGATTGTTAATCCTTTAGACATAATGTTTAATACTACAGCATCATCAATTGACATTTAGAAGTCAAAAAGCACAGGGGCTTATTAAAAACCGCTGTGAAACTGTGTCCTAATTTTCCCTTTTAAAGTCAGCGCTAATGTAGACGAGGGCTCGACCCCGAGAGACGCAAATAAGAACAGAAAGGTTTCTGCCAGACAGCGGAACAAATGTTCTACATCCCGAAATACACTACCGGGTTATCTGCGAGCCTACCTGGCTTTCATCTATTTAGAAATGACACAATGGCCATCCTGAACAAGAAACCAATGGGCATGCATAATGAATGAGCCCAGCTTAATTCATTTCCATGATGTGAAATTGTATTGTCAACCTGCAACCACTGATGGCTCTGTAATGACAAAAAGCACCCGCATGCATTTTTAATCATCCCCTTCTCTTTCAAAGCCAGGAAATCTCTTTATGCCTCTGACTGTCCCAGTTTGGAAACTGGAAACAATGTTGCTGCAACCCTAGAAATGCTAATGCCACCAGCAGACGACGATTCAGCAATGGCGGTAAATAACACACTCGGGCTGTCACAGACTGGGCAGTCGTGACTCCGTTTGTCAATGAAGTGACATCAGGCAGTGCCAACGCTCATCCTTCATCTCTGTCATCCGATAATGATGCATCACATCTGTATATTCAGCCTCCCTCAGCTATTTGCTGGCAGATGGCTCCACCCACAAGGGGGCACAGTGGGCTCACAGTGAGGACGACCACTCCTGCATGATAACGAAGAGAGCTGCCAAGATATACTCAACTCAAATTTGCGTTTATTTTTTTACAACATGTTCTTACTTAATGCCAACGCAGATCACAAGTCAAGAAGGAATTTGCATTAGCAGAAAACTTTTTTTTTTTCTCAGAAACTTAAACAATTGTTCACTGCAAGGAAGAAAAACTCATATTCAAATTGTAAGGCAATGCAAAAAGTGCCTGATTACTGTTTTTACTGCTGTGGGATTTTTGAGTTTGGGTTCGAATGCACCGGGCAGCTGGGTGTGCATGTTCTCCCCGTGCTTCCGTGGGTGCAGTATAAAGAAATGAGTGGGTTAGGTCAATTGACAATTCTAAGGTGTGAATGTGAGCGTGAATGGTTGTGTGTCTCTCTGTGTTAGCCATGCAATAGACCGACAGACCTTTCGCCCTATGACAGCTGGGATGGGCTCCACCTCAGCTTGGCATACATTAAAAATAAAAAACTAATTAAAATTTTCACAGCTGACTTTAATATCACCAGCGGTGCTTTCTGTGGTGTGCAGGGCTGCAGAGTGCACGAGCAGATCTCAAGCCTTCAGAAGGCAACCTGCAAACTTCAAAGAACCCACTCATTCTCCTCCACTCTTCCTGAAGTGTGACTCACCAACATGTATGCAGCTGGCATTTCAAACAAAAACTCTTATTTATTTATTTATTTTATTTCTTCTTCTTATTATTATTGTGTAGTGGTTTAGGCAGGGCCACATTATACAATACGAATCAAAAGTTTGTAGTTTGTAGTGCAACAGTACAGATGCTGCAGGTTTCAATAACTCATTCCTAGTTAAACAATGTAAAATTAGTAAAAGAAAATGTAAACGGTAAAGACAATCAGTGGTAGAAATTTAGTTTTATGAGAATGCCATAAAGGTATTTTTACCCATAAAGAAACCCATACATAACTGGCTCAGTTACGGGAGTCTCTCTTCCTCCACAGTGTTTAAAAAGAGGACCGAGGAGAACCGGGGACACAGCACAGCTCTTTCCCCAGTGGTCACCTTCAGTATTGCAACCCTAAAAAATCCTGAGTCCCAAAAAGTATTTTTCATCTCTGAACATCTCCAGCTGCAAGGAAAGTTGACTAGTCTACTATGAATGTTTAAGTTCATGACTTATAAAACAGATGATCTAATCTCAGTGCAAAGCGGGCCATGTGAAAACTTTCCGGAGAGGCCCACAGTGGGAAAGATTGACTTGAAAGTCCATGTAGAAGCTTTTTTTTAAAAAAAAAAAAATTGTCTTGTGTGCTAAGCGTGCAATTAAAATTTTTTGCCATCTTTTAGTCCACTTTCATCCGTGAGGTAAATACAGTCACCTCCAGTTAATCTAATTTAAGTGTTCACGGGAGCAGAAATCTCTGACCTAATGTTCCTCATGGATGACTGTCCCACAGCAGCTTCATCCACCGCACGGTGCTGCTCTCCAAAATAAAATGACCCGAGGACTACCCTGGCGAATTTCAGACAGCCCATCTGTCTGACCTCAAATGCCACATTGATTCACGAGGTGCATAATTTAATGGGAAAAACACCTAAATGAACTTTCACTTACAGAATCATTGTTTTCTTGCACCTCGCACCATCATGTTTTGCAGAGAGCAGCTTAAAGCACGGGTTAACCAAATAAATATGTGTGTGTTGTGTAATCCGTGTAACTAGTGTGTACGTGTGCTCATGCAGGTGCCCCAATTATCTTATCGCTAAAAGAAATGTCTGTAGAGTTTAGTTGTCAGACTTCTGCTGCTGTTTGGCAGAAAGAACTCTGTTAAATTTGTACAAATTTTTTACTCCACAGAAAAAAAGTCTTATAAAATCTGCGTGTCATGGGAGAACGCATAGTTCCAGAAGATTTAAAGAGGCTATAAATATCAGTGAGATGGGCCTTCGTCTGTGAGAGATACATTGGTCATTATGACTGTTCTCACTAACTAGGCTTTGTTTACAGGGATCCTGCACAGTTCATCCTTCGCCCAGGGTGATAACAGCAAATTAGCATGTTTACAACAACAGCAGTAAACGTGATTGAGTGCAGCCTTGACAAACACGGACAATGAATGGACATCTTAGACATTTAGAGGCTCATTACTGACACGGCGCTGTCCATGGCGGGACATGCAGCAAGACATCTGTAAGATGAGATTCAACCTTAACTCTGTAATCTGAGGCTATAGTCGGTTTGTTCTCAAAACCCAAGATCAGAGAGATGTTATACTGTCCACCTGATTGACAGCCCTGCCATTGTGTTGTAAACAGAACCCAACTCCAAGCTATAAATGATTTCTCAGGAATCTTTATATACACTAGCACGCAGTGCAAATGGTGTACACCAATCTTAATCTTTAACCCCTTTAAAGATAGAGGATTTAAATTCTAATGGTTACAGGTGCAGTTAAGTTAAACAGCCATGTGCACAATACAATGCACACTGCTGCAAATAGCAAGCTTCTTTTGGCCACTCCCTTACTCACGCTGGGTCGGCACAGTGGATGGATCTGCATATCTGATTTTGCAGATTTTTACACCAGATGCCCTTCCTCTGTGCCTCCTCCTCCTCTTACTGCAAATATTGTCTTTAAAAAAATAGAAAGATTTTCGACTTCAATAAACAGATCATACTTATGCTTAGTAAGAGTAAAATAAAATTTTTAAAGAGTCTGACAGCTGTGACGTTGTAACCACAAACCCCTCTGAAATCCTATGCCACAGCCTACGCCCTAACATTGTGTGCACCTTCCTGGAAATGTAACTACACATTGCATCAATGCAGCTCCCAGCTATTGTGATTGGCCTGTTCAGACCAATCTGCTTTTGTTCCCCGGTTTTTGAATTTCTCAGTGAGAGAATAGCAAACACTGCCTCAATATAAGATACAGTTGCCTCAATATAGGGACTCACAGAGGTCAGCACGTTCCTGGATGGAAGCATTTTATTTGCTTTTATCATGGCAGGCACCACATATAAAACACCGGGACATGACCACAGGGTAATTAAAATGTAATGCACCACGAGCACGAATGCTGGAATGGCGTCAGCCACTTGCGTAGGTCACGTCGAAGGCTCTGCGAAGATTCACCACAGACGTCGAAATTGGCCATTAACCTGTGACCACTGGCAGATCAGCTGTCTCAGTTTTACAAAGTTAGAGTGTGATTTACCGTCGGGTCCCGGCCGATGCTCTGTCTCCGTTTCGTGAATAACTAAAGGGGAAAATGCATGTTCCCAGTACATTTAGTCACCGCTGCAATGCCATGTGCGTAAATGTGCACAGTTCTCACTTTGGAGACGCACATTGTGGCTCCTATGAATAAAGTCTCATTAATAACATTAATGAAGCAAACTGTGGCCCAAACATCTAGGTATGAAGCAAACCGTGGATTCAGAGAATGTTTACAGCAAGCATGAGCTGCTCACAAAACATATACTTTTCATCACTTTCCAAAATGGTTTCTAAACAAGAGCAAGTAGCCCCCGCCTCTAAATTTCATGTATAAAAGGATTACAAATACGGGCTTCAAGGGAAAGCTGCATCCCTGTTCAGTTTGGAGCCGTATTCACTGGCTATGTCTGCATGTGCCCCATGCTTGTGGCGACAGACAAAAACACAACATGCATACTAATGTGGTCTTGGATAGTGCTCCTGAAGCCCAGCACCCTCCTCAAGCATGATCTTAATATAACCTATCCAGCATGTGTTTCATAAACACTCCACTGCCCCATCTGCCTGAAAAAGAAATTATGATGAAACTGTCCAAATTACAGGATCGATGGAAAGGTGCTCTCCTGTGTTGTGTGTCCCTCAAGCAGGAAACCCGCATTTGGAGTGTAACATTTTGACAGCACCCTAATCATTAACGGCATCAGACTCTACAATCTTTCATTATGCATATTTGCACATGGCTCAACATTTCCTTTTTTTTTCCAGATTTTTCTCTAAAATATTAAGAACTTGACCAGATTCAGTTTTCAATTAGAGGGAATAATGAAGAGAAAGTGAGGCCCGAGTGGGCCGCCTTCATCAGCATCAACAGAGTCGGTCACTTCATTTACAGTAATGCACTGAGATATGCATGCATCAGGTCTAATTGAAAACCTAAAAAGAAAACCCCGCGCTCAGCGCAAAGCGTTACGAGATAACAATCAGATTTATATAATGGGCTGCAGTCACTGACGACAGCAGCAGAAGGACGATAAGCACTGCACAGACGATCCCCAGACGCGTGTGTGGGGTAAGAAATTAGCTCATCATGTGTCATTCTAGTCATGCCTTAAGCTTCGTCACTATAGTGATTCATGACTGAGGCAAAGCTCAAAGGCACAGAGCTGAACGGGTTCAGTGTCCCAAATTCAGTGGTTCTGCCAAAGGTATTTCTTCCCCCCCTCTGGGCTGGTTTATGAAGGACTGATCAGTAATGACTAAAACATGTGGCTTTTTGGCTCATAGGTATCATACAAATGAGAAAGGACAGTACAAAAAACGTCCATGCTTGGTCTTTAGCTTAAAAATTAAATACATAACAGTTTTTGTTGGTAGCATCAATAACCATTTTTAAAAATTTGTTAAATAAGGTTCTAATAACCCGTCAGTGCAGTTTGTCTTCTCCCTCCCGTAGAGTATGTTTTGTTCTGTCTCCCTAGGCTCTCTCTTCTTCCCCTTCTCTCTCCCCTCCCCTAATAGTTCTTTGGGAATCACCTTGTGCAAAAATACTATTTTATGCCCGTCAAACTTGTTATCTTTGGCATTTTTCACAGATTCAACTCCAGAAATTGAAACAAATTTGTGTGTTTTTGTGGCAGTGCCTAAAGATACAGTTTAACAGTCTGGTTCTTTGCTGCGCATTCGTGATTGACAGTAGTGATGGGAAGTTCGGCTCTTTTCAGAGAGCCGGCTCTTTTGGCTCGGCTCCCAAAGAAGAGCCGGCTCTTTCGGCTCCCAAATGGCTCTTTATTTTACCACTTATTTCCACTACAGAACAATATTACCTACATTTTACATGACTATATTCACAAAATATTATCATTCAGTATTAAAAAGCTCAAAATAGTGTTGCTATGGTTAATTGTTTTCATGGTTGTCTTGTGATAACTCACTGATTGCACTCACACAATTGTATCAATAAATGCTTTTTTTTATTTAAACACCTTATTAAGTTATAACATCACTTGTAAACTATGGCCAGTGGAAACCAAAAGGTAGGTGTTACAAAATAACTTAAATAATCATCCATTTCTGGGTAATAAAATAAACAAATACTCTGAAAAGTGCAAAACAGCAGCATTCAATAGTAGTGATTAAAACAACCATTCTAACTGATTTAACCTTTTCTTCAACTATTTTTTGGAAGGCAGATTGGCATTTAGGAAAACCAAGTGCCTCAGCTTGGAGGGGTTGATCCGGTTTCTTCTCTCTGTTATTATCTGCCCAGTTTTGGAAAAGATTCTTTCAGAGGGTACTGATGTCGCTACAATACACAGTCGCCCTTCCATCACCTTGACTAGTCGTGGGTAAACTGAGGCCTTTGAATGCCACCAGCTCAGTGGGTCTTCAGTTCTTGGAATAAGAGGCTCCTCAAGATATGACCGTACTTCCAGCATTGCATCTACTGAGGGAACTCTTCTTGCAGTGTCCTCTGTGGCTCTTGCATCAAATAGTTTCCAGACAGCAGATGTCTTTTGCGCCACTTCTGCCCTTGCTCCTCCTTCTCCTTGGCCTTCTGGTTGACCTGGTTGGAAAGTGCTAATTGAAGTGGATCTAGTTGCTGCTGCTGTTACTCTCTGCAGTGCCTCATCAACTGCTCGATCGTCATTAAAGGCCAGCCTTTTGAACCTTGGGTCCAGTACAGTAGTTTCAGAGAGAACAATGTTGTACTCCATCCTGTGAAACCTTCTGTCCATAGATGTGCAGAGTGCAGCCACCATCTCAATGACACTCTTATTAGTTGCTTGTGTTTGGTGGTAGGCAGTTATTTTTTGCAGACCCCTGCACAGTGGAAGCATTTTGGAGGCAGTCACATAACTGAAAAAGAAACAAAAAAGGTAGAAAACAATAATTGAAATAAATAATAATTGTTTTATTTTGTGATATCTAGAATTGTTCTGTTTATTTTTTTATTAGAAACTTATTCAGGTAGTATTATTACTAAATTGTTGGGGATCTATGTTTATCAAATGACAAATAGACAAATGTTTAAAGGTACAACCCAGGAAATAAATTAATAAACAGTGGATCAACCAAATAAAATAAATACATTAGACATTATACATTAGAAGGTTCCAGATTAACTCAACTTCTCAGAAGAAAAATAGGTCTATCTTATCCCTGTAAGTCCCACTACAGTATGCATGCTTAAATGTCGTGACGTCCTGATCTGAGGATGAGCCACCAAAACAGCTCTCTGTCTGTTTTGATTTGATAACGTGTCACTATAAAATGTTTTGGTTACTGAGGAGCAGCAGGCTCTCTCTAGGCAGAGGGCCTCCACATGATCATGTGTATGTTTTATTTTCTGATGTTTCAATAATAAATGTTCTATTTTTTCTAATTACTGTAAAGTGTTTCAGGTGATTTCCTTCACAATAATCAGAACACATTAACAAAATCTAATACAATCTGGTGCTACATTTGTTGGTCTTGCATCTAATGATTCCTTATGAAACAGGCTAATAATAATTTTACCAATATAATTTGACATTCACATTTGTAATGTGCTTATTTTGATATTGCCAATTTATTCCTGTTCAGTATTAAACATTTATGTCCAATTTTGTATGTAAACACAGCACAAAATACACACACTACAGTATATAATAATAATAATAATAATAATAATAATAATAATATACCTCTCAGAGCTGATCTCCACAGTGATTTGCTCGAAAGGTTCCAAAATGGTGCACATCTCTTGGAGAATTTCCCATTCTTCTTGCCTGAGTGTGTCAACTGGGGCACTCAAGAGGGCCAGGGTTGAGATGACAGCATCTTTGCTCTCCAGAAGTCGTCTCAGCATATAAAATGTTGAATTCCACCTTGTCATGCAGTCTTGTTTGAGTCTTAGTTCAGGTAAACCCATCTGGTGCTGTGTGGATTTAAGCTTTTCTGTGGCTATTGTGCTCTTGTGGAAGTATTCAACAATAACTTTCACTTTATCTAT
>JAVDPK010001310.1:0-22777 GCA_034780415.1 Cichlasoma orientale | reverse complement strand
GGGGAACCGGCTCTCATCGTTCACGTAGAAGAGCCGGCTCTTTGAACCGGTTCGTTCGCGACCGACACATCACTAATTGACAGGTCAGTGTTAACAGTGTAAACATTCCTCTGAAAATGATCAGGTACAAGGACTGGACTGTAAAATTGTAAATTTACTATATTGGTCTAGACTAGATTTAGCACCTTGCTGTTGTTCTGCATGCCTCTGCCCACAAGTTGCAGTTTACATCCACACCTGTCCAGACTAATAATGTATGTAGTGAAGATGCTGACGGATTAGGTGGCCACCACAAATAAATGGTCAGCACTTATATGGTGTCTCTGAGTCGTCACATGAGTTTTTCCTCCACCCATTCGAACGCACTCATACACCAACTGAAGCTGAGCTGCCACGAAAGGCGCTCATCTGCCATTTGGAGAAACTTGAGGTCCAGCGTCTTGCACTTGGCATGTGGATTGGCCAGGGATTAAACCACCAACCCTGCTTCAGTTATGGTGAAAAACATGTTTTGTGTGGTCACTGTGACCTTGACCTTTGCCAAAACCCTGACAGTTCGTGTTGGATCTCCTCCAGTGTGTCAAAAAGGCAATCAGCTTGATTTTCTTTTCTGGGAACTGTAGAAATTTGCAGAGAGCCAAATCTGGTAAGAGGTCATGGTAGTAAGTGAAGATTCTGTTTAATTAGCCAAAAAATGTCTGTCTGTGCTTTCAGCGTGCTTTGAGTTGGCACGATAACGGTTCAGATGGTTCCCTATGAATAATCTCCCTCAGTTCCTCGGGACAGCAGAACCAAGTCTGCACTGACAGTCTCACACTCTGTTGCAGCTCACAGTGCACAACCCAATGAATACTGACAAAATGACAAGCATGCTCCAGGTCTCACTCCTGAACCTGACACGTTGTCTTTGGGCTTGAAATCAGGGGACTGCAACTGGAAACTGCTTGCATCACCAGTAATCTGCCATTGAGGCTCGCTGCCTTGCCAACAACGCTTGGCGTGTGGAGGGCTCGGGAATTGGACCACCAATCCTGTAAAGCTCACGTGCAGCTGAAATTTGCCAATTGTTTTTGCTGGGAATCCCTGGAAACTCTTCCAGTGGGTGTCTGGAGTGGCTGAATGTAATACTCAGATTTGTACTGCATCACTCAGAAACATTTCCCAGCACGAGTACATGCTGGAGACAGTACAGTATTCAGAGCAGGGTTTCATCACTTTCTTTTGTGCCTGCGATTTTCACACTCATGAGTAAAACCAGAGGGTTTAAGGGATTTCTCTCTCATCTTGTCAATAAAAGCAGATTATGCCTTTGTCCTCTAGGCTTCCTGCGGTGCTGCATTCAGCTGCTTCCACATCAGGGATCACTACCCACATTACAGCAGATCCCGAGGGATAGACCTGCTGTTATTATTATTATAACATAATCTTTGCCAAATCCGAATGTGCCCGCTACACTGAAAAGCAGCAGCAGAGCTCACAGGTTATTGAGCACAACTCTGCATCATCAGACAATGTGTACAAAACATCTGTATACAAAGTATTTTACTTTTGGATTATCTGATTTTCCTGCATTGATGAATGAATGTGTTCTGTCAATTCAGATACCTTTACTGATAAGGCATAAACGCACACTAAATCAGTCTTTTCATTTGACGTATTTATGGATCTAAGGTGCCAAATCCACAGGTCATCCACTGAAAGTGTGAAGGCTTAACTTGCAGATTTTGTGGACCATTCAAATCTCACGCAACCCCATTCTGAAGAGCAACAGCATTTCATCAACAACAAAACTAGCCACTACAACCACTCCTTCACCCAGAAGCTGTCAACAGCTTCCAGCTCCTCCTACGCATTTTAGGACATATTTTTGAATTACCATTTCTGGTGTGACACACTTCTACATGCTGGCATTGTAGAAACTCATAAGACCTTTATACCTATACATGAATATGGGTTGCTTGTGTGGCTGCTGACCTTGTGGATACATATGACATATCCCCTGATTTTCACAGTCGCTATAAACAACTTTACACTGCCTGCAGAATTAGAAAATTATGGGAGGCACAAGACAAACATTCCTGGTACGGGAATTCTCGGTAGCTCATTAGAAGTTTTCATTCCTGCCGGGAAACAAAGAACCTGAAGCTGCTGCGACGCACCGCAGCTTCAGCTAGAATTTGCAGAGGGACAAAGCCGAGGGAAATTAACAGCCACTCGTGGTGATGACAGCGGGAGAGACCAACTTAGCACAAGAGGGAGTGGGACAATGCCAGGACGGAAAATTTCAAGTCTTTTCAGATTCAACACCTGCTCGCTACTTGCTTTTGCTATTTCTTTTGATCCCAACATGCTAAACTATGTACATTTCTCTTTATCCCAAACACGTTTGATGCAACTAATGCTGCACTTTTAGAGACATGACTCAGAGCCACAGGAAGTGTGTCCAGCAGCTGTGTCATCAACCACAACAGCTTACAGCATTGCTCTGAGTCTTATTTGTACTCATTTCTGACTCATAACCTGCTAACTCTGAGCCCACAGACACCAAACACACGTTTTTAGATTTACACATGAAATTATTCACAATGTCTATAACAAATGAGAATTTGAAACCCCTCTTTATGATCATGTGTCAGTAATAGTGTGTCATATTCGCCACACACACACACACACACATATGCACACAAATAGTAATAGAGCGTGTATAATGATGGCATTATAATTATTAACACCATGTTAGCGAACACTCTCTGGTGTTGAAAACAGCAGGTCAAAAATAACCAGTGAACTTTCACACCAGCTGCTGTCCAAATTGCAGTCTGCGGCAGCTCAATTCCCACTGATTTATGTTTTGTTATAAATAAAACATGCATTAAACAAAGCTGCAATTGTGGGAACAGAAATAAAATAAGATCTTAAAAATGATCAGACCTTTCTTTATTTTTTTGTGTAGAAACAGAACATCAGAGGAAGTATTTTTCCCTGTGCAGGGAACGCCAGAGAGGAAAATGACTGTTGTTGTTGTTGTCGGCAATAAGCAATATACTCCAGAGAATTGAGGTTTACCTCGGGAAGAGCCTGTGGGGTTTCTACAGTCTCTAGCACTTCCTGATTCACTCCACACCCTAGCATCAACACACATCAGCACGGCTCTGTGCTGCTCACTGAACTCCAAAACACAGTGTCCAAAAAATGAAACCAAACAGAGAGGCTGAAAAATAGGTTCAAAGGTTTGTAAGTGTATTATTAGATTAAAAAAAACAGAAATTTTAAGCTCCTCAGCCAGGTGTAATAAGTCAGGCACAGTCTGCTGTGCTGATAAAATGTGTTGGTTATTTTCTAAAAACTAAATGGACATGACCAGCAGCAGCAGCAGGGGAAATGTAGCGACGCGCAGTAAGCCGTGAAAGCAGTGAGTCACAGAGTTCTCCCGAGGAGGCCTAAATAGTGTTGCACTTAAAATGAGTGGATAAATTGATCATTTTTTTTATCCATCTCTTAGATCACCTTTAAGCTCTTCATACACCGTGTGAAATTGGCGATGAACAACCACTTTCTGTTTTAATGAAAAATTCATGACACCAAATATTTTTCCATCCTCCCACAGAAAAAAATCACCCAGCAGCACGAAAGGTTACAAAAGGCACTCGACGGGCACTAACTGAGTAACTTCTCAAAGCATTTTAAGTGGTTTATTGCTTTATTTCTTTGGAAAAACATCCTGCAGACAGGCAATATTTTTGATAGAGGGAATATTTACAAAGCCTTCTGCAATTTATCCTCAGAGGTGTAGAATTTGTGCTAAAATTTGTCGCATAAACAGAAAATGTTGCTACATTCAAACCAACTACTGTAATTTTACAGCTCATCTGATTTCAGTGAAGTTCAGCAAAACAAGATCCGATGCCAGACTTTAAGATTTTTTTTCCTGGAATTTAAAACTGTGCTGGGCTAGATTTACTATGAATTAATTCAAATAACATTGTGAATGCTTAATGCTTTTTCTAGTGCTCAGGATGAAGTTGATACATTTGCTGCAATTTTCCTTTATGTTGTTACTTAATGTTTTCATTAGTTTCATTCTCTCTGCCACAGTTGTGAGTCTGTGGTAATAAAAAAGGTGCAACAATTGAGTCTAACAGTCTAAGATTTTTCTTTTGGAGTCACATGGTGACTTGAATTTCATATGAACGACTCAACATCAGGATGTTGTAAACGAGTCCAGTGTATTAATGCTTTCATATATAAATGACCTAGTTCTCGGGTCATTTTCTGCACCAAACAGGTTGATTTTCAGCATAATAAAAGCCATTTTTTCTCTGTCATTTGCCTTAATTTAGCCTCTAATTTAGTATTTAAGCACCCATCCATTAGTTCAGAGTCATTTACTTTGTACTTAAAAGTGATTTATTTTCTACACAATATAAAACAAACCTTTAAACTGATCAAAGTATCAGAATCAGAAATTAGCAAAAAAAAAGAAGCAACTTTGAACAGCTGGGGAAGAGGGGCGGAAGCCATTATTATGGGCAGTGAATTGTTACATTACAAATGGGAGGCGTGTCACTTTTTTGATGATTAAAATGTATACTCCACAGACTGTATTTAAAGATGGACGTAGCCATTGTGATGTCATCTATCAGTTTGTGTACTGCCATTTTAAAGTTAGAATTATGGGTGTTGTCATTTTTGTGCCTTTTGGAGCAAGAAGTGATGAGTGGCCGTAGAACACAAAACTATCACATTATTTAGCTTGTATGTATATGCCTAGACTATCTGATAATTAGAGCCTGACCAATTTATCTGTGAGCCAGCATTAGCTATTTGCTGACCTATCTGTAGCTAAAGATCGGTGAATGAAAATTAAGAGAGTACGGAGAAACATGCTTCAGTCATGCTATGAGTGTTGACATTTTATACTTTGCCTACACGAGGGCAACTTCCCTGCCAGCAACAAACATGTCTGGAACGCCACAAACAGAACAACCAGCTGATCCGAGCAGAGTTGGGCAGAATGTAAAACAGCAAATAAACTGCTACGCATAACAAATGTTAGGGCAATCTCTTTATGTTTCATGTGACTGAAAGAAGCAAAAATATTGGCTGATATATCAGGATATCGGCTTTTTAGAAATTATCCGATATTGGTATCGGTCTTAAAAATCCTGTATCAGTCAAACTACTAATAATGTTTCTAATTCATAACTTTAGGCCTAAATACAATTAAACAAGTTATATAAAAATTTACCCCCATACATTTGTTGATAAATTAGTACATTTTTGAACTCATTATAAAAATGTTTATCTGCGGGGGACTCACTCATAACTTATAAAATAAGTTATAAACAGACACAATGAACTACAGCCTGTATTAGATTTGTAGTATTGGTGATGGTGGCAGCAATACAGTAAAAACAGCAAAAATAGCCATTTTAGAAATAGCGTGTTTTCCAGTAGCGATGAAGGATCACGTGTTACATATAGGTCACAGTATCCTTAAACCTATAGGGCAGAAGCTCAATTTTTTGGCTTCTAACCATAGTCACATTGCACAGATGTTGAAATAATCATGGAGGTTAAAGCATGTAGAAACTGGATCTTCTCCTAAACCCTTGGCAGCTACACGCAAGTGCTCAGTTTGTGTTTCATGTTGTATACATTGCCCTGTAACTACCAGTGGCATGAAACCCGATCCTCTGTTTGTTTGACACAGGTCACTCTGCATAGGGAGCGCATCTGATCTATGCGCACTGAAAATGTGCTTTCTGAGCTGTGCAAACAATGCTTCTGTCCTTGAACATTTTGCGCCAAGTGATTTCGAACCTCTCGCTCCGCCGTCCTGTTTGGCTGACATCTATTTGTGATTCTTTGAAGTGACAAAAATTGATCCGCTCTCATTAGACGGAAACAGCGCGTTCTGCCCTGTAATGAATAAGAGATTTTTGCACCATTATTCAGATGTTAAATACCCACAATCAAAACATGCAGTGTGGAACCCCAAATCCCACAGTGGCTTAGCCATGATTTAAGCCATCCTGGAAGCAGCCCAACCACTCTCACAGTGAGGCGTAAAGAGCTTAGGATGGGAATGGATGGATGTGCACCCCCCCCCCTCCACCCCCTTGCTGTCTGTCTCAGCTGAAATATTAGTTTGTTGCTTTAGAATATTTAAAATTGTGAGAAGATGACAACGAAGGAAAAATGGCAAAAACAGATATCATCTTCACTGTCTGTCAGCGTAAGAGAAAAAAATCTTATTGTTGAGTACAAGCGATGACTCACCTCTCCAGAGAGGAGGGGTTCTTACTGAGAAACTTCACCGTGTGCTAACAATGGAAATGGACATTCCTTTCATGCGTTAAGATGTAAATCGAGTTATGGGAGCTGATCTTAAAGTGAACTTTACAATCTGTTGTGAGTCCAGTATGCAACTCCCACATCCTCGTTTTCTTTAAGTGGCTGTGTTAGTAAATTAAACTGAACTTGCCAAAGGGAAAACCTACTTGAAATATCAATCAAGAGTTTCATGCCTTCTTTACACCTGGCTTTCCAGAGAGAAGGAGGAGGACTGTGATTAGTCATGGAGACGATGTGAGCTCAACAAGCAGCTGCTTAGTCATTGTGTAGCTAATGATTTTTAATGGAATCTGCCAGCCAAATTGAGAATTTCTCATCATAAAACTGCTCGCTGAATGGATTCTGGGGATCGGGGGAAGAATGTTATCATAAAAACCCTTCTCCGCTGTTTTAAATATCATGCTACTTCACTAAACTCATTACACTTGACTAATGTTTGTCCCTAATGAGAGTCTGCTGAAAATGTGGTGGCCAAACATAGACAGGTTCCAAATTAGAAACGCCTGCTCTCCCCCCACCCCACCCCACCCCCACCCTCGAGGAATGGTAATTATCACACCTGATACTTGCTGGTGTCCAAAACTAATGGCGTGATTGCTGCAAGAATTTGGCCCCACGATTGCAGAGAGTTAAGGATCAAGCAACTCTCAGTCTGTAAACTCTGCAGGCACAGATGGCCACAGGTCAGGATGACCTCAAATAAGCATGTCAAAGGAACACTCAGATCTGTCTGTGTGCTATACTGAAGGCAAATATTAATGGCATTATTATCGAGACAGACACTCAGTGCAAATCCATGAAGACAATAATAAATCTGTATAAATATAGCTAATTTCCCAGACTCAATGTGTGAATTCATAATGCAAACGGTACACTGCTTTTTTTTTTTTTTTAAATAGGCAGTCTGACAAAACCAACTATCAGCATCCAAAGGGTTTGTTTCTGTTGTGTGAGAACACTAAAAGCTGCAGTTAACAGAAAATGGTATTTATAAAATTAATAGTTTTATTTTATCTAATCAGCCAATCACATGGCAGGAAATCATGAATGTATGTAGGAATGTAGACATAGTCAAGATGAACTGCTTAAGTTCAAACCGAGCATCAGACTGGGGAAGAATTGTGAACGTGGAATGGTTGTTGGTTCCAGACGGGCTGGTTTCACTATTGCAGAAACTGCTGATCTGCTGGGATTTTCCCACACAATCATCTCTAGGTTTTACATAGAATGGTGGGGTGAAAAAGACAGAAAATGAGTATTGCTGCCAATGTCCATCTCTTTACGATATGACTTTTCTGTACTCGTAGGGCCTCCACAGTCACCGGATCTCAATCCAATAGAACACCTTTGGGATGTGGTGGAACGGGAGATTGACATTATGGATGTGCAGCCAGCAACTGTGTGATGCTATCATGTCAATATGGACCAAAATCTCTGAGGAATGCTTCCAGCAGTTTGTTGCCTCAATGAATTAAGGCAAATGTAAAGGCAAAAGGGGGTCCAAGCCAGTACTAGCAAGGTTTACCTAAGAAAGTGGCCAGTGAGTATAGTCCATAATTTCTAAGAATTTCTTGAGAAATTTTAGATTTCACTAGAATCGATATTAGTGCAGTGACAGATTTTATTTCGGCTTATAGACAGTATTGACTTGCTAGGATGTTCCTGGTTTTGACTAGGAACGACAAATGAAACAAAATAACTTCAGTCTCACATGGCATTGTTTCCTTCTGTAGGGCTCTGACAAAACAGGCCTGGCAGCTGCTGTCACCCGAAAATAGCGGCAGGCTTAGAGACGGGGAGAGAGCCGAGCGACGCTGCCACGTTGTTCACTCTGTTATACTGGGTGCGGTGAAAGTCACACATGATCCCATTGGCAGCAGAGTCCACAGGTGGCAAACAGCGTCCTGCCTTTTCTACAAGGCCATGGGCGTGTTGGAAGAATATCTGTTACACGCGACAAACACCAGCATCCTAACCTGAAGCCGAGAGTCAACTGGGGAATGTCAAGAAAAGGGCACAAAGAGTAAATGTTGAGTCCTTTCATGCTGAGCTGAACACTGTGGAAAATGTGTAATAATAAAGCAGCCCTAACAATGAATTATCAGTCGCGTAAAGGATAAGTGCACCCGTGACTTTTGAAAGGCACTCTGAACATTTCTGCTGGAGCAGTACCATAATTGGCAATGAGAGAAAAAGAGCAAGTCCCCCACAGAAGTATTTAGTCTTTCTCTCTCTCTCTCTCTTTCCCCTTTTTAATTCTCATCAGACAAAAAGCTTTTCCATGTAGCGGCTCAATTGCCGCTGCTCACGACCCTCTCAGAGGAGGAGGAGGTAAGTGTCCGCCTGATGAAAATGCCCTTCTGGCCCACCTATAATTTCGTTCGGTGCTGCCTTCTCCCCCTGCGGCGGCTACTAGGTGATATCAAATCTAGGCGACGGCGGTCGAGCCAGAAAATAACTCTTTCGCCCTGTCACCCAATAGGACTTACTCCACACACTGACCCCAGAAAACCTAGACGACTCTAAATTGTGAGAACTTTTTGTCTGACAGCTGGTGATGGTAAAATTAGAAGTGACCTAGCTGAAGCGAACACCTTTTGCTCACTGTTTAACCTGCAGAGGGTTAAGATTGGCCATCATAGACTTCTGCTTGCCAGCTAAAACGCAGATATCTGAGAGGGGTGGATCTGACTGAGGAACCCTGGCAGGTTTAAGGCACACTGGCTACAATTTTTAGACATGGAAATCTTTTATATACACTCTATGCCAGCACACTTGATTTAGCTAATACCCCATCAGTCTCCTGACATCCTGCTCACCTCTTAGCTCGCCAAGCTCCACCCTTTGTCAACAGGATACACACATGCTCACTAAAATGAAAAACAAGGCGGAGCTCAAACATGATTTGCAATAATGAGTTTTAAACCGCACGAGTTCGGTTCGTGTGTGTTTTCTTTTTTTATAACCATGCAAGAAGTGCAGTAGCGCTCACATGCCAAATGTTGGCATTTCTTGGCAGCTCCGCTTATTGACACTGTAGCAACATATGGCATGCCTAGCGGAGACATGTAGACACTGTATGTAAGAACCTTTGCCAAAAAAGAAGTTAAAGTAAGCAAAAACAGCTTGTTGTTTACTAGCAGTGCCACAATCAGAGAATTCATCCAAGTCGAACTTCACTGCCCATGACTCTGTTCAACCTGTGACTGGGGTTAAAGGGCAAAGGCTGAAAACTTAAAAGCACCAAAGGGCATCTCTGGTGTTTCCAATAATAGAAAGCCTCTCTCTGGCTAGAATAATAGCTTTATGACATCCAAGCCCCCCCGTGGACTTCTAGAGGCAAGCACACATGGGCTAAATGTCACTCAGCAGGGTCTTATCATTTAAGAAAAATCACATTTTCCTTCAGAATACACAAACTTAAGTGTAGGTACGGCACATACTTTCCATTTGAACTTTCTTGACAATTGTATTCTCAAGGGAAATACGAACAGGAAATAGATCTATGACCCGCTGAGTCTTTTTCCGGCACAGGTAAGACAGCCACCTGTTCAGGCCCCCAAGTGTGCTTGTTCTGACGTTTACAAACAGCAATGTGATGACATTTGCAGTGAATAGGGAGGGTGCTCTTGTATGATGCAAAAGTGGATGGGGGGGGGGGGGGTGCAATAATATGTAAACCGACAGATGTGATCCTTCTTTGTCCCCAATCTGGGGGAATCCCGTGTCTTTACATATAGCATGTTGCATGTTGCTGACCTGGAATTTGAAATCAAACACGAGAGCTCGCCTTTACTGTTTTATTTGAGTGCTTAAAGATCAGAGTGTTCATCTCCTGCAGATAAAACTTTAGAGGCTAGAAGGTCATCAGGAAGTGTCCTCCCTGCTAATCAAACAGCCCTAAAGGCAAGGTTCGATCATTTACAATCTGCTGAATTGGGCAAACGAACACTGGGCGTCCACAGGGCAGCTTGCACCTGTCTGTCACTCAGCATTCACAGTCAGAGGTAAACATTCAGGTCGGTCCACTGTGATCACCTCTGCTCTGTGCCATATGTTGCATTTATGTGTTGCATTTAGCTAAAAGGAGTCACGCTGCAGATGTTGAGGTCAAGACTCCTTATTTGCAATGCCCAGTTACAGGAAGTGAGGAAAAACATGAGCCTCGAGCTCAGTCAGTCAGAAGTGTCTTTTCACGTACTTTAAACATTAACTAGCTTTGCAACCTTTGTGCCATGCGCCCCGTGTTTGTACTGTAGAGCTGACTGAACAGAAACCTTCAACAGGAATGCATTTCTCCTTAAGCTTATCAAATATGATTCAACAATCAATTGTCTTTGATTTGCATTTTTGCTAACTATTTTTGTGTCCTTGTTTTTGATTTTTGTGGTTGCTCGTTTGTCATTTATTTCTTCTTTTGTCCCTTTGTACTGCTGAATAGAGCTATATGGCATAAGTAACTGAATCTTCATGCAGTATATATCAATCTGCTAAACTGAAATTCAGAAGCTTAAATTAAAATTGCAAAATGCTGCAGGCATCCTGCAGCTGAGCCTCTTTTTTTTTTTTTTTTTTTTTTTTTTTGCATAATCCATGTCTCGATTGTCTCAATTTATTCTCTTCAACTTCAACCACATTTACACTTAATCATGTAGTCAAGTTTAATTACTAACATTAATTAGAAGAAGCACACTTGATTGTTCATTTGGATTCATATCCACCACCACTAATTGATTTTTTTTTTTTTTTTGGAGAGGTACAAGTTTAAAACTGGCTGATTCACTCTTTGTTGGCTTCTATCATTGAAGGCCGCAAGTATGAAACTATTGGGAATAGCAGCTCAAGAAACATAGAGATAAGTGCATAAAATATAGTATTTATAAAACAAACACACACATTCGCTTTCATTTAAGCTATTTCTCGCCCTTACTCCCCAGTAAAACTCCTCTCTGAAGGCCTGGAAATAGGCTTTAGTGCGCTCCCTGAAAAGGCTGAAATAGAAAACACACATCTGCCCTGTTTAGGTAAGCTGCAGTTGCCATGGTTACAGACGAGCACTTGCTAAACAGTTGTGTCAAGCCATCATTGAGACGGAGCACTTGAGCTGCACACGCGTGCGCGCGCGCACACACACACACAGGCAAATTGAGGGAAGCGTTGGTGTTTGAAAGTGAAAAACAAGGAAACATAGAATGGGCCGTGGAGATGATTTTAGCAATATGTTGCTGTCAACATAAACCTTTTTTGTGCCCTTTTTTTTCCCCCAAGATGGGAGCAAAAAATATTTGATTTTATTCCTAGCATTAATCATCACCTTACAAAAACTAACACAGACTGTATATAAAAGAAGTATGAAGCCAGTGTGGCATCACCCATTGGTTTGTGAAGTCCCAGTTTGATGAATGTAATGTTGGTTGTTGGGCATGCCTCTAATAATGCATAACTTTATGTTTTAAGAAATTTTAAATAGGGGAATTTTAAAAAGGGTGAAAACAGGCATGTAAACGTGGTATTTTCAAGGCTGTAGTTGTGTATTTTAACAGGGAGTCTATGGGAATGACTAGCCTTTGGAGCCAGCCTCAAGTGGCCATTCAAGGTATTTCTTCTTGGAGGTTGCCACCCGACGGATACGCACATCGACTCAAACCAACAGCTAATATTTTTATTAGGGTTTAAATGTCCAATCTATCAATAGAAGGAACATTTACATGTAAACATGACTCATTTTAAGCGCATTTTATAACCAAAAGACTTGACATAAAGTGTTCTGAACTCATTCTTAGCCTTTCAACATGATCAGTGGCTTATTTTTTGCCCCACAAATATGAACTACGTGGATTATTAATATTCCACATCCCATTATAACAGTTGAGTGTAGCGCTCGGCATTCAAGATTAACAACCTCCACACGCTGAGCCAACTGGAGATGCCGCACCACATTTAAGGGGGTAGTTGAAAGTGGGATCAAGCCCCAAGCACTGCGGCAAGCTTTGGCACAATGCTCCCACTCATATCATCTCATTTCATCACTCCGCAGTCGCAGTAGTTGAAATGCTGAACACTCACAGGAAAATCATCATACAGGCTTGAGGAATAATAAGAACAATAAAAATAAGAATAATTTAAAAAAAAACATCATAATAAAAGTGTCCCTGATCAGATATCTATAATCTTATGATGCCGGACAGGTAACAGCTAAAAAAAGAGGATCTAATCTGATACAATACAATACAAAAGATGATAACAAGTGGTTAAAGCTTGTGTTCACCATGTAACACTGAACAGACACACCAGGCACCATTGCATGACCAAATGCAATTGACAAATTGCACGTGTCCCTCCCTCCTTCCTTTCTTTGGCATCTGTTTCTCTCTGCTGCCTGAGGTTATTATGGGGTGTATGACCTTAATACATGCCTTAAATCTCTCTGCTTTGTTGCCCAGGCTTTGTTTTGATGTGTAAGCCTTGCTCTCTGAGAGATAACCTACCAGGAGACGAACTTCACACTGATGCATTCATGAGTCTGACAAGCAAAAATAAATGCAAGGAAAATTCAAGCATGCCCAGTTTGTGCCTGGTCTGATGCAAGCTCCCCTGGCTTGTCCTATAATAACAAATATTTTTCACAAGACAAATATACTACGAGGGAGTCCGACCAAGTGAACTGCTGTCACGAGCACGTTTGTGGATGATTATGATGGGCTGTCACGCTTCATCTCACCAACATTTTAACCAGCGGCCTGCTACGCGTAAGCCTAAGTAGCTGAAGATGTCAATCAAAGACCGAACAAAGGATGATGACTGAGAATGAGCTTACCAGGACTCTTCCCGTCAGCGTCTGTGCAGATATCATGACTCCGGCCCAATCTTTGACCGAGGTCATCCAGCCGACCTCGCTGGCTGCCGCGTCATCCTTGTCTGTGCGCTTAATACCATCACCTGTGGTGATCCGATGGACCTCCTGGGGAGGAAATAAAAGGCATTATCAGCTGCTACATTACAATAATTATGCTGTTTTAAGATGAGAAGAATTTAGCAGCAAAGTCATTTTCTTACAAATAAACCAGAGGGGTCGCCCCCTGCTGGCCTTTAGAATACTTGGAGGCTACATCCAACTTTTAGAAACAGTTTCTAGTTGCTGCCCGCATTAAATGACTCCACCCTTCAACTGTGTGATTAATTGGACTAACAGTCTGTCCAAAAGGTCTGCACTTCAGCGTTAGTGAGGGACATCCTGGAATTTTATTTGTATGTCTGTGCGATGCAGGCAAGCTCGGTGAGCAAGGACTCCACTTTGTTATACAAATATGGTCACTTCTGTGGCAGCAGCCAAAATGCTAACATTGAGGCTTCACAAACCAGAGGGTGATAACTGTGCTGGCAAAAGAGAACTGCAGAATCTTCTATGAGTTTTCACAATATACACCATTAGACATTCACTGTTACCATCTACAGAACCCTCAGATTAATTAGCCGAATTTGGGCAACAAAAACTTAAATACATCATTCTTAATATAGCGAACAGGCGCAACGCGCAAGGCCTTCAAAAATAAACCCAGGCACATGCTTGTACACATGCATACAGTAAACATACACAGACAGCAGTAAAGAGACTCCAGGAGTGTATCCATGGCAGCCAGTGAGCTCCTGGTGTTTCTGCTTCACTGAGTGGGCTGCCTGCCTGCCTGCCTGCCTGCCTGTCTTTCTGCCTGCCTGCCTGTCTTTCTGCCTGCCTGTCCATCTGTCTGTTTGTCTGCTGGGACTGGCATGATTCACAGAGCAGGAAATCGAGACAGGATGCAGAGGTTAGCCATGCTCCCTGATGAAACACCCCACAGCCTTGAGGCCGACACAACTCAGACTCTTTACCTTGTGACATCCTACTCATCGTTTACCTTAATGGTGTGACACATCACACTTTCTGAGGCCTGTCCCCTTCTGCTGTCCTCATCAAACACGATTTTGCAGATGCCTGTCATGTACAAGAGTTTTTGGGGGGAGTTCGGTTGGGGGTGTGGGGGATAACTGTTCATTGTTCACATGTTTTCTGTTAGCGTGCCATTCATACATGAAAATGGCACTGGGGTTTTTTTTATACCCATGATCTTAGCATGCTGCATTCTCCGGAAGCTGAATGGACTCTCGTGTGGGATGGGGAGCTGGCCTCAAAGAACTCCTGCTATGCGACATGTGTTGTGATTCAACTCCACCGTAAATCTTTTTAAAGATGGAGGGCAGTGCTGCACTGCTGGAATAAATGAATGAATGAATGTTGCTCGCAAAACATGCATCACACAGTTTGTCTGTTTGGAAGAAGCAGGTTTGGTAAGAGGGAATGTGCAAAATCTACTTCTTTTGAAGGGCAAAGGGCTGACTGACCTCCCAGACTGATCGCCCAGACCGCACTGTCACCCTGTGAAGATGTGTATGTACCAAATACACAAGACATGTTTAGGTTAGAGTTAGTATTAAAAAAAAAAAAAAAGCACACTATCTGCTTTAATTTTAGCGTCTTCACATCCAAACTGGAACAAGTGCTGAGGAATTATGTGTATGGCTCCTGCTTTCTTAAGGGAACTAATGTAAGTGGGGCTTTTGGCTCAAAAAAAAAAAATCATTCATTCTCTGTTTCTTGCATAAACTTACAGCTACACACTTCTCAAATCAGCAACTGGGCACATCCATTAAAGGTGTTTTTATGCAAGTTTTTAATCATGACTTATGACTCAAGCGTTTGAATAAAAATAAACCTCAGTGTACCTGTTCAGTGCACAGATGGAACATGTAGGGGGGATAAATTCACTCACATTTTTTAAATTGGCCACAAATCCCAAAAATAACAATGAGCTCATTCCATTAACAAGTATACTGTGTACCCTCCTGATATCAAGCTTCACTGGTGGTCCAGAAACACAGAAAATGAGGTACACAGGAAAAGCGAGTGCCCCCCACCCTCACCATTATGATCACCGCTGCACTGCTGCCATAAATACTCAGTGGAGCACGGATGTATATTAATCAGTGACTGGAAATAGTCCCAAACAGCCATTCTGTAAATTCAATTTGAGTAATGTTGCCTGGGGGGGAAAAAACGCTGAACTGCAATTACTGAGCCCTTTTTAAAAAGTTGTGCTCTATTATACTTGTTAAAGATTTACATCCTTAGAACGCAGTGGCATTGAGGCAGAGTGGCACATAAAGGGTATGATGGAAAAGACGGGAAACTCATCAATGAATCATTCAGCATTATGGTTTCATCCTTTTATGGGATTTATTGAAAATGTAGAAAAATGACTTATCCCGACTGGTTCTGGAGGTCTTCAGCACAGACGCGGGCTGCATCAGGCTTTGGGTACGCAGGAGAAGCTTACAGGAGATGATGCAACTGTTCTTGCTGCAACTTTTTAATGAAATGTGTGGCTGGCATCAAAGTAACAGAGCACATCTTTTTCTAAAAACAATGACATTTCTCACATTAAACATTTAAAATCCTGTCTTTATAATTTTTTTGTGATAATTAATTATTCAGCAAATTATTAGCAAATCACTGCCTTCTGTTCTAAACACCTACAAAAGAAGCGAAAACAGCCTATGTGATAGTTCCTGCTATAAGAGGTGTCATCAGGCCCACATAACTGTGAACTACTGAAGAAAATGGAGAAATAAGTACCAGAAGTGGCCCAGAAATATATCTCATGGAAGTTAAGTCCTAAAAATGGTCAAAAGTCACATACTAGTATTTCAAGCTTCTGCAGTGCATTTGCTTGTGTAACATGTTTGAGTAATTTCTGCCCATCCACAGCCAAAACATTTCAATCATCCCTGTCATCGTACCTAAATGCATGACTCAACAAAGAAATTCAATCATGTACACAGCCATTAGCCAGAGATAAGCAGCCCCCTGTCAGACCATGTTAGACTTCCTCCAGCCTGTACAGAGCCCTGCAGCTAACCTGATAGCACCATAACAACATGTCCACTTCACTTAGCAGTTAATGCAGCCGACAACCTATTCTGTGAAGCTCCAGTTTAAAAAATGTCACGCAACAGGTATCAATTGTTTTCAGACAGACACTCTTTTCTGCTTTATTTGTGAACAGTTTGTTGCGCGGGCACTTCTACTGCCGCAGTTTTATTTTGTGGACTAAGCTTCCAACACTTTCCAAGGTTACATCATTTATTAAAAAAAACAAAAAAAAACTTATCAGATTGGTCTTGAAACAGAGCCTTTAGGGGAATTTAAGTCAAATCTCGCTTCCGAATCGCTTTAAGGAGATCACGACGAGCAGATCAGACTTTGGGTTAGAGACTGAAAGGGAAAAGAACAAGCTGGCTCACTTGTCAGTCACAGCCTTTTGAATTAGTCTTATGGTAAACTGTAAAATAATAAAGCGATGGACCTCTAGGTTCATGGCAATAAGCTGACAATGCTGTGTCTTCATGACAGTATAAGCAAGATGAAGGCTTGAAAAAGCTAAAACCTCCAAGTATCCCTGGCTGCAGCCTGTGATTGGATTAGTTTGATTAGTTTAATTTACAAACCTGGGAAGCATATCTCTTATTGGTTTTGGCAGGATTAAACACTGACTTTGACTGGATGCGAGCTGAGTGTCACCAGAGCCCGACTTCACTCGAGAGCTGCGAGTGTCACGGTAGTTGAGGATGTATGAAAAACAATGTGTCTCACATCACATTCTTGTTGCTGTCTTTAATTCTAGCTAGATTACACCTTTAGACTAAGGTTAATATGGAGCTAAATAAGGATCACTACTTACAGAAATAGCCGTTACATTTAATAGTACTAGCAGCCTATTAATATTTAGCACCCTAGTCTGCTGGTTAGAGGCAGGCATGTTTAAAAAGTATATGAAATATACACCTACACTGCCTGGCCAAAAGAAAAAGAAAAAAGTTGCCTTCTGGATTTAACTAAACAAATGGGTAAGAGCCTTTCTTGGATAATTACTGCAGTGACGTGTTTCAGCTGGCAACTGCTTATTTAATAATTTATTGCAGTGAGTAGCTTCTCATTTCTTAAACAACCACATTGGAAGACACACCTCATGGAAAAGGGCTGAACTGCTGGCCTGTATCAAACAAAGAAATCAACTCAAGATTGCTGAAAACTACTAAAAACTCTCCGGTGCGTTATTAAAATCTGGAAGGATAACCACTCAATCAGTCTTGGGTGACTGTGATCAGAGATCGCTTAAATGTTTGGTGAAATCAAATCACAAAAAACCCCCAAACAATAACTAAATAAATGGTTAGAACTCAGGGTTTGGTTTAATTGCAGAAGAAGGAGCATTTCTACACAAACAATGTGGAGAGAACTCAGGGGATTGGGACTAAAGAGTTGTGTAGCTTTAAGAAAACCATTTATTGAGGGGGCATAAAATTGGACTCTGGGGCAATGAAAAAAGTCGTGTAGTCTGATGAGTCCAGATTCACGCTGGTCCAGGGTGGGGCGCATGCACCCATCATGCCTAATGATTGCCTTATAAGCCTGCGCGGGCATTGTTATGAACTGAGGTTGCTTCAGTTGGCCAGGTTTAGGCTCAGCAATGTTATGTACCCAAAAATTGAAGTCAGCTGACTACCTTAATATACCGAATGGTCGGGTTTTTCCATCAATGCCTTTTTCTGCTCTAGTGGCACGGGCTTATTACAAGATGATAATGTCAGGAATTATTGGGCTCAAATTGTGCTTCAGGGAGCATGAGACATCATTTTCACACATGGACTGGCCACCACAATATCCAGCCCTTAACCCTATTGCTAATCTCTCTAATGTGCTGTGTAATGCTTTATGTAAGGGTCTGACTCTCCCATCATTGATACAAGATCTTGGAAAAAAGTTAATGCAACTCTGGACGTAAATAAATGTGACACTAACACAGCAAATCCGTGCTATCGTCAGAGCTAAAGGCGGTTCCAACAAAATATTAAGAATGCGTGGCTTTTACTGGCCAAGCAGTGCACATGGATAACTATATACACCGATCAGGCATAGCATTATGACCATCTGCCTAATACTGTGTGGGTCCCCCTTTTGCTGCCCAAACAGACCTGACCCACTGAGGCATGTACTCCACTAGACCCCAAAGGTGTGCTGTGGTATCTGACACCAAGATGGTAGTAACAGATCCTTTAAGTCCTGTGAGTTGCGACGTGGGGGCTCCATGGATCAGACGTGTTTGCCCAGAACAGATGCTTGATTGGACTGAGATCTGGGGAATTTGGAGGCCAAGTCAACACCTCAAACTTGTGCTACTCCAACCATTTTTGCTTTGTGGCAGGCCGCATTATCCTGCCGTGACTGGCATGTACTAGAAAAATGGGATTTTCACCCTTTAATGGACTGAAATGGATTGAAAACCACTTGGAATCATCTGGAATCCGAACCATCGGGGGGTCAGAGCACTCTCCACTCTGAGTGAACCACTGTGGGTCCTTAACCCCCTCCCCAAGTTGCTTCCCGGGCACTTTCTAGCTGCCCTCTGCTCTGCATGTTGTGCTATGTGTGTGCTGCATGCATGATGGGTTAAATGCAGAGACTAAATTTCACTACATGCATGTGTGTGTGTGTGACAATAAAAAGTTGTTTGTTTGAAAGAGGCCACAGTCATCAGGGAATTTCGTTTCCATGAAAGGGTGTACATGGTCTGCAACAATGCTTAGGTAGGTGGTACATGTCAAAGTAACATCCACATGGATGGCAGGACCACACAAAGTGACTTGTGGACCTGTTGATCTTGTACAGTTCTAGACATTCCAGGATCCATGTGTGTGGCATTGAGTCATAGGCTTTCTTGTTATCAATCCAGGTGGTGCACAGGTTGGTCAGTCTGGTCTTTATCTAACAGTAGCTGGTGTTTTGCCCCTCTGGTGTTGTTGCCAATTTCTTTCTGGGCCCTGCTCATGTATTGAGCCATGTGTCTATTCATCTTAGCTGCTATGATGCCTGACAGGAGCTTCCATGCTGTGTTAAGCCAGGTTATGGCTGGTAGTTGGATGGGGCCGGTCCCTCCTGGGGATCCTTGGGGATCAGGACTGTCTGGCCTCCAGTTAACCATCCCATGTGTGTCTCATCCATTAGCAGCTGTTCATTTGTGCTGCCAGATTGTCATGGAGTGCAGTTAGCTTCTTTGGTGTAAATCAACAATATTCTAAACATGTCATTTGACTGTAACAAATGACTACGACATATGTCCATTTATGTTCTGTTCCCCTTTCCGCTCTTTTCCTCCACAGTACATTCTCTGGGAAACTGTATATGAAAAATGGATGTGGCCACCATGGGAAAAAAAGTTCTCTGTATGAAAAGGGCACATTGTTATGGAAACTAATGCTCAGCCTGTAAAAATGGCTTCATAACTCAATGCATTTTCTGTGGCTCTGGAGAAGTCTGAGAAAAAAATCTCCAGATGAATCTCTGTGACCTCATCTTGATTTAACCGTAAGGCTAATAATTTAAATTTTATCCATTTAAGTTTTGGGAATCCTGAATTTCTAGAGCTTGGGCAGCCTTAGCAACAAGGCTTGCAACAGGACTTAATTTTGTCTATCTCCTGCAACTGTTCAAACTCTCAAACTTTAAGGAAATACAATTATATTATTATGTTAAATTTGACTTTTTTAAGTATTAATACAAAAAAATATAGAAAAGCATACAGAGAGCTGTCCTCTACCACGGCAAACTCAATTTTTGTCTTTATTGGGTTTATCCTTCACCTGTGCCCACCTCAACGCTACATTTCATGAATTTTGCCAAGCAAGGAGGCGGAGCTGGCAGACTTAAAGACTTTAAGATTTTCTCTGGAAGTGACTGGGAGGAAAGTATTAGAAATGAGTATATCAGAGGAACAGCTCAGTTTGAGTGCGCTCAGAATCGGAATAAATAGTAACCACTTACGCCCAATTTTTGAAGTTCAGCTTCCTGTGCATATAAATGTCTAAAAATACACATAACATCCCTTTTGCTGACTTACAGTATCTTAAATGCATGTGCACGAAATGTGATACAGATCACATGCTCACGTGGGATTTAGATACAAATTTCTTGCTGCCAGCTTCGCACAAATCCACAAATGTAAGCTGTGTTCAAGTGCTAATGGGACATCTGGGTGATGAGCTCATAGCAGTAATTTTTTAACAGTAGTCCAGTTTGACCTAACAATTTAAAACATTTTTTTTTTTTTTTTTTTTTTGCTTTAAGTACTTTGAAGTCAGAAAGTTCATAATGGTTTGTCATAGTTTATTACCTGTTTCTGTTACAAAAACACCTGAAATTTAAGAACGGCACTATGGTAATATTAAGACATGCAGTATATCTATAGATGCTTTCTCCTCTGATAAGTGTAATCAAAGGTCACTAAAGCATACTAATGCTGAATGACTGAACTGGGTTAAGATAACTTGCAACTGGGTTTAGATTCACTCAGCTGTACTAATACTAGTGTTTCTGAACTGGGTTCTTTGCAGTGGTTCCCAGTATGTTTTACCATAAATTTATTGGATTTCTCTATTTACTGGACATTGCATCAGCCTAATTAAAGGTGCATTTTCAGTTCACTTGTTTGCATTTAGGTCCTCAGCAATCCTGCGCGCCATAACTTATGACACTTTTGAGACCTGATTTTTTTATGATGTGTTTGATTTGCTGACCTTTGCAGGGTGGATTTTGAAAAGTGCTCAATAATTAATTATTATTATAAATTATAATAATTCTATTTTTTTAGAATTATAATCACGTATTTTATAAACATTACTGATTACATATATCTTCATTTTCCCCCTATAATGTTGGACCTAAAATTATTAAGTATTTGTTTCAATCTAAACACTTATTTCCATCTGCAGGGTTTAACTTGATGTTAACTTGATGTTTTCAAAATATACAGATTAGTTAGCAAATACTCACTCTAGAGGATGACCCACAGGGATCTGCAACCATGGTATTCCTCCATCTGCAGCTGAGTGCTGACTGACTTTTCCCAGCAGAAGAATATTCAGCATGTAGCAGCAGCTTATTTCAATTCAATTCAATTTTATTTATATAGCGCCAAGTCACAACAAAAAGTCCCTCAAGGTGCTTTATATTGCAAGGTAAAAGACCCTACTATAATTACAGAGAAAACTCAAGAGTGAAAATGACCCCCTATGAGCAAGCATTTGGCGACAGTGGGAAGGAAAAACTCCCTTTAAACAGGAAGAAACATCCAGCAGAAGCAGGTTCTGGTTGAACCGCAACTGGTTGGGGCTGAGTGGAGGGAGACAGGACAAAGAGAGTCAGAGATTAATAATAACTCATCATTAAATGCAAAGTGGTAGTGCAGAGTAAAAAGAGGTGAATGAAAAGAAATATTCAGTGCTTGATCAAAAAGGTAAGTTTTAAGCTTAATCTTAAAAGTAGAGAGGGTGTCTGTCTCCCAAATACAAATTGGGAGCTGGTTCCACAGAAGAGGGGTCTGAAAGCTGAAGGTTCTGCCTCCCATTCTACTCTTTAGTATCCTAGGAACCACAAGTAAGCCAGCAGTCTGAGAGCAAAGTGCTCTATTGGGGTAATACTTTATTTATAAAGTCTTTAAGATAAGATGGGGCCTGATTATTCAAGACCTTGTATGTAAGAAGAATTTTAAATTCAGTTCTGGATTTAAAAGGGAGCCAATGAAGAGAAGCCAATATGGTAGAGATATGATCTCTCTTTCTAGTCCCTGTCAGTACTCTAGCTGCAGCATTTTGCATCAGCTGAAGGCTGATGCAAAATGCTGCAGGACAGCCTGATAATATCAGGCTCAGGACAGCCTGATAATAATGAAATACAATAATCAAGCCTAGAAGTAATAAATGTATGAATTAGCTTCTCAGCATCAGTCTGATGTTTCTAATTTTAGCAATATTGCGCAAATGCAAAAAAGCGGTCCTACATATTTGTTTAATATGTGCATTGAAAAAAATATCCTAGTCAAAAATGACTCCAACATTCTTCACAATGTTATCTGAATTTAGAAGCAGGAAATTAGAGGTCATCCAGGCCTAAATGACATTCCTACAGTTTAGCGAATTGATGTGTTTCATCTGGCTTCATGGATAGATAAAGCTTGGCATCATCTGCATAACAATGAAAATGTATGCGATGCTTTCTAATCATACTGCTTAAGGGAAGCATGCATAATGTAAATAAAATTGGTCCTAGCACAGAACCCTGTGGGACTCCATAATTAACCTTAGTGTGTGAAGAATACTCCCCATTTACATGAACAAATTGGAGTCTATTAGATAAACACTGCAGTGCAGTACCTTTAATACCTATGGCATGCTCTAATCTCTGTAATAAAATATTATGGTCAACAGTATCAAAAGCTGCACTGAGGTCCAACAGGACAAGCACAGAGATGAGTCCACTGTCAGAGGCTGT
>JAVDPK010001309.1:218844-246579 GCA_034780415.1 Cichlasoma orientale | reverse complement strand
ATAGATAGATAGATAGATAGATAGATAGATAGATAGATAGATAGATAGATAGATAGATAGATAGATAGATAGAGATAGAAAGAGATAGATAGAGACTGCCGAGACTTGGGAGATCAATCTAATATAAAATAAAACACATTTTAATTGCCCAGGGTTAGGGGTGTGGCCGTGTCCGACTACAGTTACATTTTTTAGTTTTAGTTGCCATTAGGAACAAAAATCCAGCATGGTGTTAGTTCAGGGAGGAGAGTCGAGCTCAGCCACAATTCTGACAGATCAGCATATCTCAGTGCAAGCCCACATCAGCTGATGGCTCAGGTCATACCCTTCTATGTACCTATTTGAACATCTCGTACAGAGTGCACTAGCATGCCTACAGTTGCTGCACATCTGCATCCTGCTTGGCAGCTCTTCCATGCTGGATCTTTCATGCTGTGTCCTTCCTGTCGTCACTGATGTCTGATCTTTTGCTGCTCTGACCGCTTTTGTCCTTCCAACTTTTAATTTGTCTATTTAGGAATTATTAAGAATGTATTCTCTTTCACTTTAACCACAAAAACACTTCAGCTGTACTGACAGAACAGACCTTTTGTTACTTGGATACAAGACCACCTGAGTGTTTATACATCATCTTTAATCTGAAAAATGACTCCATTTTACATTACTGCTCACTACCCTCTGCAATACACAACTCAGAAATGTATTTTTCACAGTCTTAGAAGCAACCTATGCAAATCATAAGTTGAAGTAAAAAGGCTCAAACATTCATCGGTAAGAGGAAGTTCACTGATCAGCATCAGGCCAGTTGTATCCTTTCAATGTTTCCACTCACATTTTCCGTCTAGGCCACAGAAGCACTTTAGTTTAGTTTAGTTTTTATTACACAGGCTAGTATCACACGTGTGTCCTTCACTCACCGGGTGTTTGGCCGTTGCTGTAGGTCAGAGGAAGAGTGTGTGTGGAGTGGACCTGAGTCTGGGTGTAGCCTCCTGATGTCTGCTGGTGTCCGTTCTGAACGGCCATCTGGCAGAACTTTCCAGTGAAGTTTGGAGGGCACTGGCACTTGTCCCTGGTGCTGCACTTACCTCCATTGACACAGGGCAGGTGACACACCACTGAGGAGAGATCAAGTGGAGGGTGTTAATGCAGTAATTGCTACTCACTTTATAGCAGCCATCACTCACATCACCCTCGGTCATCTGGGTCATATACCTTACATATTAACTTCCTGTCCAAACCATCACCCCACATCCCTACAATACCTCATCAGCACAGGCCTTAATGGAACACGTCCTGTATGCCAGTTGGTATGGAACTCATCAGAAAATCATGTGCTCACGCTGGCTGTGAGCGCATGATTTACGCCTGCTTAATTCCTGCTTATTTCCACTTTTCACTTTACTCGATATGACTCTCAGTCACAGATATAGAATCCGTAAAAGAAGTGGATGTAACTACCGTCAGCTATTAGTTTGTGCATTAGTATTTTAAAGTCTCAAGGTTGGCATTTAGGCAATGCTGGAGCAAGAAGTAACCAAATCTTTGGTAACAAGGGAGGAGCTGCATAGGAATGAGGGGTTAGCTGCACACACATACAGCATGGTAGCAACCTGTCAATCACAGAATAGTCACACTGTAAAGCCCCTAAAATACTGGCTGCAGGGAAAAAGCTCATCTTGAGGTTACTCTGCGTTTTATTACAGTATGTTTACAATTCGTTTACTCATGTTGGGATTTATTTACCTTTATGTTAGACTAACAGAGCTGTGATACTATGGGTGCAGTGGGTTACTGGTTTAATGACCATCACCGTGTTAGCTCAGATTCGATGCCCTGCTGTTTAAAGAGTTTTAGTATAGCAGCACAAATGATCCCACTGATGTTTGTCAGGAGTGAGTCACTGCTCACTATAATATAATCAGTGTAATGATAATGGAGGTGTATTGGAGCGAGGCTTTGTGTACATGAACATGACCATTCATTCTAATCAGCCAGATGGAATTAGAAATTAAAGCTGGTCTCTAATACAAACCTGTTTCAAATAAAGCCCCTCTACCCTCCACATTCAAGGTAAATAAAGTTACTCACCCATGTTTGAGGAAATATATTGTTTTTAACTCTAAAATGGATCATATTTAACAAAATAAAGAGTCTATACTGAGGCCTTGAAAGTAGCTACTGCATCCAGATGTTTACTAACTGAAAAATGTGGTTATTTTCTCATAGAGTTCTCTGCAACTGGACTTCTGTTTGGAGACAGTGAGGCAGTCGCCTGCTGGCATATAAGGAAAGCAGGTTTAAGACTTTCAGATTCGCTATACCGAAATGGAAAAGCTGGAGCTAGAAGGACTGCAAGGCCAAAACGCATGAAATTCAGTGTTCTCGGCAGTTAACCTGGTGAGTATGATGTTATTATTAGAGTAAGAACTGCGGAAGACCCAGATATCATAAACCAGAATTATCCTTTCAAGAAGGAAGGATAATTCTTATGTTCAGAATGAGCGCTGGCAAGTATGCGCACACTGTGATTTTCGTAAGTACCTCTTTGAAAATGAAATGTTGAGATCTGAGACCTCTGTTTTCCTGTTCCTCATCTTTTATACTCAGCTGAGAAAATAGTTCAATCACTCTCAGTCTTGAGGTTTTATACAGTGTCAGTCTCACTGCCTGTCTGGCTCTGTCTCTAAAACTTTATTTACCCTCAAAAGAATTGCATTTAGCACAGCGCAGGTACTGTACACACACCCACTCCACAGAACTCGACACACTTCCTAATATGACCAACAAAGTGAACATTAAAGGGGCCGTTCATTGTAACGCTGTGTTTTTCACTGTAAATGGGACTTTTAGTCAAAAGAAGATTATTTCTGCTTGCAGTGATTCATATTTGGTGTTGTGTTGAGCAGAACACACCCTTCCACATGCATACATGGAAAACCATGAGCAGCAAAGGTGGGCTTGCTGAAGCACCTTGTACAGTTGCTCTGGAATACGCTGACATCTTTCAAGGCTAGTTGGTGAAGTGTAGCTAGTAAGATAACTGGTGAACCTATCAACCCTCATTAACCATTTTAATGCATCAAATCCCTGGTATTCCTCAAACATTTATCTCTGACTGTGCCGTCATGAAAAGCAGAACCCAAGCATGAAAATAGCAAAAGGTCAAAAGGTCAAAACACTGGATGTCCAATTAATGTCACCAGAGAATTTAGGACTGATGGTGAATTTCGTGAAGATCCCTCAGCTGCCTCAATCCTGCTGCTATACAGACAAAAGTAGTTTTCCAGGACAAAATTTCAACGTGTGAAGCCAGAGCATTTCACAAAGTCTTCTGGAAAACGGAGGCTTTCAGCTGATGTGGCTGCGATTGGAGAGAAGGAAAGAGGAGACGGGTTCCAAAAACTGATTGATGTTCTAAAAGTCTTTGTCCAGAATCAGAAACTCCTCATAATAACTCCAGTCTCATCTGTCCATACGTGATCAACCATAAAACAGTACTCACGCTGGACAATAACCACTGTGCAACAACTCTGGATGAGACAATAGACACATGACATTTCAGTCTGTACTGATAAATCATCAAAATATATTTTTGACCCTCCATCTCACAACATGGTTATGGACTATCAATGGTTGACCAAATGCATTTTAGCACATGAACTCCTGGAGAATCATATGTGAGCACTGTTCCAAGTGACACACGTGCACAAAGGGAGACTCCATTTGGTTTTGGAAAGGAGCAGTACCTGGACAGCAGTGCAGAGAGCAGGACGCATGATGCTTACACGCTCCTGACAATCACCTGCTTTTGTCAGATGGTTTCAATTACAAATAATCTCTGTTAGGGAGCAGGCAAGGCTAACCACCATTTCTTCTATTCAAAGATCTGCGCTCTCACAGGTAATGCCTATAGAGATTACAGCTGCAGCACAAACACATGAAGCAGGTAACTGTCTGATAGCTTCTGAACTCTTATAAGGAAAAGGCTAGAGCTCACACACGGTTTCTATTTTGTTTGTTTGTTTTTTAGTTATATTAGAATAGCTAAGGGTTCGAATCCAGGGCCCTTCTGGGGTTAGGTTAACGGGTGATAGGTGAACGGTTGTCTCTGTGACAGACTGGTGACCGGTTCAGGGTGCACCGATGTGTAACACGGGTGTCACAGTTTCACATGTTCTGGAAATTTTCTTGAATACGTTTTTAATTAAAACAATTGTTGAAATTTTGAATAAATTTCCCTTCAAGGAGCAATGGCTGCGGGCTCGTATGGGTTAAAGCTGAGAGCTGCTACTGTGTGTCACCCATGATTTAATTTAAACTGAATGCACTAATGACCACAACCTGAAGACCAAAAAAAAAAAAAAAAAAAATGGTGGAGGTGTCCAAATACTTAATGTCTAGACTGTTTGTGCAGGATTTGTTGCATATAAAATGAAAGTAATGCTCAAAGAAAATGCCAAACTACTTTCCTCAGCATAAACTGGAACACCTGCATTTCTCCTTTAAGCCCTGCTGGTTTGCCTTCCACACTCACACCTCTTCTGCCTCCCACCAGAACTTTTTCTAATCCAACTGTAAATGATTTGATGTTGTCTGGACTGCAACAAATGAGCTGGCAGCTACAGGCATCTTTAATAAAAGGAAGCAGAGGCCGAGGGCCAGAGAGCTCTCAGCACTTGGCGAGAAGCTGGACTCACCTGGGAGAAAATATGCCAGAGGAGCTGGAAAAACACCACTTAATTCCACTCTCCAGGGGCTGCAGCAGGCCAAATGGGATACACATCCAGCAGACTGAACCATTCATTTTTTTTAAAAAACGTATCCTCCTCTATACTATCGAGTTATTTCCTGAATATTGTTATTTATCACCAAACTATCATCAGCTGCCCAAGTAGCTTTAACATTGCAAGAAATCAGTTTGTTAGATTTCTTCCCTCCTAGATACTCCACGATCAACTGTAAGCGATATTATGGTAAAGTGGAAGCATTTAGTGACCATAACAGCACCGAGTGTTGAGGAGCATAGCGTGTAAAAGTCACCGGTTCTCTGCTGACTCAACAACTGAGTTCCAAACTTCCTCTGGCATCAATATTACCAGCAGAACCATCATGGAAAGGTTCCATAGTACAGCAGGTCCTGCAGGTGTAATGAGAAGGTGGCCCAGTACTTTTGTCCTACAGCGTATGTCAAGAAACATGTTTATGTGGTCAGAAAAACTGCCACTACACACAGGATTGACAAAAATACTGAGCAGAAACAAAACATACTCTGAGGAACTAAACAGCTGCATTAGTTTGAAAATTTAGGATTTCTGGGCCAATCTCCTCCTCCTGTTTTGCTGATGTTAAGGTCAGCAGGACATGGCAGCTCCACATCTCATTGAAGGGCTACTGCTGTTCAAGAGACATCCTCTATGTGAACAGTTGTATTACCTTCCAAAATAGAACAGATCTCTTTAAACAAAAGGATCAACTCCACCTAAACTATGCAGGATCATTCCTTCCAGATGTACTTGTCTGATCATTACTGCCTATGTTCATCTGCCCAAACAAATACCAACCGATTTATCAACAAATGTTACAGTAGTAGGGCTCGCACATTGATTTGTGAATTTTCAAAGTGCACATTATGAGTACTGTCATCATGTGATGAAATGAAGAAATTCTCTGATGCAATTTCTCAAATTATTGATCATATTTCTCCTATCAGAGCTGTCGATATACGGTACCAGTCAAAAGGTAAAGATGGCAAAAAGAATCTGCTGGAGAGAAAATATAGATAAAATAAAATAAGTTAAAAAGAAATAAGTGTGCAACAGTGAAATGAATTTAGCCAGACAATCTTCCAACAAGTAATTCCACTTTTTTATTCTCATTTACTGATAAACTACTTAATCCTTCCAAAACTGTACTAACTACACGTCTGTCCATAAATAAATACTTTCTTCCAGAGTAAAACTTCTAATATTAGAGGTAATATCTTAACCTCTGGTCTCAGGTAAAATCTTAGCTTCCTCACTTTCTGATCAAATTCCTGCCACGAGCTCGACGTCCACATTCTCACCTGTAAATGCTGCACATCTGGAAGACGTGATTCATCGGTTAAAGTCGTGCACCTCTTTACTCGACCCAGCCCCTTCAAACTGTTCAAATCTGGATTTCATAAATCAATTAGAAATCAATTAGTAAATATTATCAGCAGCTCTCTACGAGCTTTCCCTTTTTTCTCAAATGTGCTGCAATCACTCCACTACCCAAGAAAAAGAACTAGTAATTAATGATTTTCTATGATCTTTCTTTCCTGAATAAACAAACGAATGAATGCCTTTTAACTCATAATATTTATGATAAGTACCAGTCAGGTTTCAGAACCTATCATAGCACGAAACAGCTCTTACTAAATTCATCAATGACCCGAAGATCTCAGCGACTCCCTGAGAGTTTCGGTCCGAGCTCTACTCGAGCTCACTGCTGCCTTTGACACTGCTGCTCATCATCACACTGTAATTCAAAGGGTTCAGGACTCAGTTGGTTCAACAGGTCAGCTTCTCGTCATACCTTGACATGTTTTTATGTTTCATTTAGTAGTTTTAGATCAGAACAAATAAAGTTCAATAACTCTTTAACCTTTACATGCTCCTGCTTGGTGCTATGATAAAGAATCATAATAGAGCCTCCCACTCTGGAGCACATGTTACACAGTTTATCATTATAGAAAACCCCTGTTCACAAATTAATCTCGGTATTATTGTTGGACAAATTCAGCGTGTTCAGAATGTAGCAGCCATAGTCCTTACACATGTGCAAACATCTGACCGTACTGAAGTCACGTCAGCGGTTTGCCGCCACCCCCCCGTCCTCAGGTGCACGTCTTTTAGCTTTTCCCAGAATTGGATCTAACTGCTTTCAGTTACTGTGGTCCTGTTCTTTGAAACTAACTACCTGCTGACCTGAGGTCAATCACAGCTGTGCCTGTTGTGTCTGAAAATGTGCCTTTTTGCTCGGAAACTGCTGACACCGCTGTCACAGCGCTGACTACCCTATTACAGATCACCACAGCAACCGGTACCAGAGCTGGCAGAAAGAAGATCAGACGGTATAATACCCAATAAATCTAGAGAGGAGCAAGTTTCTCAGAAAAGTTGGAGCACAGGTAATAAATTTTATAATAATAATTTTAATGTACAATATTATCAGTATAGAGAGAGTGACAGAGAAGAACCAGGAACACAGAACTGCAGTCAGGCTGAGAGACAGTCACACAGATGGATGATAGACTGGGCCGGTGTCCCAGTCAACACTTTCCTGCTGATTAGCTTGTGAAAAGCCCCGAGGCGTCTAACTTATAACCAGATAGCATTTGATTGAAAAGAAAATTTATTCCACTGTGATTATTCTAAATAGGTAATCAATTCTGCAGAAGACAAGAGAATCTGAAATGACAGGACATGTTTAAACTTTCTGCAGCTTCAAAGTTTCTATTTTCTTCTGTTTACATGAAACTCGCTGATACATGCATCATAAAGCTGTATCTTCTGGACATGAGAGCTCAGTTAACTGGCCAACAGGTCATGATGGGTCATGGGCGAGTATAAACACATCCACCTCTCTCATCAGGTGAGTATTATAAACAAGACAAGCATGATTTATTCTGCCTCAGTTCTTGAAACTCAGTATGGTTTGCAAATAAACTTTCATCTAGGCTCAGGTCTGCATGCTGTCGCTGGGGCGAGGAAGACGCAGGAAGGAAGGGCTTGAAGTTTAAAGGGAGGATGAAGCGAGCCTGGACAGGCATGTGAGATCCAGGTGCAAGCTAAAGAATCTGCAGCATGCTTGGAGGACGAAAAAATACACAGACATTTTTGTACTGCGCAGTATACTGCTACACCCACGGCAGAAAGTAATAAAGCACATAAAAATACTAATATCTCATTTTAAAAACAAGAGAGAGATAATATCCAACTATGTGTGAGCTGCAGTCTCTGCAATGGCCACTGCAAAAGTGTCAATGTCCAAATGCTATAAAACATATGCGTTTACACCCAAACAAATGCCTGGTGGCACCTTTTGGAGCATTTTTATTGTAATTACCTGACAAATGAATATGGCTCATGTAGTACTCCCCATCCAAGAAGTTTGGTGAGTGAAATTCTAGTATTTTATTGACCTGTTACTTATTATCACTAATTATCTAATATCAGTTTCTGTGCATTGCACCACCCCTGCAGTTTATGGTTGCAGCTTCCTAACCAGGAGTGCTAGCATTAGGTGATAACTGAACAGCCCACCCCTCTCATCCAAATATGGTCACTTCTGGTTCCCAAAAATGACCTTAAGGGTGAGGCTTAAAAATGTAAAAAGTTCAAAGTTTTCATACAGTCTACAGGTTAAAGTAAGGATTATGTTGGGGTAAATGTTTGTTGCTCATGGGTTAAGAGGTTTGGGAAGGTATTAATGCCAATGAATGTCCTCACAAACATAGTCACACATACACACACGGAGCAGGCAGCGGTCACCATAAAGGAAATACTGTAAGTGCCACTCAGCACTGCACTGAGGCTCAAAAGGATGGAGTGCCCACTCCTCCCAGTTGGAGATGAGTTCCTGCCCCAGGTGCAGGAGTTTGAGTATCTCAGGATCTTACTCATGAGTGAGGGGAGAGTGGAGTGGAAGAGTGACAGACAGATGGATGCAGTGACTGCAGTAATGTGGATGCTATGCTGTCTGCTGTGGTGAGAGCCGAGAGTGAAAGTCAAGCTGTTGATTTACTGTTTGAACCTCATTCCAGCCCTCACCTTTGAGGTGGCTGTGGCTCAGTAGGAACAACAGGTCACCTACAGTACTGATCAGAAGGTTGGTGGTTCGATCCCTGGCTGCTCCAGTCTGCATACCAGACATGTCTAACAGTGTGAGACTGAAAATACAACACATTGTCTTTGTAACCTTCATATCAACCTATGCCGGGAGGTGGCGTGACACCTCACATGAAAAAGCGACCGACCCCTCTGGACATACACCATTAAAATAGGAAGTCACCCCTATGTGGAAGTTCTGTGGAACAGCTTCCCAGAGCCACTGTGATGGTGGCGGACTTCCAGCCGGATTTCGGGTTTGTGCCCAGTTCCGTTACTTTCTGTCTCTTGGGGACCCAAAAGGGCAAAACTGCTGTGGGCCCCACATGGCCTGGCCTACGAGGGGAACCCTAAGGGGTAAAACTGATGTCAGCTCTGTGTGGGCCCTCTGTGTGATAAATGTGGGTTTGCCCTGCTCACACAGCCCCACAGTTCACCCACAGCTACCCAGTGTGGGCCCGCATGGGCATGTTTGCTGGGGAATCACTCCAGTAATAATTATCTGCTTCACAACTGCACTTCAGACTCTCCGGTGCCCCCACCCCTAAAGTTAATCACTTTTACCACAGTTTGGTCACTGGTTACTGGCTCCAATTCTCATGTCAAAGACTGTAAACATTAACTTGAAACTAAATGTATTTAATAGCCGTAAGGGAGTCCAGGCATCGCTGCTGATCCGCTCCAGCAAAGAGACGAAAACCATCCCTCCGGGTCATTCACATTAACGTTCTCTGTGAGCTGCTCTTACTCCAGTCATGCTAATTTGTTCAGCTGAGTCAGACAGGATTTCAGCGCGTTCCGCTCTTCCCGTGTTTATGCATGTGTCACGGCCAGATACACTCATCTGCTTCTTGTAAGGACTCGGGCAGGTTAAGACACGGTCTGCTCTTTCTGCGCAACACATGAAACAACACCCGCGCCATGTGCTCTGTTACACAGGAGCAGCTCGCCGCATCCTCGCGTTTTAATCCCGTTGATACACTAATCTTGAGCCCATTCACCCAACCTTTGGATTTACCACCTGATACATGAAACCACAGAATTTTCTCAGACTGTAATGGACTGGATGTACCTGTAGTGTTATAGTGCTAAAGTGGTGCCCTCAGGATGTTTGCAGTCATTGTAGGCTGCTGGTTTGAGTTAGCTTGTGTTTCTCTGTCCACGGGAGCGTTTGCACATCCCATTCATTACAGAATGTCTTTACAGGTGGAGCAAACACACATACGACTCACACAGGGACACAGGGACTCACATATGAACTAATTAGAAGTTGGTGGTCAAAGATCAAAAGTCAAGGTCACTGTAACATCATGAAAGATATGTTTGGCTATAATTTGGGTAAAATGACAGAATCTTTTGAAGTGCAGCTGATTTTTTTTTTTTTGGCCACTCATCAATAAATTGGCACTGCATCATTCTTTTATGATCAGCTGATGAACAGCTGCCTGTTCATACATTTAGCAGATGTAAACCACAGTTTATGTTGGCTGAATAAGCTCTCTGATTGGTTTACTCAGCGTCCCAGCTTTCTCTCCACTCAGCAGCTTTTACTTGACCAGAGATGCTGCGTTTCAGGTCGGAGCAGCAACCATCCCACATCCACTCAGTGGTACTGCTGTAAATCCCCTTTGGCCTGTGTTCCTGGTCCAATTACTGGCCTTCATTGATGTTAAAGTTGGGCTAAGGCGATAAAATATTTTTCTGTGTTACGACAGTCACGACTGGCACTGAGCTACACCAGCAACATCCTTTGTTTCATCATATTTACTCAACAGTGGAAGAAAACAGTCTTTAAAAAGAGATTCTCAGCTTTCTCTCGATGTCAGTGTGAGCCATTTACATTGTGCTAAATAAAACAGCTGTGCACAGCACCCATTTTTGCTCCCATTGCCAACCAATGATCTGGATCTGATCACAATCTGTCAAACATGTAGATCAGGTCCTGTGACAGTGGGCCAGTCTGTTGGACTGTACATATTCCAGCTGTTCTTTTTTAAGGTCACATCAGCAGTTAATGCCCAAAGATCAGAAGATAACCATGGTGTCGCTATAGTATATAGTATATAGTATATAGTATATAGTATATATATATATATAGCATTAGGAAAATATCTGATTGTTTAGCTATAAAATGTTCACCGGGTCAGTTTGTGGCCTTAAGATCAGAAGAATGATGTTAAAACACTGTGTAAAGCTGAGGAGAGTCACTATAGCACTATCACACCTGTGTACTGCTTTGAAGGAGTACCTTTCATGTGGGCAAACGTGTACCACCCGTAGAGATCGGTACTGCGTGTGAAGCAAGCAACAAAAGCCAGGATCACTTACCTACTCTGAAGTTGGGTGCTGTCAGGGTATCTGTGGCATGGCCGTTCTCACTGATGATGGTGGTGGTGTTTCCGCGCTCACAGTTGTTGTGACATCTGCCACCTATGCAGGTCAGCTTGCAGACGGTGGGCGTGAAGACCACCTTGATCCTTCCCGTATGGTTGCCTGCTGCCGCCAAAAATATGGCACAAAGCAAGAGGAGAGGAAGGGAGAGCAGAGGAACTTCGCTTATTCTTTGAGCCACTGGGAGTGAAATTACTTTCATGTTGAAGCTTGTCTCAATCATCTGCTAACGCTTCAGTCAAAACAACGACTAAAAAAAACAACTACTATGTAATTTTCAATTTTTCAAGAACTTGCGTCTCGGCCCAGCACTTCAAACTGCCTGTCTATCTATTCCTCCTCCTTCTCCGCTGCTCCTAAATCCAGTGGCGCCTCTGAAATGTGAGCAGGAATAAAGAAAAAAAATTGTGGGAGAGGGAGAAGTCAGCAAACAAAACCCTGGGATTCCTTCCAATTCGTCATCAGAAGTCTCTGAGAGGTGGATATCGGCATATCAGCACACAAAGCTCTCTTCCAAAACAGACAAACAGCAATTATGCCACCTTCAGCTCCAGCGCAGGCATTCCTTCTGCCTCGCCTCTCCTTCCCTTCTGTCTTTCATTTTTACTCCTAAAATTTGCCTAATTTTTCAGGAACTTCAGCAATTCAAATAAACTGAAAAATCTCTGCGAATCTTTTACTATGAAGGCACCAAATCCGTAAAGAAGCTGCACTACCCTTCCGGAGGACTGAAAGACAAAAGCTTCACTACGTGTTCCCGTGTTTGCTAAATCTTCTTCTCCACCCTCATGAAATCCAGCCCTCCGTTCTTACTGACAGGAAAAACGAAGGTTGAAGAGTGTGAACTTTGAGGGAGATACTGTATCCATCTACTTCAAAGTACACGGCATGTGTAACCTACTGTTTGGCACATACACCTCGTTACAGTTAGCTTTTTTCTTTACTTCTCAGCTTTTTTCACTCCCCTCAATCTTTTAATATCTCTTCCCTGTGCGCCGGTTCTTGGCATCCCTGTGTCAAGTCCAAACCCCTGTCTCCAGCACTCAGTGCTTTGTCTAAGGCTTTCAGCTGTCCGTGCCAGCAAGTGCAGACTCATGGAGTCAATCCAAGGAGCTGAGAAAGAGGAATCTTTTTTTTTTTTTTAAACCTGAGAGGCAGTGAAAACCACTGGATCAGACACCCCGTGCTACCTAAACATTCACTAATAGGTGCAAATATTAACTATTAAAGAGGGACTTAATATGATGTAGTGGTTACAACCCAATGCCAACGGAAACTGGGTTTAAAAATAGTGCCAGGATTATATACTGATGTCTAAAAGTTGAAGTCTAAACATGGTTGGCCCAAATCCCTTCGGTGGGAAGATTACTTCCAAAAAGAAATAAACAGGGAAAAGAGAGTGGCGGAGTAAGTGTGGACGGGGGGGTGTGGGATTTCACTTCTTTAAAGGAACAATTTGAGCCAAACGTAAACAAAAGTTTCCAAAACACACATCTGCAAACTGTTTTTAAGGCAAACAGACTAAACAAAATCGAAGTTTTAAGTTTTACTGCATCAGTTTCTCCTTTTTTAAAGAGAGTCTTCTGAGACGATAACCTGGATTAAAAATGTAAAGAGCTGGTAACCACGGCTGTGACAGCTACTCTCTCTGGTTAGGGTTTCTGAGGTCTGGACAGCAGGCAGAACACACACATCCATACAGAGAGGGCCGAGCCAGCGAGTGGATTCAAACCAAGACCGTCCTGCTGTGAGCCAACAGTGGGAACCACCACTCCACCGTGCCAGAGCGCTGAAACTCACACTTATTATTGCGCATTAATGGGGTCCAATTTCTTTGCATTTTCGCATTGAGAAACAAATGATGTACCCTTTCTTTTTTAGCCCCTCTGTGATGATAAAATACAGAATCGTGTTTCTGCTGTTATCCTGATTATTTAGGTCAGAATCTGATGGTGAGCAGGGTCCACTCTGTGTGAGTCTCCCTGTGATTCTAAGGTGACCACAGGTGTGAATGTAAGGTAGATACAGGGCTTATATTCATACAATGACTATGTGTGGAAAAATGAAATTCTGGCTCACAATATAAAGTGTTTTTTAATTATTATAATGCCAAAGTTTTCAGCTTTACTTGCAATTACATGGCAATGTGACAAAAATATGTAACTAAAATTATGGTCATGCTTTAAAGAAATCACCGCTGTAGTCTGGAGGTGGAACTCAAACAGCTGTCTGAACCATTATAATTCAGCCTGCTGGAAAAGGTTACCTGTCAGGTAAAAGTAAACACGTCATTTTGCATGTTTAAGCCGGTGAATTAGGCTGCTGGCGTTTGGTTCTGATGAGGACCAGCATTAAGGACAAGTACAAGTTTGTTTGGCACCGCCATGGTCAGCCCATGACATCTCACCTGTTATAGAAATCAGATCAGCCAGTCGGACAGAAAGAGCTGGAAACATGCAGCCCGCGCGGCACAAAGCATACAGCCCAAAGACACCTAATGGCCGAGCAGCAGCTCGGTATAAAATTAACACTGAATACCTCACAAACCTCAATAATGGTAAACTTTTCACTTCTGCTTTCCCCGCTGACTTTGAACATCGCTCCTGACAGGCAGCAGAGGCATGTGCTTCAGGGGAAGTATGTCTTTTTAAAAAAGCCTAAGATTCTCTGCATAGAAACTGAGAGCAATATGTTGTTTTCTGACAGCTTCTTCAAGCAGCACCATGTTCTACACCAATCCTGACATGTCAGAATTACACTGACAGGCTTCTGAGCAGCAGGTCCCTGTGGCCAGGGACCTGCTGCTCAGCATTCCTACATCCTCCGAAAACCCCCTCCTTCCAGCACACTTCCATGCCTCCGTGAGTCTGTGAACATGACTGGCAGATCTTGTTGGTTATGTCAAGCATATGGAAAGGGAGTTAGGAGAGCATCTCAGACACAACACAGACATAATTAACTTGAAGGGAGAAAGCGTTCAGGGCGAGATTCATCCAGGCTGCAAAGAGGCTGGAGCGTAGCGGAGAGGAATGAGCAAATACAGAATGGGGGGGGGGGGGGTGCTTCCTGATGTTTTGCTTTGCCACAGAGGGTTTATGCGAACCATCAAAGGGCATAAAACTGTAGAGGCCTCAGAGGAAATGTCAGGGTTGACTGGATGCATCTGCAATGTTTTCGCACATGAGGGACAATAATTATTTGGAGAGAATTAATATATACACTAATGAGCCAAAACATTATGACCACCCATGTGTATGATCCTTCATGTGCCATCCAAAGCTGATCATTCAGGTCTACAAAGTTGTGAGTTGGAGCTGCTGTGGGTCATGCTTGTTCCAGCACATCCATCCAAACCCTGACCCTGGTTTATTTATATGGACGTTCATGGGAAAACGGCCCTCAGCTGCTTTGTTCTGCGGCCTCAGTAAACACCTTCCTGGAGAGTTTTAGGGTGTCAGCTGCTATTTTCAACTCTTATTGAATATAACATCATGGTAACTGTTCCCATTAAAGAGCAGGCCTTAGAGCTGCATCTGTGAGAGCGAGCACTGAACCTTTGGACTGTTTCAATTAAGTTCCTAAACACACCCAAATGCAGGACACAAAGGAGAGAAACTTACAGAGAAATGATGAATTTACAAAAAATTAAATGTGTCGCAAGTAGATTTATGTATATTCCAACAATAGAGACACCGGAACAACAAAACTCACCAAAAACAAGAAAACAGGAAGAGGGCCCCGTGCTGCAGAGTGATGATGTTCAGGTGAATGGATTCAGGTAACGGAACAGTACCCTGGGCAACTCAGTCAGGCGAAGAGGTCACACAAAGATGGTTATAAACTCACTAAGCTAACGCAGGGTCTCCCCCTGCATGTTCAAAGGGAGGGAGTGGTGCTGGCAGCCTCTGACAATCACAGTTATGAATACGTGCACTGGCAGCAGAGCAGCTCAAAGAAGATAAAACTATACTATGGGGAAAATATGAACACACATAATACAGACAGAGCAAAATACCAACTGTGTAAGCAGCAATATCACAACTTAAGACACAGGAGAATCTGATGGATTATAAAGTATTCCATTAAATCAATTTGTATCCTGTCAGTGCCGGTATTGTTTAACGAATGTTACGAATGTGTGTCCTGTCTTAGGATCACAATAAGGGCAAAAACAGAAAGGAGAGGGTAAAGTGGATCTGACAAAGACAGAGAGACAGCCTAGAACTGATAAAGGGTTGATTAGGATATGAGGCACAGGTGGATGGAACAGGTGGAAACAATTAGGCAGAAGGTAAAAACAACAATAACATGAGCACAAGATGCAAACGAGGCCCTACTCCAGGAAGCAGGTTTAGCTACAACTCTGGGTTTGTTAACCCTGAGATAAGGGAACTCTGAGTCAGTCACCGAGGTAACAGACTCTGTGAACTTAACCTCCTCACTGACTCCACCCCCACTGCTGCACCTGAACCAGCTGACTGACAGTTTCATTCCCTCATTCATAAAGTTGCTGTCAAACTGCACAGCAGAGCAAATTAATTTTCAAAAGTTTTACTGTATGTTACTGCAGCAATCACTGATTTTTTAATCTAATTGAAATGTTTAAGTCTAACTTATCTGTATAAAGGTTTAGATGCACGACACACTGTCCGATGATCACTTGTTGTGTTGTAATCAGCCACACTGATGGAAAAATGCCTGTTACAGCGGGGATCTCGGAGATGGTGTGAATATGTGAGAGAAGATGATGCTGAAATTATTTTAAGATGTCTTTCAAAACGACTTTTTAAATCAGCTGCAGACGGTTTGTGTTCTGAACGTTTCATGTTGAAATTTGTTGAGACTGAGATTCAGTCATTAAATGATGTCACACAACAAATTCAGTCTGAGCCTCGACATATTTTCCACTGAAAATTAGTCTCAGCGAGTCGAACCACAACTGGACCTGCCTGAAGAGATCACATGCTCCATAACGGATCAGCAACCATATCTTGGTTGGAGTCCACTTACACAGCGGGACCGATCCAAATGGATAAGGATCATGGATTCAGAGGGCAGCACGGTGGTGCGGTGGTTAGCACTGTTGCCTCACAGTTAGAACACCATCTGGAAGGCCTGGGTTCAATTCCACCTTGGTCTCTCTCTCTCACTGTGTGGAGTTTGCATGTTCTCCCCGTGTCTGCGTGGGTTTCCTCTGGGCACTCTGGTTTCCTCCCACAGTCCAAAAACATGCGCTTACTGGGGTTAGGTTAATTGGTACACTGAATAATTAATGAAACAAAGATAATGGCCAGAAACTGTCCCCAATTATTGAGCAAAAAGCTGACTTGAGGGTGGAGCCACATGGAGTCTGCTGCTGTCTGGGTCGCTAATGTCACAGGTCCATCAGTAACCTGTGTGATCTGTCCAGCAGGTTACAGCTCAATAATTAGATTTAAACATCAAATGTAAAATCAAGATTCATAATGAAAGTTCAAGTTCAAGCTCTGATGCTGTTTGTGTTTTGGTTGCAAGTACCAAACTCCAGCTGACTGCTGTCTAACTTCTTTTGGTACAGTCATGAATACTCAGAGAGCTGGAGTACTGTCTTCTTCACCTATATATACAAGCAGGTAGTAGTGTGCCTCCCCTCCTCCACTGTGATTGGACAACTGGATTAAAAAAAAGCAGCTTATTACTTTGAAATTAAACATTTTGAACAAGTTTTGGGCCCTAAAAAAGTCACTCAGCGCCTGCTCATACTGCCACCATTTTTAGCATTTTGTGAAAATGTGTCGCTCACATTCTACACATCTGACAAACACAATAGTGTGCTGACCCCCAAAGGCACACACACAGTATGAAAATTAACTTTTAAAGTAAAACAGGAAGTGAAAAAACGTGAAGCCAGGAGGAAACTGTAAACACAAAGGATTCCAATAAACCAAGAAGACCGAGTCATCTCATGACAGGAAGCTGAGACGGTGACTCGGCTCAAAAACATGACTTCACAAACCAGAGGGTGACATCACCGAGGCTGCGTCCATCATTTATATACAGCTCCTGGTTGCAATAGAAGGTCTCAAGGACACATCATGACATCCTGACTCGTTCACTGAAGAGGCCTCACTGTTTGTAATACTAATGTCATAACATAAAAAACATTATTTAAATAATGTATTTTAACTTGTGGCCTAAACAAACATCAGCAAAGATATGACTCAGTACAGCTTAAGAGGGCAAAGGGACTTTCCAGAAAAACATTAGTTAGTTTATATTTTGTAAAGGCATGAATGAGGACAGACATACACACACAAAGTCCTCCATGGCCCTGATGAACTTAGTCTCAATTGTAGGAACTGGTCCTACAATTAAGCTGACCTAAGACCAGCAGTTCCAGAAATCCCTCCTTTAATTGCACAGTATTTGTGGCATGCTTCTTCGGTCACTGTGGTGATGGTGAGGTGATCCTCTCTGACCAAGCCTTCAGTCACGACCAGCACTGCTAACACTTGTCTGAGGTTGTTTTGGCAGTGTGGGAGAGCTGAGGGAGAGCTGAGGGAGAGCTGAGGGGAGACGCAGAATAACTCTACCAGATGTGGCACCACAGCCAGTTGCTGACAGGCCGTCTGTCGCGTGGGACAGGGCTGACAGAGAGGCTGCAAGCTTCCTGTTTTAGTAGAGCAAACATGTCTGCTACTTTCACAAAGTGCAGTGCTGACTGCACGCTGGGCAAAAACCAGCCATGGTATTCTCGTTAAATTAGGCTCCAGGCTCTGCTGTTTGTAGATGCTCTGCTTTGCTGTGTTACACAGAAAATGGGGCTTAATTGACAGTTGTTGTGACACCTACAAACGCACAAACACCCAACTACATCACATAGATGATTTCTATGCTTATAAGTTCTGGAGCTAGTTGGCATAAGAAATACTATTTGGTCAAATTAATCATTAGTCATACTTTATTAATGTTGGGTCTAAGCTGCCACTAGCTGGGACTGTAAGCCTGGCAGATGACAGGAAGTTGTAAAACAAGCAAGGCAGAAAACAAAGACGATCAGACGAGACCGACCACAAAGCATCAGGGTTCTGATGGAGCCAGAGGTGGCAAAAGTACAGAAACTACTCCGGTAAAAGCTAAAGTACTGATTTAACTTCTTTACTCAAGTAAAAGTGAAAAAGTACAGGCTGTGAAATATACTTGAAGTAAGAAAGTAAAAGTAGCTCTTTGGAGAACGTTTGCTCACAGGGGGTCATTTTGACTGTTGGGGTCTTTGCCTACAGTATAAAGCTCCTCGAGGTGACTGTTGCGATTTGGCGCTATATAAATAAAATTAAATTGAACTGAATTCACCACAGTTACAGCTGACCTGACCTGCACTAACCTGCCGACTATTTTCCCGCAACCTTTGAATAATATAAAGTTTACCTCAGTTTGGTTTGCAGGATGTTTCACAATATGAAAATACAAAACGTATCAAAACGCATCATATACGGATCCAGTATCTCATTGAAAAAATGATGACATTATATGTAAGCTTTAAAGTTCCAGTTTATCAGATATCACTGAGCAGTCTTTACTTTTAAATCGAACCTCTCTTCTTCCTCTCCTGTCCTCTTTCTTCCATCTTTCTCCATCTCCTGAGTGAACGTCATTCTTCTTCAGCTGGACCTTTAGCTAGCAGACACACTATGTGACAAACTGCATTTGCCTAACACATTTGTGTGTTTGCTGATAGTTGTTGAGCTGTTAAAAACGTTGTATTTGAAATTGTCTGCCACAACACATTATTCCCTTTATGCTGGCTCCTCTTCAGTATCACTAACTAGCTGCTGCTGAAGTACCAGAACCACAACTTTCAGACATCTGCACTCATTCCAGCCCACTTTAACCCCGGAGCTTAGCGCTATAAGTGATACATAAATTGTATAGGTTTGCCTCTTTCATGCTTTTGGATGTGATAAGCTGAGGTAATGGATGATATACCAAGAAGATTGTCTTTTACTCTTCCTTCCATTTAGGCTCAAATCGGCCTGCAGTGATGTACAATAATAACTCCCCTCAAACGTCTTAAGGCTAAATAAACAAGTTTGTTTTTGAAAAAGAAGTAGTTTATCAACGATCATGACAGTTTGCATATTAATGAACATGAAACTGAACTCACGGCCCTGTTAGTCAATGGTGCTAGTTTCAGTCATCATGCAAGTGTACTGTTTATAAGGCTGGAGAAACCTGCAGTCAGCTGAGACTTGCAGCTCCTTAAATCAAAGTTAAAAAAAGGTCAATTCTAGTTTTGTTCTCTTGGTAAACTTGGACCATTAAATTAATATATCTATTAAATCTGTTTAGTGATGCATCCTTTATGATTTCACGTAAATCCTGTTCCATCTGGAGAAAAGTGTCGGTAATTAAACTCTTGACTACTCACTCCTCTGACCCCTGCTGTAAGAATGTGATGTTCTTGGAAATAGTGAGACAAAAACATTTAAACTGAAACACAACAGAAACTGATTTTAGCCTCAGGGTTAAGCTTGCGTCTCATAATCAGAGAGCATTTGCATCTCAAAGTGTCTCGGGAACAACTTGTGTTGAACCTTGGCTGGATACGTGCATCATTCATACATCTTGGTTGGATTAAACACCTGAACACAAAAAGCTCGATATAAAAAACATTCAACACAGACTGAGATCCAATTGTTAAAATAAAAATGAAGTTACTAAAATGACACAGAAATGAGTGGTCATTATTTATATGACTGACAGGGAAAAACATACTGAAACATTTCTACACATGCAATCAAATACAAGGCACAGCGAGATCCTGCAGCAGTTCTCTGATTCCTGATCACTTCACCTTTCTCATGACGCATGGAGACAGTAAAGCTTTGTTTCCACTCACAGCTCATAAATAAAATTCAGCGATGATGCGTTATGGACAGTAGATGGCACGTTACACGAGCTGAAGTGCTGCTCAGCTTCAGGCGCATTACCACACTGGTCTGGACTGAAAGAGGGTCAAACTTGATTAGGATGGAGCTCATGGACACAAAAAGATCTGCTCTCCAGACAACAGAGAGAGAGCTCTAAATATCATGCTGAACCAAATTTCATCTCACGGGGGATTCATAAAGTTTTGGATTTTTAAATGGGTCTGATGCTATATTCAGGTGCAAAATGCTACCAAACCCCATCCCCACACACAGCATTCTGGGTTTACTTTAAAGCAGACACTCACGTCCATGTGGAGACTATAACTTTGTGGGTGCACTGTGTGGGAGATACTTGATACTATGTAGACAACCAACACAGGCCCGGAGAGTAATTTATAGACGGTTATTACAGTCTAAATTGTAATTATAAAAGTGATGTGAGAATCTTTTCTGTGTTATTTTTGTTATTTTAGTAACTTGTTTGAGTCTGGCATTTGTGAAGCCAGTGGCAGGCACATGTTGGCTCTATTATAAGTCCTCATTTAGAGAGAGGCACTGGTTTAGCAGATGAACAGGCAATGAATGGAATTTGAAATAAGACCACGCTTTGCTAAATATTTATTTGGAAGCCAGTGTTTAAAGAAAGACACCCTCCCAGAAATGCATTGCATCGAAATGCCTGGAAATTGCGGTTGCTGCCCTCTGCTCTCTCTATATGTGTCCGTGCCCCTCGCTGGTTTTATGTCTGGCCCATTCTCTGGCACTGAGAAACTGCTAGCTGAAATTAAAACGAGCTGAGGAGGTTATTTTGAAACCCCGAAACGTTCAACACAGACTGAGATCCAATTGTTAAAAATAAAAATGAAGTTACTGAAATGACACAGAAATGAGCGGTCATTATTTATATGATTGACACGGAAAAACATATCCAAGCATATGTTTAGAAACTGCTAGCTGAAATTAAAATGAGCTGAGAGGGTTATTTTGAAACCGGGTCTGGGTCATTGTGGCCGTGCGTGGGTCTGCTCGAGTCTGCCGCGCTCCAAAGCCAAGCATCAACACTGCTCTGTCTGCTGACGTCCCCATTAATAATCCCAAGCCAGTCCGACCAGCTGCGGCCAGAGGTGCAACCGCTCATGCGGTCTGAGTCTTTGAAAAATATTGGCGTATTCATGGATACATCCTGGTGAGTCTGATGGTGGAGTCCAGCCTTGAATTTATGACAAGCCACAATAACCAACCACGAGCTGCTGAATTATGGCTCCTGCTGATCTGTCAGATGTATTAGAGTCGAACCACCAGGGGCCAAAAAAGGATTCCTTTCACTCTTTGAATGGTTTGGGAGGCTCACAAATGAAAAGTGTGAATGTCGCACGCGGTGCTGAAGGTAACGCATTACTGTTTCCAAATTCACTAATCACATTACAGGTACACTGAGACACTTTTTCCGGTCATACGGCGTTCTTGCCGTCAGAACTCCCCCGATTCTCTGAGAAATGCTGCAGAGCCTTGAACCCAAAAATATTTCAGGGCTGTTTGCAACAACTTTTATTCTGGCTTTATGCTGATACTTTATAACAGAGCACAGAACGATCCTGTGGATGTCCTCCTCATAGGGTTTTGTTTTGGTACCGTATGGATGGATATAAGTCAAATAGAAGGCCCCGGGACTGAAACATGAAGCTGCAGAAACTGCAGTTCCTCTAAAGCCTCATAGACTCCCGTGTTAAAAGCCCAGCCTTCAGCCATGAAATGAACACATTTACAAAGTGGGTTGAATTTTTTATAACTCACACATTTGAATTTTGTTACGATCTAAAGGTGTTTGGAAGCAGCTGCAGCTGTCTGCTAGGCCTCACCTCCACTAATCTGCTCTCTCTGCTGTGTTTTAATTCAATTATCTGACAAATAAAATGGTCTTAAACATCCAAGAAGTTTGTGTTTGAGTTTTCAGTGAAATTCTAGTGTTTTATCAGCTTGTTCTTTAGCTTCAGCTATGTGTGTTTGTGCACTGCACCCATACAGCTCACGGGTGTGAGGAATTAGGACGTACGCATGAGAATCTCAATGCTCACAGTATCATAATAGAGTAAATCATTACTCCAGTCAGAGTATTGTATCACCAGACTGTTATGGACTCACGGGCTGTACAAACAGGAAATACAAATATTATTATTATGTTTGTCTGTAAATTTAAAAAAACAGCCTCTGGATCTCTGGCAGTGATCTTCATCCTTCTGTGTGCCAGCAGCCATTTAACACTGGGGTCCACTTTAAACTGTAAATGGGAGATAATGTATCGGGGGGGCTCAGCTGTAGGCAGCTCCCCTCCTCTCACATCCACAGAGGCACTTGTTGTTTCAGCAAACTGAGCGGTTCTCCCCGGATGACACAGTTATTTCATTCCATCGCTCCTATCCCAGCTCTCATACGCCCTGCCTTTGTCTGAAATTGCCCTCAGAAAATGAGACTAATAATTCATTTTCGACAGCCCGAGCAGCAAGCACCGCTCAGGCCTCTGTGCCATTACCGCTGAACAAATCCTTTTACTGCCCAACTGCAAGCAGCACATTCTCTCCGCACCCTCACAGTGTCTGACCCGATGTGATGACTTCTGTACTGTATGTGCATATTAATTACAGCTGAAAGTTCTGGTGTGGTTTTAAAATGGTGACTTCCTGGCAGTATATCACCGGGATTCTCAGTATTTCTCTCAATCACCAGTCTGATTTGGAAAACAGCCGTAGACGTAACTCATTAAAGATGGCGTTGAAATTTCTAATGTAACTCCTTCACGGTTGTTGACTGTGAGTTATTAATTTTTCTTAATTTTAGTAAAGCATGAATTAGTCTTACACTTTTTCATCAATTATACATGGGAAGCATAAAGTGTGAGCAGAGCAGGCATCAACAAATAATAACAACAAATATGATACCGATAAAGTCGGATACACCACGAAATAAGCAGCTGGGATGGAGGTGGGTTACAAAGCGGTTTGCAGATGCACTGGGGGCAGGATGAAGCTGTTTAGAAAGCACAGGCTATACGAGTGTTGCCAACCGGATATATAGAAGCCATCTGCTGATGTAGGCTGGCACTGAGGTCAGCTGATTTGCTGGGATTATGGCTCAGCTTGACTTTGTTTTGCTCAGTTTATCTTAACACTGCACTGAATTAAAGTAAACTAGAGAGCTTGCCATTGCACTGGCAGTAATACAAACACGCTGGTCATCATGTTGCTCAAGTGCAGTTAAGTCACTGTAAACTGAGGCTATCGGAAACAGACACTCACCAACTCAACACACTCAGTAAGACAGGAAAATGTACGACTTTGTACGACTTACTCACCGTGGATGGGGTTGTGTCCCACTGTTAGGGGGATGGGCCTCTCGGGTTGGGTCTGGATGTGAGTCTGTGTGTGAGTGGTGTGCCTGTGGTAGTATTTGGGCTTTATAATATACTGCTGGCTCTGACCAGGGTGAATGGGCATGGGTCGAATCCTGAAGGAAAAGCAGAGCACAATCAAATACAACATGTGAGAGTCTGGAAGACAGTATGTACAGTAAACACGACACCTTCATGTTTTCCTGATCATCCATACGTGAACAGGTCAAAGTTTTATTCAGGATATGAGCTCACAGCACTTGAATTCCTTTGAATTTGTGGTCTCAGTAAGTGATTTCCTGTGACAGCTGACAGAAAGCAGCTGCTGTCACACAACAGGGACCGGGGCGCCGGCAGCAGTGTTTGAAGGCTTCAGCCCACAGAGAGCACTGCAGCCCCATCTCTCTGCCCTCTGTGAGTCGCTGTGGATTGACCCTTTGAGGAATGTGATCCTTTCCCAGCTCTAAAATGTTCTGTTCTCCACACGAGAAATCTGCTAAACGCTTTCTGAAATCGCTGCATTGTCACGAGAGAAAAGCACTGAAATAATGTCGCCTCCTAAAGCCAGCTGAGACTACCTGCTTTAGGAGGTGATATTAGGTGTTTTCCATCAAGCACCATCCCGAAGCGTTCCCAGATTCTTTGAGTTCTTCCAGAACAGCAGCTTTAAGCCCGGTGGTTTGAAGCTTCACTGACCTTCAATTAAATGGCCTTTAATTCGGCTCAGTGGACGCTGCAGAAAATACGTCCTGAGGATACGTCCTCCTAAGCACAGGACAGTCAAACTGATTTCACTGACAAACATTTTGCCCCCTGCAGATTTTGATTTTCCCAGAAGTTGAACCCTTATGACTAAAGGGATCCCCAGACTCCACCATGAAGCTGAAGTTCTGATTATGGGAAATATCTCTACAATTTAAGGATGAGGATCAGGATGAACTGAGGTGACCCTCTGACTTTTCATCAAGTTAAAATTGCTTCCCGTTAGTTTAGCCGAGTAGATCAGCTCTCCCTGCTGTGTCAGGTAGTCACCAGGACATTTATCAAATGTTAAGCCCGAGCACCGTACACTTTTACAGCACCGTAAATCTCAGGGCCCCGCAGTGTGGTGAAAAGAAAACCCCTGTAAGCCCAATAACACATTCAAAGAGAGAGAGAGGGATTTTTTCCCCACAATCTGACTCTCACTCTCACCACAACCTCTAATGAAATCAAAGGTCATTATATTTATTAAGTAAGGATACTGGCTAACTTTCCTATGATTCAGGCTGAGGAAGCACAGAGAAACATCCTAAAACTGTGATGTAAGATATAACTGACAGTTTTCAATATTTTCACCTCAGAATTAAGATTTCACACCTAATTAAAATTAAGTTCAGGCCATATTGAGTTTTGTATTCAAGCGTATTTCCCGTCATGATTTTGTTCTCAGTCTTAGTCCTGATTCCTTTTGTAATTATAATTCATCCCGAGTTTGTTTTCCTCCTGTGTTCTGTGCCATGTCAAGTCCGTGTCCCTGTTTAGTTACTTCCTGTTTTATTTTGCTAGTGTCTCATGAGCGTTGTGTTTAGTTTTGCTTCCTGTTGTCTCGTTAGACTCTGTTGTGTCTTTGCCTGTCCTGTTTTCCCCAGCTGTGTCCTCTCTCCCTAATCACCTCGCGTGAGTATTTACGCCCTCAGTTTTCCTCATTTCTTCGCTGCATCCTCAGTTCCATGTTTCCAGTTGGTGCCTGTCCCGCTCTGGTTCATTTTTGCAGGTTAACTGCAATAAAGCTGAGTTTTTAGCTCACGCTGGGTCCGCTCTGCCTGCCGCGCTGCCTGCTGCCGGCAGGGAGTTATAACACAGGGAGTTATGGACTTAACTGCGAGGTGATGCTGAAGGCTGCTGTTTCAGTGGCGATATCTCAATCACATGACATTAATGCAACACAAACATCAAAATGAATTGTGATGCAAGCTGGAATTTTCTGACTATTGTTTGCATGCTTTGCAGACAACACATTGTAAAGGATGTCAGCAGGAGATATGGAGAAGTAAATGAGCTGGTCAGGGTTAGTATGCAAGGACAGTGTGAGAGGACCCAGCAGCCAGTCGATGCTGTTGGGATCCCGGCATGAAACATACTGTAAAATGTTTTAATAGTCACAATTAACTGTCAGATCCTGGTGTGGTGGGCCAGGGTGAGCGTGGACCCTTTGGATTCACGTACAACGATGGAATCATTGAAAGAACAGTCGTGATTAATGTTCATCTCTATAACAGCTGGTGGAGTATGGGTTAGACCAGCAGTCAGCATGGGGTATCTGATCAGGAGGAACTCAGCAGGGAAATGAACTGAATGTCACCCGTCCCTCGAGTGCACTGGAATCTTGTGCACCAACAGAGAAGAAGAAGGAGTTTTGTTTTGTTGTTGTTTTTAAATTTCCCAGTCAGCTGCTTCTTTATTATAAGGTTTGCTGAGCACTATGCTTACTGTACAACTCAATAAATGTGCTTGATTTCTGCAAATATGAAATGACAAATTAGCTAGACAGTCTGAGCTGTATATTTCTGTGACCCAGCATAATTAAAACAAGTCCTTAAGTTTAGTTGCCGTTCTCTGATGGCCAAACACTCAGCTCCACGCCTAAACTGGCGCTGTTGTCAGTTTGAAACTTCTAACAGCTAACACATACACATGATGTTTAACAGCTGCACACAGACGCACATAAATGATCAGAGCCATCACTTTGTGGACTGGATGGAAGCTGGTTCTCCACAGTTTGTCTTGACACATTGCAACTGTATTATTTGTGTATTGCTCAGGTGTGTAAAAATAGCACGTCTATTTCAGCTCCCAAACGCTGGCATGGATCTGCGGTGCTAATAAAAGCCAATATGAATATATCTTAGGGTGCTGATCATTGTTTGGTCAGCTGTCAGTGATCAGAGCCAACAGCCATCCTCCATATCAGTTCAAATTAAAAATAATGCTATGAATGCCCATGTAGTGCCTGTTGACACACTGTGCTTCCCATCCGTTATCTTCTCAAATAAATAAACGTTACGCAGTCAGCCCTGTTTACTGCACATGAAATAAATGAACGTCTGAGCTTCACTCAGCCAAACGGGGCATGTGCTCTGAATTGTGATCTTACAGTCTGACATTAGTGAAGATAAGCAGCTTAGCTTAACGTAGTTACTGAGATCAGTTCCTCCAAAGAGACAGAAGGGAAGGGTGCTGACTCGCATGTGCTGGATCTTCTGGTGTCAACGATATATGAAAATGGGATTAATGGTTAAAGGCTTGTCCACATGCATTCTTGCTTCAAGCAGATCACAGAAAATCATCTCTCACACTTTCATAACAAGTGACTGACCGAGTCCATCAGCAGCTTTTTTAGTCAGTTTTTAAAATTTTGGCAGAGTAGCTGGATGCGTATTAAAATTATGATTCTCTGATCTCAGAATTTTAATAATTAATTGAGCTAATTTTTTAAAATCATTTTCAAACTTTCTGAAATGTTTTGTTTTGCAATATTGTATTTATTTGATTGATCAAAGCTGTTTTTCATGTTCTGCTTCCTGTCACACAGTAACTTCCCAACCTTTGGATTAAATACAGTATTCCTTATTTTTTATTATAATTGGGGTAAATGTGGGCTGGAATGATTGGAAACAGCTGTCCAGCGCCTTCATTTAATGACGAGGCCTAATTAAATCTGATAGCTAGATTACAGTACTGTGCATAAGTCCTGAGCCGCCCCACATTTCTTTACATTTTCTTTTAGAACTAGGCAGTGTAGCAATTTTTTAAAATTGGTCTTCAGCAATAGTTCTCCAGACTTTCTGAAGGTCTCTCAAGAAGCCTAAAAACTATTAAGCTTGTTAGAATTGTACAAACTCTGTTTTTGCCTCGTATATTGTATTTCTATTTATCTTTGCAGATGTTTCAATAATTTGCTGCACCTATTTCCAATTTTCGCAGCAAAATAAAAAGAAATTAGAGGGATTCCTAATTCCAAATTCATGCTACATTTTCTTTAATTAATTAGATATTGTATCTGTAAACAATGTTACCATTTTTTTTCATATTGTGAAACATCTTGAAAAACAAACTGAATGATAACTTGTGTTATTCAGAGCAGTGTTGTTTTTGGCAGCCATTTTAGTTTTAGTTTTAGTCTTAGTCTTTTGGACGAAAATGCTTCTTAGTTTTA
>JAVDPK010001309.1:117242-128988 GCA_034780415.1 Cichlasoma orientale | reverse complement strand
AGTCCAGCTCCTCCAGGATGGCACATCAATACGTGCCATTGGCAGAAGGTTTGCTGTGTCTCTCAGCACAGTCTCAGCGCATGGAGGAGATTCCAGGAGACAGGAAGGTACTCTAGGAGAGCTGGACAGGGCCGTAGAAGGTCCTTAACCCTTTAATACTGAGCCTCTCGCCAGCGACAGAACACACTTCAGCAGTGCTGCTGTTCGCGGACTTCTGGCAAAAATTACCGTAATAACCCTATGTTGGATGCAAAGCACAATTTCTCAGCTTTCAGAAGCCGTTTGAATTTTTCTGGTTGCATAATTACGGTAATTCAAAGTACGTTTGATCTGACGTCTCAGCGGTGATACGCTGCGTGTCGACCAGCTGTTCACGGCAAGTAAGGGCCGGTAACGGGTGCTTGAGCGGCGACCGCGCGGTGTTTTAACCCATCAGCAGGACCGGCATCTATTCCATTGTGCAATGAGGAAGAGGATGAACACAGCCAGAGCTCTACAATGACCTCCAGCAGCCACTGGTGTGAATGTCTGACCAAACAATTTATACTTTAAATTGTAGCTGTGGTTTTGCTCTTTAAGAAAACAACCTTTTCAAAACTCTGCCATTTACAGAACTGAAACTCGGAGCCTGAGAGTGTCAGGAGTACCTTCCACATCTGACATTCACTCCAATGTTAACTCTTCTCCTCTCTCTGGGCCAAAAACCAAAAGGGAGGCACTTTTTAAACCGCCATTTCTAACTCAATTTTTGTGGTACAGACATAAAAAAAAGACATGTCCTGCTTTGGTAAGGTCTCTGTGTGCTCACAGTGAAGAGAGTTTGTCACTGGGACCTGCAGTGTTTGTGTGGTAATCTGTTGTTTATGGGTCTGATTTTCTTCTGTGTGTCACTCTTTTTGAAGGGAAAGACACAGCTTGAAGCAGCTTGTTTCTGATTAGTGGATTCAAATTCAGACGCATGAAGCAGATGGTTCAAATATAGGCAGTTAGTGCCAATGTTACTTTTTTTTTCAGCTGTTTTAGCTGATTCAGCAAATTAGGTTTGAGCTATTTTAAGCATTTCTAGGCAGTGCAGCTGTTGTGATTCGGCGCTATATAAATACAACTGAACTGAAAATTGAATGTGAGACACTTTCCCATTCTGAGTACACTCATTACTCATCATCATCATCCAGGCAAGTGGCCACTTTCCTCATGTTTGTTCATTCCAGCATGGATTATTCTTCATATTTATACGGACACGATGTTTCAAAGAAGATCTCAACACTGCTTTATCTGCACATTGGACGAGTAGTTGGATCAGTTTAATCTGTTTTTCAAAAAGAATAAAAACTGTTTGCATTTAAACAAAGTTTAAAAATGTGTTACTTCTTATTTTCTTTGTAATTAACCGTCTTAACCGTTGATTGTTGTGCAGTTGTAAAATCGTGTTTCTCATGTGTTGTACTGTCTTCTTCACAATAATTAGTGCTGAATAGTTCATACACACCAACAACGCAAGCAGGAGTATACACTGATAAATCTGTTTATGACACAAACAAATATAAACACACAATCTTGAAAAGCTATATTTGAGCTTTGGTTATTTTTAAAAGGCAAAGAGTTCAGTTTGTTTTGTTTACGCTGTGCTCTGATGCTATACACCACATGATGTCAATCTACGGCACTGAAAGTGTACCCTCAGCTAGTGCTGGGCGGTACAGTTTATTCCTGATTTATTTTTGAGAGGAATATTTTTGAGATAAGAGTTTTTTGGGTTTTGGAGTTTATGTATTTCTTTCGGTTTCTCCCTGTTGATGTTCATGTGTGTCCTTACTATCACACACATTTAGCACAATTTTTTTTTAAATGGTATCTTTTGTTGATCTTTATTACACAATGACTACTCTTGCTACTTTAATCTTGCACCTGACAAAGTATGAAAAAACTAAAACTAATACTCGAACTAATTAAAACTAAAACAAAGCATCCATCCATCCATCCATCCATCCATCCATTCGCTTCCGCTTATCCTTTTCAGGGTCGCGGGGGGAGGGGGGGGGGGGGCTGGAGCCTATCCCAGCCTATCCCATAGGGCGAGAGGCAGGGTACACCCAGGACAGGTCGCCAGTCTGTCGCAGGGCTAACACAGAGACACAGACTTTGCACTCACATTCATGCTCTCATTCACACCTATGGGCAATTTAGATTGGCCAATTTACCCCAGTAAGTGCATGTCTTTGGACGGAGGCAGAACTTAATCCACACAATTTATAATAATAATAATGCATTAATCTTATATAGCACTTTTCAAGGCTCTCAAAGACGCTTTACAATTTCGTGCACTATTCATTCATACCTCAATCATACTTGGTGGTGGTAAGCTACTAATGTAGCCACAGCTGCCCTGGGGCTGCCAATCTGCGCCTACGGCCCCCTCCAACCACCAACCACACGACGACATTCGACGACGACATTCACACTTGGGCAATGTGGGATAAGTGTCTTATGTCTTGTGCGCTCAGACGGGGACTCGAACCAGCGACCCTCCGGTTGCAGGGCGTGCACCTACCCACTGCGCCACTGCCACACACAATTTCTTTCTTGGTGTATTAAAATGTGTCAAATATCATCTCACCATTACTGCCATCAGCGTTCTGCTGTAACTGAAACAATAACTGAAGCCAGTAAAGATAAAAATGCAAAGATATGATGTTTTGACCCCCAGTGTTTCAATCATATTGCAGTCTTCATCAGTGGAGTTATTAAAGCTTTTTAGCCCATATAGTCAAGAACTCTTGGAAGAGTATGTAATATTTAATGCCGTGGCAACTGCTCATGAAAAATATGTATAAAATTCTGGACAGTTCTTTAAACTATGGCGTCTAACTTTCCAGGGTCAAGAATGGTCTTACAAACAAAACACTTTAGCTGACGTGGATCACATCAGTTAAATGTGAACTCCCAGGGCTGATTTATGACTTGTTACAATGGGTTACTCAATCAAGCTGGTCAGTTTAGAAGCATTATATTTGATGTCAGCATGGGAAACAATCAGAATCCAGTGTGAGCTTTTAAAAGCACCTTATCTAAGAGGTAAAGAACTGCCCAGAGCTCTGCATATCCACAGAGGGAGAAAGGAGAAACCAGACAAGGTCACATTCCTGTCGTCAAAGGAACCGTGGAGAACTTAGTTCTCTGATCCTGCTAACTACGGTCTCAACTGTTTAAGCCCATGGCAAGGAATTAATAAGTGGTGATTATATCCCAGGATGTGCTCTCATTAATTCAAGAAGCAGTGGTGATAAAGATGAGTTATTAAAATGTTTTAAGATACTGCGTGCCAGGTCAAACTGACTTTGTAGAGTGAAACAATTGGCAATGCCAAATGTTACCTGAATACACAACACTGCAGGTACACCATACACAGTTAGTCATTAGTAAATTGGCAGTATAAAACAATTTAATCAATGCAACCATCCCGTCTGTTTACAGGTACTATACTGTCTCAAGGCTTCTATTGAGTGACAAATGAGTACCTTGTTTAAATTGAATAAATCTGGTGTATTAACACTGTGTAAGACACCAAAGGTACATGGCACTTGTTTTTAACACTGTTTGTAGTGCCAAGCAGGTGTGCAGAGCTTCCTTTAATTTAAACAGGCCTGCTGCTCATCAATCATCTCCTGGCAATCTCACTGACTGCACCGCTGACCTTCAGTTGGCCCATCCAGTTCCAGCAGCAGCATGAGAATTAATCACTGAGTCACTGTGAAGCTAACTGGTTTTATATTACATTTGAGCATTTTCTATTCACCCATTTTGCCTGGCTGAGACCACCAGTACAAATGAGTTCACAATTTACAGTCACTGAGCTGTAAATCCAGAGGAAACCGCAGGTCACAAAGAAGGAAACTTGGTCTGTAAAAAAGCAAGAGGGGGGGGGGGGGTGGAAGAAGTGCTGTTACCTGCTCTAAACTTTATTTTCTGAAATATACAACTCATGAAGTGACTCTGGAAAACCTTCTGTGCAACTGGTGCATCTACACACATTCCGAGACCAGCGCACAGCCATTAATACACCACATACAGGCATATTTAAATATTAGGGCATTTGATCCATAGAGGGACCCTTGTTTGGTTGTGAGGAGAAAAACAGACCCCAACCTGGCTTTTGTTTAGTTAATAGAAGTTAAGAATAACCTGCCTGCTAACAAGGCAGAATTACTAGCTATTTAAAACAGTGTGAATAACATCAGCTGACATCTGCAAACTCCTGAGGCTGATCTAGCTCAAAAATGGGCTAGAGGGTCTCACACATTTATAAAATACAAATGCTAGATTCATGAAGTGTACCAATGGTTGCAACTTACTGTTGCACAAGTTAGACAAATTGCAGATACAGCTTGATTTGCCATTATTTATTTTAATGTGTTTTAAAGTAATGCAGCTAACATAGCAAGACAATTCATTTAGCATCTAAGAGTTACAACATAGCTGTGCGCACGCACACACACACACTTTGAGCGCAGTTATGGGGGTTGCCAGGTTTTAGTGACTGATATGCTGAATAGAAGATTTTGCAGCTTGAGTAACATCAGACTAGAGCTGGGTGATCTTATCTAATCACTCTTATCACGTTAATTTTTTTATCCCCTCTTGGTATTTGTCTAAACATAAATAAATAAATAAATAAATAAATAAATAAATAAATAAATAAATAAATAAAGCATTTGTCTAAAGAGGAGATAAGTAAACAGCTGTTTCAGTGCTGTGAAAAATTATTTGTCCTCTTCCTGATTTATTTATTTTTATTTCACATATTTGTCACACTTAAATTAATTTTAATAATAGCTAAAAATAAACCAAGTAAATGCAAAATGCAGTTGTTTACTGATGAATTAATTTATTAAGGGGGAATAAAAAGCTATGCAAACCTGGTCCTGTGGGAAAAAGTAATTGCCCACCTTGTTAAAGAATTAACTGTGAAAGTTCAATTTCACTAGCCACACGCAGACCTGATTACTGCCAGACCCGGTGAATCAAGAAAGCCACTTAAACAGAACCTAAATAGAACCTGTGTGAGAAAGTACAGTAGACTAAAAGCTCTCATAAATTCAGACATCACGCCATCATCTAAAGAAACGCAAAAACAGATGAGAAACAAAGTCATTGACATAGATCAGTCCAGAAAGGGTTACAAAGCCATTTCTCAGACTCTGGGACTCCAGCAAACCACAGAGAGAGCCAATATGTACAAATGGAGAAAACCCGGAACAGGAGGTCACAAAAGAACCCTGAACAACATCTGAAGAACTTCAGGCCTCACATGCCTCAGTTAAGGTTCTAGTTAAGGTCAGGAGATTGGGCAAAAATGGCATCCAGGGCGACTGCTGAAGGAAAAGCTTGTCTCACATTTGCCAAAAATCATCTTGCTGATCCAAGACTTTTGGGAAAATATTCTGACGAGACAAAAGCTGAACTTTCTGGAAGGTTTACAGCTGACATAAAACTCACAGCAAAAGAACACCATAGCAACAGTCAAACGTGGTGGTAGTGTGATGGTCTGGGGTTGCTTTGCTGCCTGAAGCTCGAGAACACTCATATAGCAGAACAATGTTCCAAAACACCGCGGTAAGTCCACCTCTGAATGGCTCAGGAAGAGAAAAAGTTTTGTTCTGATTTACATCTGATGCTTTGACACCACCTTAAACAGGCCGTTTATGCTTGAAACCCCTCCAGCGTGGCTGAACTGAAACTATTCCACAAAGAAGAGTGGGCCAAGATTCCTCCACAGCAATATTCTGTAATAACTGACTCATTGCCAGTTATTATAAAGACCTGACTGCAGTTGTTCCTGCCAAGGGTGGCACAACCAGGTATTAGGTTTAGAGGGAACTACTTTTCCACATAGGGCCAGGTAGGTTTGGATAGGCAGGTAGCTCTTTTCCCTCAATAAATGATTTGTATATACTTGGGTTATATTTGTCTAATAGTAAAATATTTTCATGATCTGAAACATGTAAGCATGACAAATATCCAAAAATCAGGAAGGGAGCAAATATTTTTTCACAGCACCGTAAAATAACAGAACAGAGCCGTTTGTCCACATCATTTTCCACTGAATGAATATGAGCCATGGCGATGGAAGAGCATAAGTTGATGGGACCCACTCTTTTCCAGGTAGTTAGAAAAGTCAGTGTGACACTTCAGACAAAGGAATTTATATATATGGCATATTCATGCTGGGCCATACTGAACTGAGTGCATCAGGAGCTCTAAACAGATATGCAGGATGGTGAGAAATTACTTCAGTTTTCCGGCCTGGGACACAGTTTCTCCAGACATCCATCAGATAAACTATTAACCAATGTTCCTTATAAGCTTCCTGGTATGTCACCACAATATATCTGCACCTTTAGTTGCTGTCCCAGTGTTTTAAACAACTGTATACACAGCTGCAGTACTGAGCTCTGAGGCAGTAGACTTACCAGATACCCAGGATGACGGCCTGTTCCTCAGCACTTAGGTCGGGCAGCTCGTACTGATCTGGCTCTGCTAAATTGATCTTATCCAGCAGGGTGTCATCACCCAGACTGTAGTCCTGTAGGCATGGAAACACACAGTGTGTATTGATATTTGCTATATATACACACACACACACATACACACAGACACAACACCAGGGGTGACCCCAGGGCTAACCAAGAACACCCTGGAGAGACTGTCTCAATCGGAAGACTTGGTAACCTTGGTATCCTCCCACAACAGCTGGAGAAACAATTAAGTATTAAACACATTTGCATATTTGGCATGGCTTTTTTTTTTAAGTTAATCAAATGATCACTCAAATGTAATGTACTTGCATTTATATAGTGCTTTTTTCTACAAGCCACATGAAACCACACATTAATACTGTGTTTTGTTCTATACACTTGAAGCCTTTTATCTACCTCACATCCAAAGCGAGTACAGAAACATGCATGTCTTTGGACTGTGGGAGGGACACAGTCAGAGGGAGAACATCACACTCCACAAAGAAAGGCCCAGCTGGGGTTTGAACCAGGAACCTTCTTGCTGTGAGGTGACAGTGCTTGTTGCCCAGTGAAGGTGTGCTTTACTCAGGTGGACCAGCAGCTCTGGACCAATAAGAGGCCTCTTTAGAACACAATGTAGCTCAACCAGCAGGTGCTGAATATAGTTGATTGGAATGAAATATCATAATAACTAATACTTGTAACAGTTACGGAACACCCACGGGTTTCACAAAGTCCTGTATGACTCCGGATCGTCGAGTCACGGTTTGTACTGACATCTGTCTGACTCGATCATTTCATTGTATCAGTTCTCTTCACATTTCTTATCTGAGGTTTGAATCTTTGAAAAATCTTAGCAATTAATGAATCTAAAGGACTTGTTTGAGGAATATATTAAAAAGGCAGTGCTGGTTATTGATTGCTAAGAGGGTAACGTTTGGAACTGTTCAGTACGGGTTTAATACGAGCTTCAATGTTCAGTAATATTCAGCTGGGTACGTCCCAGAAACAAAAGAACTACTGTGAAATTAGACTAATAAACTTTGAGCTACCACTTACATGATGAACTTCTAAGGTCTACGTTGCACCTCTGAAGCTTTGGAAGCTGAGTTTATGTAATTTTTATTTCACTGTGTTTTTCACCTTACTGCTGATTCACACTCACGAGGAAACAGAACAAAAAGCACAACAAAACATTTATGTACTGAGATCAGTTTTTCATTAATTGAGGCACAAATTATCCATTAAAACAACCAACAAGCTGGTGGGTAGGGCTTTGCACATACATAACATCTTTAACCTTCAACATCTAACTATGAGCGTGCACATTCAGTTTGGATTTCAGAGTCCGTGAAGTCCACCATGCAGTCAGGATGAGCTGAGGCTCAAACTACTTAACCAATTATGAGGTATTCAGAAATTTGGGACTGAACGGTCAGCAACTATCAGTGACAGTCAAGTGCATTCCTCTGGTCTGAGCAAACTCAATGCGTTGTGATAATGTGGTTTGGCACCAGCAACAACAAGTCCTGGATCTGGCTTGCTTTCATTAGAATAGCACAAGAGTTCCAAGTCCACTCAGACCCACAGCGACAGAAATGGCCCAGTTTCCCTTTTGGCACTGGGTTTGATTGGCCAGTGATAAACACTTCCTTCTCCTTCCCTCTCTACTTTCCTTCTATCCATTTGAGATAGGGAGCCCATGTGCTCCGGTTAATGACAGTCTTGATTGAGCCAATTTACTCCCCCTCCACCAGTAATGAGGGTATTAGTGGTCTGAGCATAGCACAAGGAACTGGACCTGAGCCATGGCCACAAGACTAAGAGCTCCATGGACACACTCCAGGAAAGGTTTGGAAGATTTCAGAAAATTTATATAAGATGGAATCAGCATCTCATTCCTGAATTCTTCAGCACCAACTATCTTGGAATTAATATGGACTGAACTCCATTATGATAGCTAAGAAGGTTAGAATCCTGTGTTCTGTTAGCATGGTATTTGGATAGGTAAATAAATGACAGTTTTCAGTGAAACGTCAGCGCCAGGATCAAATAAAATCTGCTTCTTTGTGTTTTCAGACGTGTCACTGCTGTGGTTAAATGTTAGATTGGCTTCCAAAACAAACAAAAAACTCTAAGTTTGAAGAAAAGATGTTTTCAGTTAACCATCTGGGTTTTTTTTCTCTGGGTGAGGGGCAGAAAAACCAAACAAAAAACAACTATTACAGATCACAAACACACAGAAGTCTTCCATATGGAAGCTACATCCTTTGTCAAAACATTTATCCAAGTCAACAACCTTCAAAGTTTTTTGGCTTGGCTCCTTCTGACTGGCAACTGACTGCCAGGAAAACCACCAGAGGCTGGCAGCTTCTCAGATGCCGTAACAGACTGGCTGATTTAATGCAAAGGAAGCTGTAGTATGACTCCTCCTGAGAGAGTTAGGCTAAAGAGCTTACACAGAGTGTGTTCAAACTTTAGGCTGGTACTGTATCAGTCTAGCCACCCCGTGTCCCACACTGCTTCACAAGCTCCGAGTCCAAAACAATGTTAACATGGGGGATAACAGACCTCCAAAGTAACAACAGAAAAAGGGTTTTGGTGTCATTTTTGGGTTATAGGGCCTGCAAACATAATTAGCTCCATAGTCTATTACAACAACACATTCCCAGCAGGGTACAACAACCTGTCTCACATCTGTATAATCCAGCTCACAAGAGGAAATGGATGTGTTTGAGGTACAACAAAACAAGACCATCACTGTGAACGAATGTGCCGCCGTGATTGTTTTCTCCTGATTATCTTGCTTTCGTTAATGTCGGAAGCCAAATTCATGCCTGAAAATAAAATGTAATCAACCACACAGCTCCAGCTTGCTGCCGAACTACACAGCATCTTGCAGTGGAAGGTAAATGAACCAGCTTAATGTAAGCACACAATGTTAGCAGCAAGGGCAAAGGGAGTCAGCAGGAGAGCGTGAGTGACTGTGAAGGACCTAAAATATGTGTAGAGTGAGGAAATGCAGAGAAAGGATGAAGAGGAGAGTTACCAGCTATGATGGAGGGAAAGCAGACTGTGCTGTGAATGTGTGGGGGATTGTTTAAAACTGTGCGCTTTACGGACCCGTTCAAAAGCACGTTTATTCCTCCGCCTGAAGAGCACAATGAAACATTCAGACAGCAGCCATTCTTCTCTTTTCTGCTCGTTGGTGTTTCTGTGGGAGAGTGTGTGTGTCAGCACACTGTGGCGGGTATCTGACCAGCATTTTATCATGAAGTGGTTGACACACCCGAGGCGCTGGAGCTCTGACTGCGCAGCTTTGTGAAACACCAGCAGGGAGTAATTCATGGCAGCAAAGTGATTTTTTATTTTTCATAGACGGCACGACAAATGGGTTGTCATAGCCTAGGATCATAAACACACACACACACACACACACACACACACTGAACTAAGGAGGACTATGTTATCAACTTTGATGTGATTAGTTTGTCAGCAAACTCTAAACGTCAGATCTGTGTGAGAATTACAGGAGAGGTAGGTCTGAGATCCGGATCCAGAAATTTCTGAAACACTGATTACATTGTATGATTTTGCTTCATATTTTTGCAAACACATATTTGAAATAAGAACAATAGAGAGATATTGTTGTAGTGTTCTCAAACAATAAACTAGCCTGTATCCTGATTTCCGTTGATACCAGGATTTCAGCATGTAGTTCTTGTCAAACGTGGTCTGACCTCCATTTAAGTCAAAATTTAGACACAAACAATCTGAAGAAGAAAAAAAAAACACGTCTTCAAAGGCTGCTGGGAGTCAGTGTTCAGGTCAAGGACATGAGATTGGAAGTTTGGGTTTTTAGAGGTGCTCCTCACTCTAAATAAATGTCTACAACATCTGGTGTTAGTGGAAGGACCCCATGAAGGAATCTACTGGGTGGCACAGTGGTTCAGCGGGTAGCACTCACAGCAAGAAGGTTCCTGTTTCAAATTCTAAGCTAGCCATGGACGTGAGGTTAATGGACGGTTTGGTTAAGGTTTGATTTGTAGTTGGGTGGTCTCTGAGTGGTCAGTGAGACAAAAGATTACACCATGAATCAAGGCTGCAAAAGTACACTTGGGCATTTCAGAGCATTTCTGGGACAATGTTCAGTGGAAATATAACATTTAACTATATTTTTAATACCCAAAAATAAAAAAAACTTGATCCTGACACTAAAACATGATGGAGGGAACTTCATGTATCAACTTCATGGTTTAGGGCTGATTTTCTAACTTAGGTCCTGGTCACTTCACAATTAATGAGGGGAAAACTCATTCAAAAAAAGATCAAGAAAGGCACTGCTATTACTCAGCTGGTTCAGCAGGCACCCCATATACCACAACACTGCAGGGGCGGGGTTATACTCTACCCAAGACCACTTCCTGCGTGCCATTCCCGCTTACTCTCCTCCAGGTTTTCTCTACTTTCCCATCAGGTTTAAAAATGGGAATTCTATAGTTTCATTGGCCTTTTCTTGCAGTGTAAACATTAATTGACTTTGTTTGTAATGATGCTCTATTATTGTAGTGTCTTTACCTTACAATATAAAGTGCTTGGAGGCGACGGATTTGGTGCTCTATAAATAAAATTGAACTGAATCATATAAATCAACATTTAGACCTTTCAGAGTTGTTGTATACAGTAAATATCTTCTGGATGTTATTGTGTTGTCTGCATATAATCAATGTGTGCTGCGTAGTTTGTCTTTCGTATGCCACAACAACAGGACATAGTTGCGCAGGATATTCTTTTCATAGAATAATATTCTTTTCCCAGTTTAGGGGAAAGATTGAGTTAAAGGTTCGTGTAGTGCATTGAGAACTTATTGGGTCAAGAGGTGTCAGATGGTATTAAAAAGGTCCGGAAGCAGACGTCTCCATTTGCTGATGATGCAGGGTATTGAAAAAGTTTATTTGCCCCACAATAGTCACGGTTTTAACATTCACACATCATGGACATGTTGCAAGCTGGTTCATGAACCACAGAAAATGTGGCTGATGCAGAACTGTGGTTGGAATAAACATGACATGAAGGCAGAGGCTCGACAAAAGTGTCAAAGTGATAGATTAGATACCGTAAACAGTGCTGCAAAGAGGACAACAGAAGCTCATACCTTGGGCAGATTGGCCTGAGGTGTAGGAGTGGGAGTTGCCTCATCGATCATCTGATCAGGCTGATCCTGCTGTCTT
>JAVDPK010001309.1:91073-104401 GCA_034780415.1 Cichlasoma orientale | reverse complement strand
CCCATAAACACTCCTAAACCTGTGGAAAGCCTTCCCAGAAGAGCTGAAGCTGTTATAGCTGCAAAGGGTGGGCCCACCTCATATTAAAGCCTCTGGATTAAGAATGGATGTTACTCAGGTTCATGTGTGTGTGAAGGGAGATAAGCGAATATAGTGTATTTTATCTGTTCCAATAATTTTGCTCACAAGAAAAATGGGTGTGTTCAGACGAAAGTGATCAGCAAAAACAATGGGATTGGTCTCACTGTTCCAGTACTGGTGGGGAGTGTATTCATTTTGTTGTCCTTGTTCTTTTTAAACGTACTGTTTGTAACATCGTTTCCCTGTTAAAACCCATTTTAATATACTTTAGTATAAGTTTCAGTATTATCATTTTTATGTATGTGGATGTGTGTGTAGCATTCACTTCAATTGTTTAAAGTTTGTTCCAATGTTTAGTAATAAAGTTAGTTATTAATAAATAACTGGACATGAATAACCCGAGCTTATTACATAATATTACAGTATGTTTCTAACCAGGAGGCTCATTCTCTATTTTTCTTTGTAGATATAACAAATGTGCGGTTCAACTTAAAAGAAAGCCAGATGTGAAATGTAAAAGTGAGCTCAGAGGTCAAATGTGACACATTTAGACGTGACATTTAGAATCCAGGAACATTTCCTAATTGTTGCCAATAAAAACACAAGCAGTAGAATTTTAAGCATAGATGAGACATTTTATGAAAGTTTGACCTTAATGGACCCTGAAGAAGAGGTCAGAGGTTAAAGTAACATATTTTAGAACCCCCATATATCATTCCCCATAAACCTATACAAACAATGGCATTAAGTATTAATAAACTCTATACAGCATTATTATTACTTTGACCTTCAGATCAATCTATTGAACTTGAAGGAGAGGTCAGAGGTCAAATGTGGCATTATAAATCTTTACACAGTACTTTGTATATGTTGAAATACACAGCACACTTGTAAGAATCGTGGTTTCTAAGTTGTAAGATTTTTGTCAGTTTTCCACCAATAAATTGTTACATTAACCTTGAAGACCGTGTTGGATGCAAGCCAAATGTAACAGACTGTTAACATGACCTCACTGTACACCCCCACAAAGGTTTACCAGCATTCATTCAAATCTTTTTGAGCCATCGTGTTGACAGACAGAATGACACACGCGCGCTACCCAAAGCATGACTGCCGTGGCAGAGGTAATTACATTCCTACTGACAATAGATTGTTTTTTAGGCCAGTACTGATATTGATACTTGTAGTTTATTAAAAAGAAAAAAATATTTAAATTATCTCAAACCTTATTTGGACTTTTTTTTAAGCAAAAAAAATAAATAAATAAAAAATCTCCAAAACAGGTACTAAAGAACTCACATTATGCTGAAGGGCATTTGTATAAAGCTGAGATCAGTTGAGCCAGTATGGTTGCTGGGCACGTTTTGATGCATCTCTGCAGGTGCCAGGCTCCGGGCTGCCCCGCTCACAGTGAGCAGCAGATTATTGCTCTCCCAACTGGATTTTCCTGCTTTCTGGCTGAAGCTGACATGATGAATTCACAGGGTGTGATGCTTAGTGAAACTAAACCTGCAAACTCGACCTTTTCGACTGTCATAACTCATTTTCTTATTCAGCTAATTCAGTGAGGGTGGGCAGCACATAGAAAAAGCAACAGACCACCGTGCTGCTCTGAGGATAGGTGCTCTTTGATCATACTTTTCATGCAATGGCAATTTTATTACAGGTAAACTCAATGTGCTCAACATAAAAACCCATGTAAGTCTACTATGCCTTAAAAACAACAAAACAAACCTTACAAACACACACACACACACACACACACGTAAGCCTGTGAGAATGAAAAAGTGTACTTTTGCATAAAGCTGGATCTTTTGCTGTTATTGAACAGATGAGTCTGTACTGTAAGCCCATTGAAAGACGCACTTTGAAAAATCCAGCTGTGTAAGAACGTAAACAAGGACAAAGGTCTGTGTTAAACACACATTTGTGCTGTAGCCCCACTCGGCCACAACCCTCTCGCCAACGTGACGATCCAGCCCCACACATTTGATTTTGTTTTGTAGTAATTTTTAATCTAACACCATATTCTCATTAAGTTAATGAGCATAAACAACTCCCCACGGACACTGCATACAGTGTGAGTGTGTAGCTTGCTAATATATGACCCTACACTTGTGTGATGAGGAGGGCCTGCTGAAGAGGCTGATACTGAGATGATGAAAAATGTTGATTTACTGAAGGACAGAGGGCAGCTACAGGGCCACCGCTTGCCAACGAGAAATAATTGTGTTGCCCGGGCGCTCCGTTCAACATCTCCCCATCTTTCATTAGCTTTTTATTTGAGCATGGAGACTGGCTTGGCTCATTACCGCTGATTGCTTTGTGTTACCCCAGTTGAGGGACTAGAGCTAGAGGAAGGAAGTAGATTGTGTTCTGAGCTGCATAACAAAGCCCGGCCAAGTCTCCACTACAGTCCTGGTGTACACACAAAAAATAACAATAACCTAAACACTGACAATAGACGTGTCATGTCAGAGAAATCGTATCAGCTTCAGTCTACCATCATTTTTCTTTGGGGGGAAAAAAAATCTCTTCATATCCCAAAGAAGACCCTTCAGTCGATTTCCAGACAGCTCAGCACGTCTTGAATGTTAAAATTAATATGCAGTTTTTTTCACTTTAACAGTTTCAGTGGTGCAGCCACATAAAGAGCATTTACAGCATCACTACTATTTTTACCATGCAGGTGCTGTTAGGGCTTTAATCATAAGAAAACACTTGACTTAATTAAAAAACTGATTTTTAGAATTCAGGGTTGGTCAAAGGGGGAAAAGTCTAACGTATCCTGAAACTGACCCTGTTGAAACTCCCAAGCTTGCCAATAAACCAAAAAGAATGAGAACAAATGCAAGACGCAGAAACACTCTGCAGAGCCAAGCAGGGCTTCAAATATTCTGAGGATTCTCGGAGGCCTGTTATAAACATGAGTCTTGCAATCCACTGTTAGGCTGAACTTGGGCCAAACTGCTTTGAGCTAAATGAGAATATTAGAGAAGACATTAGCGGACTGCAGTCTTCTGCTGGGGACCACCGATGTGATTTGAAGGCAGCTGATCCGACAAACGTTTCACGGTGATACCAGTGTAAATGTCAGAAGAGCTTAAAGATCAGTGACAAATGAGCACCGCCTTGATATATTCACTGGTGTGGAAAACAAGGTCAACAAAGGCATTGTTACATGAAGCACATGTGTGAAGAAAACCAGCTAATTTACCTCCGATATACCCAATCACACGCTTCTTCTGTTTGGTGCATTTAAAAAATGTAAAGAATTTACATCATCTGTGCAGCTCAACAGCTGTTGTGCTACAGTTAACAAGGGCTCCTCTACTGCCTCCTGGCAGTCGAGTATTTAGGTGGCACAAACCCCCTCCGAGTACAAGTTCCAGAACACATAATTCCCAGGTGAGATTGCAATGAACCTGAATGGCTCTGTCAGAGACACTTTCTGTGAGGAAAGCAGAAAAATGAGCAGCTGGTTTTGTCTCATATTTTTTGTGGATCTCCAGAAAAAACGAGAAAGTTGATTTGCATGATGTGTCCCCGTTAACATTGCTGTGGACCCCCAAATCCAGACGCCATAGCTGTGTCCAAGATGGTCTCACATTCCAACAGGAAGTTAGATTTATGTCCCACACGCCCGTACCTCCGGGTCAGTCACGTGATCCCTCAACTGTCCCCTTGGCTTTAATAAACACTTGAGGTGCGACTGGCGCTGTAAAGGAGGTGTGGAGATTTTCATCTGACCGCTGATCTAATGAAACCCAGGGGCCGTCATAACAGCACAGCGAGGAGGGAGGGAGGAGGCGAGAGGAGGAAGGCTCTGGCTTTATGAGGGGAAATGAAAGCCTGAGGTATGGCCACATGTTTAATGACATTTCAGCTACTCTTCAGGTCTACCAATGAAATGGCAGCAATTATGGAAAACAAGGCAGAGGCCCTCAAATTAGTCCATAATTCATAAAGGTTCAGGCAATGAGCTGCAGTTAATAAGGCAATGGGGAATAGAATTTGCAAAAGCATACCGGGCTGAGCAGCAATATAGATTCAAGATGAAAGATCAGGAACGGCTCAAACGGGCACACCAGTTTCTTCACTGTGTATGAGTTAGTGATCAACTAAAAGCGCACACAGGTACAGGCCGGCTGTCTCTGCCGATGAATAAGCAGGGATGCTCACACAGCTTCGATAAGTTGCGTTAGTCTGGCTTTAATTCTGAGTGTTACACCCCATGATCACCTGCCCCCTGCACCACCTGCATGCAGATTGGGGGGGGCAATGTTAACGGGGACACATCATGCAAATCACACTGGATTAAAGTGACAGTAGCGTTGTAATATTCGGGTATATTCAGACACAACTCGTCTTCTTTGCTGTTGCTAAAGCAAAAACAAAGGAGGCAAAACTGATGTTTAAATGTAAAAAAGAATTTTATTGAATGATTGGCTGATATTCCATTTATATAAAATCAGCCACAACATTAAAACCAAACACCAAAGATTTGTCCTTGTGCCAAAAACAGTTCAAGCATCGGGGCACGGACACGGGAGCTCTGGTAGGTTTATATCAGTGCAAGAACAGCGTGCGTGTCAATACCGATAAATCTGTGACAAGCCATTTTTGGATGAGAATACCGGCAGCTCAATGAACAAAGCATCCTTTACTTTCTGCAACTACAAGAGTTTGCTGTCAGTACTTCAAGGGAATACTGATTCCTTGTGTTTTTATTAAAGAAATGATCATAGATGATTGATTTCACAGTTGATTGATGTAGGCCCAACATGACAGCTCCACAGAAGTATCTTTATAAACACAAACTATATTTCACCATCACTATTTTAGAGGAGGAGGACACGGTGATGTGTCATTCATTTGATGTCAGAGCGCATGTTATTGTGTTACTACCCAGTTAATTCTAAGACACAACAGAGCTAGATACAGCCAGAGATCCACCTCATGTTTTACTTCATCGCTTCCTAGAGACACCACAGCATTGTCGTATGGAGTAGCACACATTGGAGTGTAGGCTCTATCAGGGCAGTACGACCTGAGCTCTGCCCCGGTGATATGCATCCACTCTCAGTTTAAGTGCGCTACACTTTGGTTGAGGCCAGTCAACACTGCTTACATGAAACAGTCTGAGGTTTTGTAATGTGGGCACATCGTCTGCATTAGCAAACAGTCAAGTCCATCAGCATCTGCTTGTGTACACACCACAGTGGATTCAAGGTGTTTAACAAACATACTGCGTTAACTGCTTCATTACCAGATGAGGCCAGCTTCCTCATTATTTGTTCCAAGCATTGAATTTACATTTGTTAGTTATTCCCTGAATCTCTCAATATGAGGTGGAAAGAGATGTTGAAAGTAGAGACCATCATTTGGCTGACAAACCCAAAGAAACCCATCTGGTCCATTCTTAAAAAAGAATCAATGGTCAGCACAGTAACACAAAAGATCTGGAAGACCACAGAAGATGAAGAAGAATTCTGCAAACAAAAACCCGCATGCAACATTAGCCAAATCAGGAGGCACGCATATTATTGCCAACGTCTACAATCAAGAGACGCCTTCATTAATGCAAATACACAGGGTCTCCAACAAGGTGAAAATCACTGGTTACATTCAAAAACAAGAAGGTGAGATTAGACTTTGATGACTGCTGACAGAAGTACACACTCTCTGCTTAGATTCAGCCAACTGCTGCAAAACGGATCAGATGGCACTTCGCAGTGCAAATAGATAACACTGCAAAATTAACTACAGAGTTTCTCAAGGCATAGAAATGGGATATTCTTCAATGGCCAAGTCAGTCAGCTGATCTCAGCCCAACAGAATGTAAATTTCAATTACTAAATACAAACTGAAGGCAGGCAGACCCACAAACAGGCAGAAACTGAAGGTGGCTGCAATAAAAGCCTGGCAGAGCATCTCCAGGAAGGAAACTCTGTGATGGCCATGAGTTCAGACTTCAGGCCGTCACTGACTGCAAAGGATCTTTACCCATGTATTAAAAGCAATTCTTAGATTTAAAAATATGTTTGTCCAGTTTATTGAGCCTCTGTGAATGGAAGCCTATGTATAAACTGGCTGTAATTCCTACACAGTTGATGCTTTTGCTTAACCCCTTAAATTCAAGCTGAAAGTCTGCACTTCAGTTATATATTAATTATGTGAATTAAAATCCACCGTGGTGGTGCAGCGACAAAAAACAAAGGTGGCACCAGTGTCCAAATACTTATGGACATAACTGTATTGGCTCATGACGCATTCAAGTTTACATCTGCTATTATCAAGCATTCTTTTGTTGAACTGTGGCTTTCAAAACATCGAAATGCAAAGCAATTTCATGCCCTAGTCAATGCAACACAAACTGACATCATGGCTGATATTAGCTGACAGCTGCAGCTAACCTAGGAAAAACAGCCCATAATCAAGGGTTCAGGAAACACATTTAAATTTATAGAAAGCAAAGCACTAACCAATGCATGCTGGGTCATGGTGATGTATCTGATTATGATTAACTGCAAACTCCTCATAACGCTGCCACCTGTTGGCAATATGATGGCCTTTTTCTGCATGTCTGTAGAGCAATTAATGCCAACCATGGGTACAAATACTTTAAGGGATACTTCTGCAGTGGCCATGAAATGATTGGCTCTATTATTACAAATAAAGATTAACAAGTTGGATAAGGAGTGGAAAATAGATCAAGTAAATAATTTGTTCAAATACAGTACTGTCCAAAAATCTTGAGCCTCCTCTGATTTCTTTATATTTTGCTTCCAAGAAGATTTCATTGATCATGAACAGGAGTTCTCCAGACTTTCTGAAAGGCTTTGAAATGGTTTTCATTGGACAGTGCCCATTTTTTCCACTCATTTTCAGTCCCGTCCCTGTTCCTGACCATCTTCAGAGGAATGTTTTTGTTTGTTAAACCAATTAACATTGACCTGAGAATCATTCGAGCATATAAAGGCGCATTACTCAGGGAATGGGCCACTGATGTGTCTATACATAACAGACAACTTAGCAAAGCACAAATTGTAAATTGTATCTTTTGGGCACTTTGTCACTAGCAGCCTGTCGCAAAAACAAATATTCTGTTCCCATTTCTTTAGCTGATTCTATGAAAAATGCCAGAGAGAAAACAGGCACAGAACAGCATTCTTCCACCAACAGCATGATTCCCAAAGAGCTATTAGTTAAAAATTTGACATCTCTCAGTATGGTGCGCAGTGTGTCCTTAAAAACTTTGAGGAAACTCTACCAGCAGAGGACAAGAAGTAGCAGACGGAAAAGGAAAAAATCTCCAGCAGGCACACAGCAAAAACCTGACACAGGACCTGAGAGGTGCATTTGGCACTTCAGCTGATCCTTCTAGGAGTGGACGTCAAGAAGCCATTCTTAAGGAAGGGAAACGGCGAGAAAAGGCTGAGGTATGCCAAATTACACAAGAACTGGACTGGAAATCAGTGGCTGATGGAGTGACCAATCCAAATTTGACATCTGTGGTTCAAACAGTCATCAGCATGTGTAGAAAAAGTCAGGAGAGCGGTACAACAGCGAGTGTCTGCAGCAGTCTATAAAACACGGTGCAGGATCTGCCATGGCTACATTTCAGCCAGTGTTGAGATCTTATCAAAATTGATGGAATCATGAATGCAGAAAGGGACCATAAGATTTTGATCCACTATCCACAACACTATCAGGAAAGCATCGGATCGGTAACAGCTTAATTTCTCCATTTAATCCTAAACACACTATGAGTGCAGTGAAACCATTCCTGGATAGAAAAACACACAATGGAGCATTACCAGTCATGGACCGGCCTCCCCAGTTACAGTCTGGCTGACAAACTGTGAGCCAACAGTAACAGATGGAAAAAGGAAGCCTAGTGCCTCTAGTTTCTACACCACTAAATCTTCAAATGCATTCAATGCACGCATTCAAATTCATCACATCGTACGTAACTGTCGGCAGACCTTCTTACCAAAACAGCATGACCGCAGCTTGCACTGAAATTCCCAGTAAGGAAGCGTAGCTCTTCTATCTTTGCCCATACCGCACTAACACATGAGCATCATGGCAAAAAGAGTTTCCAGCCCTATTTACTGATTTATTATCTTTTCCACAGACACAGGTTTTTGTATTTGTGACAGTAACCCAAAAAAAACAACAACAAAAAAAAAAACACTACATCTGTGGAAGAGCAGATGCAACGGTGTACTGAGGACTTTTCACTTTTTGTACTGCTGGGCCGCTTAGAAGCAGAACCTTCCAAAAACTCCAGAACCATCTTTGAAGAAAAGGCGCCTAATGAAATTAAAGGAAGGGAACTGAAATATATCAAACTTAACCATGCCACTCATCCACCAGAGCCCATAAGAAGACCGCTAAGGTGTCAGAGAGATGGACGATGGCTGCACACATCCTGGCATGTAGGGCACCTCAGCAGAGTGCAGCGAACCGTTTACAGCCAGGGAACAGAGGTGTCACTCACTGTGAGGTATGCCAGGAGCCCCTGTCTAATTTATAGACAGCGCTGTTTCATTTTCAACATAGATATCGTGTCACACCAAAATCAAATGAGCTGCAAGTCACTAAGTGGTTACCAGGCTACAGCGGGAGCCCTGTAATGAAGAGCCACCTCTCATCTCCTTCACTGTTTTATTCCACAGTCTCAGTCTCCCGGTACCAAAGAGTGTGTGGGGCAAAGTTTGAGTATTGCTCTGCAGTCAGAATCTAATGCTTTGATTCATATTAATTGATAACTAACCACCTGGCTATCTCGGGATAGAAAATGTTACATAAAAGATTTCTTTACAGAAAAACTAACAAAATAATGACTTCCTGTTAGGTTTTAAACTGACAGTGGACGGATCTTTTATTCTTGTCAGACACTGACTATCTGATAGATAATAAATTTATAGACAGTTCTGGAATATTCTGCTTTAAGACTGCACTGCTAGCCCCTGACTTAAGTTTCCTTCTTATCTCCACTGAAAAATTACTCCATTTAATTAATGCTAATGCACTGTCAGTTGTTGCGGCAGAAATATGATGTGGTCCAGGAACAAACCGTGCCCAAGTCACACTACAGACCAGTTGTTATCCAGCAGAAATCTCGCCCTGTGCCTGTTTAAAGCGGACAGATCGCTCGTAACAAAGACAGCTCTAGTTTGACAGCACTGTTAATGCAGGATATCTACCGTCGGGCTTTCCGGCAGCTGCGGCTCTGTTTCAGGGTTCCAGCCGCCGCTCCAATCGACTCGACGCAGGTGTACGGAAAGAAGACGTCATGCCAGACTAATGATAAACCCTACCACAAAATACGACTTGGCTTTCTTTATTTCATATAGCTACTCAACACAAAATAACAACCTAGTTTCCGTTCAGTTGTCTCCAGCGAACTAAAGCTAACGTTAGCTAATATTTAATTTAAAAAAAAATTGACTTTATTATTTCATGAAAATAAATCCCAGTATAGGATTTAAACCGAATAGCACAGTAATATGCAAAACTCAAAATCGCTGTCCAATATTACCACACGGGAAATCTGTAAGCAATGCCGCTGAATACTGCCCAGAAAAATTAATCGGGTCTGGCATGAGATCCACGGCACGTACCGTAGCTAACAGTTCGCTTAGCACAAAATGAACATGAACTCATTTAAACTGTTGCTCTGCCCATCACAGCTTTCATTAGCATGACATTAGAAGTCCTGTCATTACCTTTACCGGTTACAGTTACACTAGTGCTGTTGCCGTCAAATGTTTCTACACCGATACGTTTTAAATGCTCCTTCGCTTGGCAAGAAAAGACAACCTGCCAGCTCAGCCACGTTTAAAGACGGACAAAATCAACCTTGTTGCGACAGTGTTAACAGCTACGTGGTGAAATAAGAAGCCGGTGTCTCACCTGCAGTGCTGAAGATATTCTGCTTCCATTCCGCTGCTTCACTGGCTGTTAGAAAGCCTCGGAGTACCGCGATCTCTACGTCTAGCAGCGGCATGACTGAACGCCTCTGGTTCTTGCCAAAGTCAGGTTGGAGCTGCTGCCTTCAGTCAGGACGGTCCCAGACAAAAGCCTGCGATAAGCCGCTGTACTAACGAGCTGATTCGGAGCTTCTCAGTCAGTCATGAAATGTTTATTTCTACCCATGTGGAGCAAACAGCATCAGTGAGCAGCCATGACAGATGCGCGTTGCATTGTGGGAAAACTAATCAAGGCGTGCACAGAGATGCCGGACACTTTCAGCCTGCGTGTCCCCGAGCCGAGACTTGATAGAGATACTACTGTTGGGCTCTTTCGTGTCTTACATGTATCCAAACTGACAATCACACTGACAAAAGTAAATAGCTGATAAATAAATAAAGGGTAAGCATGGGGCTCGTTGTGTGTTTATATATAGCTAAATGTATTTACATCTATGTATGATTAAGGGACCACGTCAATCATCTGGTCTAAAAATACTACTGTACTACTGCACTCCTCAGCCGCTCACCCCCCTTTAAGTGCATACTGAAAACTGGTATTTAAGATTTTGTTCAATCAAATATGATTCAAACCCACATAGTAAAACAAGGTTTCATAACTTTCATTATGGTTGCATACTTAAATCCCTCATGGTTTACCCATACACGTCACTAACAAAAAAGGCACAAAATGACATCCTGGAAAGAGGTGATTTTGTTGACTTGAAATCCCATTGCGTTTAGTACATTTATACAGTTATTTAACCAACTTTGATACAGTCTATAAATACAGTAAACCTGACTTAATAAGTTAATGTGTCAAGTGACACTGTAAACATCACATTTTTTTTATTTTTTGAGATTTCAAAAATGATTATATTTCATATTTTTTAAATTATAAGTTATTATGGTGAAATTAAAGATGCATTTTTAAGGTGTTACAGGTGAACACTATAAACACTAAAAACGGGTCATTTTAGCCTGTTGGTAGGTCATTGCTAGACAACATCACGTCACATACAGTACCTTGTAAAAGTCTTGAGCCGCTCCTCATTTCTTTTTCTTTTTCTTGGAAAATTGGAAATAACTGCAGCAACTTAAACATGCTAACACACATGGAAGTTCAAGATATGAGGCAAAAACCTGAGTTGGTGCAAATCTAACGGGATTGAAAGTCAATATTCGGTATGACCAGCGTTACGCTTCAATACAGTCTGAACTCTTTTAGGCGAGCTTTCTCATCATTTCTTTAAGCAGTCTTCAGGAATAGTTCCCCATGCTTCCTGGAGGACTTTCCAAAGCTCTTTTTTTGTTGTTGTTGTCTGCCTTTTGTTCTCTTCTCACAGTGCTTCAATAATGTTGAGGTCTGGGCTCAGTAGTGCTCCACTGTGTGTTTTTATGCACTGGTATGTTTGACTGCACTGGCAGTGAGTTTGGGATTAATGCCATGCTGAAAAATGAAGCTGCTGCCGATCAGGTGCTTTCCAGGTGGTATCGCATGGACTTTACTGTGTTCATAATTTCATCTGTTTTGACCTGAGCCCTAACACCACTGGCTATAATGCAGCCCCCAAACCATGACAGCGCCTTCACCATGTTTTACAGATGACTGCAGACACTCACTGTTGTATCTCTCACCTGACTTTCTCCATGCATACTGATGACATTTGAACAAAAACGCTAAATTTGGATGCATTACTCCAGAAGATCTGCTGCCACCGATTTGCAGTCCAGCTCTTGTGTAATTTGGCATATCAGGCTTTTCTTCTTGTTTCCCTTCTTGAAAGCCACTCTCCCACTGAGACCCTTTCTGATCAGGCTTTGGTGAACAGTCGATGGATCAGCTGAAGTGTCAGATGCATCTTTGTCAAGTCTTTGCTGGACCTTTTCCTATTTCTTAAGGACATAACTTACAGATACTGTTCATCTACCTCAGATAGGTTTTTGAGTCTGCCACTTCTTCTTTTGTCCTGCACTTGTCCAGTTTCCACAGATTTCTTAAGCACACACTGCACACCACACTGAGATATTCCAAGTTTTCAGCTAGCAGCTCTTTAGGAAGCTATTTTGTTAGTGCAAAAATATTTTATGAGAGAATAAGAAAAAAAGCATCCCTCTGAAAGTGGTCAGGTATCAGGATGGGACTGAAAAGCAGACGATGTCCAATGAAAAACATTTGAAATACCTTCACAAAGCCTGGAGAACATCGGTTCTGTGATAGTAAAACACTGAGAATTTAATAGAATTTAATGGTGAATCCTTTATTACCATCGTCCGGAAACGGTCTAATATTGTAATTATATACAATACCTGGACTTTTTAAATCTTTTGTTAGTAAAAATGTTCATACCATGCTTGAACTGCTAGCCTGGCACTGCTATCCAACCATCCAGGCCCAAGTACGCTTCAGTTTGTCTCAGCCTGCCAGCTCTGCTCTCAGCCTCAGTCTCCCTCTCTTTCGAACAACCATATGAAAATACATGTGGTTCACAGACAGAGATGCTTTCATAGACATAGTAACTGAGCTGAATTTACTGAGCTACGAGGCCCTGGCACAGTCTGACTACACAAAGCTACTGTTCAGTCCCTCAAACAAGGACACAAACACCTAAAGCAGCTCAGTTGCAGAGGTCAGCAATTAAGTGGCGAATACCACACTGACTACATGCAGTCTATTTTTAGGTAACAGCAAAGGTCAGTGTCATTGTTTTAAGAATTGTGCTGTGACAGATCTGGAAATAAGCAGGACACAGAGATATAAATAATTCCTCCTTTGACTGATATTTATTCCTGGCACCCTAATTATGTCACATCAGCCCACATCAAGAAGCCAGACACAGCTTCTTGATGTGGGTGTGTTATGTACAAAGCAGTGTTCAGCTTTGTGTAACTGACAAACCTTTTTTGACAGACACTACTTGTAATAGCACACTAATATGATGCAAAATAATGCAAGTTATCACTTCATGTAATTTTAGAGGTGCAATTTTAGCAGCATGAAGGTATACATATAATACCTTTGACAGTGCAATTCCATAATTGTCTATAGGAATAGGATGGTACATGGACTTGTTCTTATATAACGCTTTTCTACTCTGCTTGAGTGCTTAAACAACATGTCTGTCATGTTTGCCAGAGAGATGAGACTCAACAGCAGACTGAAGAATAGTGACGGATTTATTTACAAATGATAAATATTGCAGAGAGAATTATCCGGTAGGCTGCCTCAGGAGCGAGAACCCTCCGACCCCCAACCAACACTCCTTT